>OY735217.1:52801698-52814198 GCA_963457665.1 Thysanoteuthis rhombus
TTTCTTTTATTGATTCATTCATTTATAATATAACTGTACGCGTTGAGAAACACAATGAGCAGATATGGACAGTGAATGAACAAGACGGGAATTGGATATAAAGCATATATATATATATATATATATATATATATATATATATATATATATATATAAATGAACCGAGTAATTTACGGTTGTGAGCAAAACAACGGCGATGATCGGAAAATAAAGAAATAAGTCTTATATTATCATCTTTTTTGTCAGTAACACTTGCCTTCATTCCTGACCATTCTTTTATATATATATATATATATATATATATATATATATATATATATATATATATATATATACGTAGACTAATCACATTACTGTATCAGTACTGACGCGCACATTTCAAACGTGACCAGTCGTATAAATATAAAACGCCTTGCTATATCCATACACATTTAAGCATTATACAAATCATGCACTTATAGAGAAAGCGGACTTGTTGTGGACGTAAATCATTCGCCTTTCCAGGCGTATATACGCAACATTACCTACATGCACGTGTCTCTTTGTCGGTAAACCCTTACCTGTCTCTTTGAAGACTGTCGGCCTTCATTTACCCTTTTCCCGGTCCGCAAACTGCGTGAAATCACCTTTTGTCATGTTTTTTGTTCCAGCGCTGAATGATAACGCCTGGTAATAATAGCTTTCGTTTTGCCAAAGGCTATATCTCGTTATCCTGAACATCTCTCTTTTGTTTTCTTTCTTTCTTTCTTTTCATATTACTTTTCTTTCTTTTTCTTTATTTCCATAATCCCTTTTTTTCTCCATTTTTTTCCTCTTCCATAACCCTCTTTACTTTCTTCTTCTTTTCTTTCCTTCCTCAACCCTGTCTTTCTCTTTCTTTTTTGATTTTTATTTTTTCTACATCCTATTTCTTTCATTCTTTCCTGTATTTTTTCCTTTCTTTCTTTTCCCCTTCCTTCCCATAACCCTTTTTCTTTCTGTCCTTTATTTCTATCTATATTTTGCAATTTTCTTTCTTTCTTTTTTATTTTGATATTCCTTCTTTTTTTTCTCGTTCTTCCTTTCTCCCTTTTCTTTCTCTGTCTCTATCTCTTTGTTTCTATTCTTTCATTTTCTCCACACTTTCACCATCTTTTATTTACTCTCCCATTATTTTTTTATCTTTCGTTTTTTCCTTTCTTTCCTTTTCAATCGTCCTTCATCTTTCACTGCCTGTTCTTTTCCTTTAATTTTGTTGTTATCTTTATACTTGTACTAATGTCTTTGAGGCATGAAACCACTCCTCCTTGTACTATGTTCCATCGACAGATATCTTGACATAATTCACATCCCTTGCATGCCACGATTGTCGACGGGGTGAAAGTGAGCTCTTGGATAGATCACTCTCTCATAACTACTCGCTGAAGGAATATCAGCAAAAATTATTTCTCTCGGCCATTGTATAGTTCAATTAGTGCATCAATAACACGGACGCCAGAATTCTCTGCCATTGTAATTATTAGTTGTAGTGATAGTATTCCTTGTTATTGGTTACTTACTAATCTCATATACCGTAAGATCATCTAGGTTATGCGATGTTGAGCCTGATCATTATCCAAATCGGTAATCGTTTGGGGAGGCCAGGCGCCATATGTAAGAACAAAATCTATCAGTGGCCGTCTCAGCCTATTCTCTGCTATCAATTAACAGAACATCTTGCCAAGCTAGGACTGGAATGCCCACCCGGTTCCTTCCTCAAACATAGGCTGTTCCATAGAGCGCCCCATGACAGTGTGCTCTCGTAGGAGGCACCAAGCTTGCATCGAGTGGCAGTGATCACCGTAACAGTGCAACGCAAAGCCATCAGATCCCCAATGAGAATCCGGCTCATTGCTGTAATTATGATCTATGAGACTAGCTTGCTCGCCACTATCTCACGGTGTGGTGACTTCATTGGTATTTTAAAGCTTAGCTTAGTGTGACACGAGTGGGAAAAAAATTCATTGCATTAGCAAAGATCTGAAAGATTATTCTGCTAACCATGGAATAACCATCCTGGATTCGCTGGTCGAAAATGACCATGTAGATCTCCAAAAAGCACTTTAGGAGGATAAAACATAACGTTTCCAGATGGTGCCTCGTGGTTTACACGTACAAATTTTCAAGGTTATGGCAAAAAGAATGTTACCAGGAGCACCCAGAAACTAGCGTGAAAAATCTATAGCCCACTTGGTCGGTTGGTTGGGTAGGATATCCAATGGCTATGGTGATTCCGTAATATACTTCAGTTGTAGAAATATATACGTTTCAGTGATGATTATATCAAAGTTCGCCACACTCGCGTTATGTCAACATGTCCATCATAGGACGAAATGTTTGTGCTTCGTGTTCAAAATCCAAGAACTCCGAGTCATTTCAGGGTTTAAGAACGTTTTGTTGTATCTCCTTGTCAAGTTTAACGGCTGCTTTATATCTTATGTCGAATTTTCCTTTGGTAGAGTGATAATTTCTATCCAACAAATGACAGATATAGGGATTGCAGACCGTGACACAACCAATGTCGCTCATACTCCAGACCATGCTTTTCCCTTTTTCTGTCATTATTCGCGTCTACCCACAACAGACCGGTTTAATCACTGCTGCTGAGGTTAGGTCATTCATGTGACCTGACATTTATATGCATCTATTACCAAGCCCTTATCGTTAGTGGTAGAGACTTGAAATTTTGCACCCGCACGCACTCTTCTTTTTTGTTTTGTTTTTAAATGTCCCCCTAAAATAGGTTTGGTAAGGGGTGAATATACAATGTAAGTTTATGCTAAATTGATCACAGTCCAGCAATAGGCAAGAGAAGTAACTCATTCAATGATCACCCCTTTTTCCAACTTTTTAATTGATCACCTCGAACCCCTGCACATATGGGTGGTGATGATTCATTTATTTCCCTCAAAATGCTACTTTTATTCTATTTTGTTTTTGTGGTCCCTTGTCTTTTAAGTTCACTCTGAGGTCGTCTAGTACGGCTCCTTCCATCGGTTTTGGGGATATGCATTCTTTTTTTTTTTTCATCTTATCAGCAATGATTATGTCATGTCTTCCGGTTCGGATCGAGCGATCTGTTTGCACTTCGAAACCTTTACTGCTCGACGCCCTTTTTTCTTGTGATTATTATCTTTATCATCAAGCAACAAAAACCACATCATCAATACAGAAGCAACTAGCATCTTACCCGTGAAAAAGATTATTTGTGTATGGATCGGCACTCCTGGCCCGGATCATTCAGAGTACCTTGCACTCTGTCAAGAATCAGAGTGTCGCTCCATGGTCTACTTCCAAGGGTCAGGATCTGGTATCTCTGTGTGCGCTGCCTCCGATCAAAGTGTCACTCCTCGGCCTAGAATCTGGCTGTAGCAGTATCTGCGCGCCCATTGAAAAGTCTGTGAATAAACAAAACGAGAATTAGGTGATAAAACAGCTAATTGGGCCTTTGCATTACCGGTGGCTGTTTAGCTAAACGGTAAGAGCAACACTTCGGAGAAGTGGCTGCCATATATATATATATATATATATATATATATATATATATATATATACTACTACTACTACTACAATTATTATTATTATTATTATTATTATTAAGAAGAAGAAGAAGAAATGAATATATAACCGACACAAATAATCATGAATACGTTATATAATTTTGACCCTCTATTTGAAATCCCCCCGCCTTTGATACACTGCGGATGTTTCATTTGGCGTTGATTGTGTGAAAAATACAATAAACGATAAAAGAAAATGGGGATGCTACATGAATCGAACCCGCAACCGATAGGTAGCTGCTTTAACGTTGCATCACCCTTTCTATTATATGCAAAACGTTATATTTTATATACATGGATGTGTGTATATGTGCGTGTATCGTTATTAGTGCTATTAATAATAGCTGCCGAAACATTATCATTGATCAAGAAGCAATGCTGATATCGTTATGAGCACAATCATTACTATCGTTATTACAAGGATTATTATCGTTATCATCATTTTTACTATTATTAGAAGAATAAAAATCATCTTTATTACTCTCACTTTAAAAATATAGACACATACACTCACACATGCACCAACTAATAACAACAACAGAGTATCTTAGATTCAATTCTAATTGCTGATGACATGAATGTCTATCTTTTTTAATATCGGAAACTAAAATTATCATTGATATTGAAATTAGTATTGTTGTCCCTGTGTTTGTTTGGATATCACACCATATTACAGTGGTTAACATATCAGTCTTGTTTCCCATTGGCAGTGAGACTGTTACTCGACAGTTGGTCAGTGAGCCTCACCTTGTGCCATACTTGGTTTGTTTCGTCTGATGTCTAGTGATATAATCATAATCAACATTAATATTATTGACACCAGTTATCACGGGCGGAAACTGCCGGAGATCATGTAACACTAGATATCTGGAATGCCTTGAGAATTTTTTTCTCAAGATTTCCTCCGTCTTCTGAGCCCCAAGTCTTTTTTTTTTTTTTTTTTTTCTGTTTTTCTTTCGGTCTCAAATAACTGCTACAGCTGCTCGCTACTACGGCTACTATGACTTCTCGTGCCACTATTGCGACTACTTCAACTATTTCCATCATCATCATCAAAATCATCATCATCATTATTATTACTGTTTAATTCAGAAGTACAGGTTTCCCCCGCTATTTGAAAGTAGATCATGTTTTTTTGTTTTTATAAAGAAACTTTGGTAAGTCGAAATGGCACAAAGCGAAGAAGCAATAACTACTTATTTATATGAATTTTTTAGCCTCCCTACATTTCTGAAATGGCAATCATATCTCTCTCTCTCTCTCTCTCTCTCTATATATATATATATATATATATATATATAATATATATATATGTGTGTGTTGTTAAAAAGAAATAGATATATGATCCGAAAGAATGAATTGCGTTATATTATATTGAAATCATACTAAGAGCGATCTCCCGTTTTTACACTGGGAATGTATCAGTTGGCCTAGACAAAACCAAGAGAATAAACAAGGAAAATGGGGCTGCTGCAGGAAGCTTTTCCTATAATTGTTAATTCTATTTACGTTGTCTAGGCCAACTGATACATTCACTGTGTAATAATGGGAGATCATTTCAAATATAGTTTCAATAGGATATAACACAATTTGTGTGTGTGAGAGTGTGTGTGTGTGTGTGTGTGTGAGTGTGTGTATAAGTTGTGCGGGGGTTGGGTGATGGGAGATTTGCAAACAATCGCTCTCCGTAAGATACATTTATAAACAAAAGTGACTTTTTAATTTTCATTCTCAGAAATTCAGTCATTAAAGAGAAGAAAACGTTACGTTCATTTGAGTTCTCTATATGAGATCCCAGTCTCCCACCGCCCTGAAAAATGGTTCCAAATACAATGACCGGTCAAAAAGCATCAAGGCAAAAGTCAAATCGGTCAAAAGGTCAGTTGTGCAAATATTTCAACTGAATTAGTACTAAGGAATTTTATTTTTTTTTGTTTTTTGTAAATTTGAATGAATAGAAATTTGATTGCGATTTTATCGTATTATTCATAGTATAGTGTTGTCCTTTTGACTGATACCTTGTAACCTAGTCTATACTACACTGTTGTCCTTTTGTCTCGATTCTGGATTCTAAAAACATTCCTGTATCTCGTATGCCAAGAGTTATCTGATGGACTTTTGTTTTCTATAGTGAATTTCAGCAGTATTATTATTATTTGAAAGATTTGCCCAATTCTATCCATCTTTAGTTTTCAATTTTTCAGTTCTGACTTGGTGTAATAGTATAAAGAAAATAAGTATTGGTGCTTTTTAGTTTAAAACCTAATCCCTTCTTCTGTTGCTTATTGTTGATCCTTCCACAAATTTTCGTAGTAATTGAAAAATTTTGGACATAATGTGGACAGTTATAAGCATATACTGAAATGCATGAAAAAGAAACCAGGAATATATTTCAATCAAAGGAAAGTTCCTGGATCCGCTCCGAAATTCAACCAACTTTTTCGTACCCCATTGTCCTCCATTCAACAAAATTTAATTGAATTCATTGAGAAAAATTTTTGAGGTATCACTTTTACAGATAGATGTTTCCTTAAAAAAAACATGTCCAAGAAACCATATGAAACATCTTTAGGCTGCCCTTTTGGTGTCATCCCCACCGATGGTCCCTGTTGGTCCGCCACTGAATGCTTTCTCATAAATATATTACAATTACTTTTTGATATTTCCTGCTGAAACGGGACAGTCTTATATGCCATCAAATACGGTATTACAGTAATGCTTCACATGCAGTCTCATGTGTCTCTTGCTGTCGCCTAGGGTTCGCGCACTTTAGCGTTTACTTTACCATCTATCATGACAATGATGGATAGTTTTCCTTAACAGCGTTTACCAGGTCTAGGCTGTTTAGAACAGAGAAGTGTAGGTCGGTGGATGTGGGACTGGGGGAGAAGACTCGAGGACAGGGTGACAGACAGGTATGCACGCCTCTCAACTACATGTGCACCTCTTAACTAACGTAAGACCCTGGTTAGGAACGTCTAAATTACGGACAACCCGTACTTACGAACGAACTGTCAGTCTAATTGAAAATAAAACTATCAACATAGGTTCCCTCAGTTTTTGTGTTGATCCGGTTGGCTGTTTATCTATGTATTACGTGTGCGGGCTACACTAATTGAGCTAGAGGGCCGAAAATTTGAATCTTTACTCCTTGTTATGTTTGATAAAACCGTTTTTGATTTTATTCTTAAAATACCCCCTGAATGGGTCTTTGGCTTGGTGTGCAATTTAAAACGTAAGTTCATGCTAAATTGGTCTTTGGTTTGTGTTCGGTTGTATTCTCGATTATTTTTCGATTGTTGTTTGTTTTTGCTTTTTTGTTTTTTTTAAATTCAGATAATTTTGTCGATCAATGCCAGCAAAAAGCGAGAGAAGTAACTTATTCATTGATCACCCCTTTTTCTATCTTTAATTGGTCACTTCTTATGCGACATGCTGGCAAAAGGACGTTGGTCACGTGGCGGTTTCTATTGAGTGACTAAGCAGACCTGTTATATTAATATTCGAGTCAAGTGCCATATTTCCTGACGCCGAAGACGCTATTTTTTCCCAGAAATAAGTCTATAAATTTACTCAGTGTCCTACTGGCCGGAGAATCAATAGCTTATCTCCATGCCACACAGTAATCAGAATTTGACCTCGCAATGAAATGTAAGAATTATATCATTATTATATATTATCATTATAATGTTTAAATTATATACTACAGTAGGCTAGATGTAAAACTTATCGTGTCTTCGTACTTTAAGAGAAAAAGAAATAAATGCTGACTCTAGGCGGTCAAGGAATCTACATGTCGCCAAGAGACCCACGAAACATTTTGGGTAACAAGGCAAAAGTATTGAGACTTAAATTTTTTTTTTTGGGGGGGGGTCAAAATCAGAATTGGCGGGGGAGCATCCTTGGGACTGGAGTATCCTCAACACCGGAAGATACAGTCCATTGAATGCCTAAATGTTCCTTTTATTTACTCATGTAAACATACCTCTAAGGCAATGGTCCCTAACTATTCAACGCCATTCTTCACTTCAGCCTATAAGATTACTAGCCCCCCCCACCCGCCTCACAGACTTATTTTTTATCGACACGTATCGCTTTTTGTCGTTTTGTCCGTGGTAGTTGCTACTAATTATAAATAGAATTGCCTCAAAACCAATGCTGGGAAGCAAAAAAATGTTATTGAAATCAATCAGGCCAATTAAACGCAACGACAAAAAGCTGGCTCTATAATTAAATTTAAAATAGTCTTAATGAGCAACACTGGTAGGGAATATGTATACTTTTGGTTACACAGTTATACTACATCTTACATCGCACATATCCACAAACCGTTAACCCAGAACAAGCAGCACGACTTCTTAGTTTTGCCCAATGGTCTTATTCCCTAGCTTGGACAATCTAAATTGCTCCCTTGGTATGGAACTCCGAGCTCCGATTGTGAGCAATTCAAAAGTGTAAATCCTATATGAGAGCTGGTGATGCATCACAGAAAGGGAGAGCGACCATGATTGAAAATGGAAGATATAAAAGGAAAGAGGTGAAACGCCATTGGTCATTAAAAAACTGTTCACTTACAATCGGTCAACAATCGGAATAATTTTAAAGAATAAATTAAGAATAAAGAAACACATGAATTGTTCTACACCGGTGAAAGCTACAGTTATTATTAAAGAACGTAATGGTTTAATTATTGAAATGGAAAGGCTATTGATAATTTGATTAGACAATCAGAATTAGAGTAATAGGCTTTTTTGGTCTAGGTTTAAACCAAGAAATCTCTTGGAGCCATTTCTGTGATTTAAAACCTGTATGTGTAGTAAACGTGGGCGATTATGACGGGGAATTTGTAGCGGGAATTATGTATACAATGTAAAATTAGACAAATATGTGACTAAAAATAACGCTCAATAATAGCCGTGAGTACCTGTTCCGTACAAATTCAGCTTAAAGACAGCATTTAAAAGATAGATGAAAGTAAATACTGCATCATTAATCAAAAATAAACAGACAGGTATCTGTACGATTCAGATGAAAGCGCACGTTCGTAGCTGAATGGTGAAAAAAAATGCTTCCACAAACAAGGGGACAAATGGGCAGTAAATTTACTCCGAATCTTCACTGCCAGGAATATATATATATATATATATATATATATATATATATATATATATATATATATATATATAAAGAGAGAGAGAGAGAAACTGAATGACAGAAAAAGAGATACCCACTCACTCGCACAGACACGCACACATATATGTATATACAAATATATCGACAGAGAAACAGAGAGATACATATATGAATTATAGCAAATTATACATATATATATATATATATATATATACATATATATATATATATATATATATATATATGAGTATATATATATATTTATGTATGTACACACACATATACATATATATAAAAAGAAAGATGCATGTGTAAATTACAGCAAATTATATATATATATATATGTATATGTATGTATATGTTCTTAGAGATGCATATATGAAATACAGCATATTTTGTGCATATATATATATATATATATATATATATATATATATATATAGAGAGAGAGAGAGAGAGAGAGAGAGAGAGAGAGAGAGAGAAGGGGGCACCCAAAGAGAGATACATGTATAAATTACGGCATATATATATATATATATATATATATATATATATATATATATATATATATATATTATGTGAACGTATACATAGGGTGTAGTTTGACAAGCGTAGAATTAACTGGAAATAATGGCATGTATAAATTAATTAGAAAGTCTGTCTATTTAAATAAGCGTACGGTAATTGCAGTGTGGGTTTAATAAAAATGTGCATTCATCATGCTTCTCTATTGCCTGAGGACAGTACAAATATATTTGTAAGCAAATAAAAAGAAATAACTTGTAATGATAATGCGTAAAGCAGCTGAGAGCCATGTCTCATTAAATGAATCTTTATATAAACTCACTTAGAAATAGTTATTTGAATGCTAAAATTCACATAACTGTAACATGTCGCTTTGTCTTCTACTTGTTAGAGGCGATCTTGCAATATATATATATATATATATATATATATATATATATATATATATATATATATATATATGACTGTAAAAGTGCCCATCAGGAAATCTGCAGGGTTTAAGCTTGACTGTATACCTCACTAATGAGATCCTGTGTTCGAATATATATATATATATATATATATATATATATATATATATATATATATATATATATATATAATTTTCTTATTAACATAATTGTCTCGTTGAAAGAAACGAGTAGGGCTGATATAGACTAAGAATTAACGAAATGAGAATTTGGATTAAGACAGTTATTTGGGTCTACACATTACAGGCGGCTCTATGGTAAGAGCAACGCTACGTTGAAGCGGCTTGCCTATCGGTCGCAGGTTCAATTCCAGTGGCAGCTCCATTTTCTTTGATCGTTTATTCGATTGACGTGGTCAACATGATACATTCACAGTGTAATAACATGAGATCATTTCGAATTGAGTTTCAATATAACATAACGCTATTTACAATCGTTCTGTCGAATCATATACATCCATTTTCTCAACATATACATATATATATTCAGGGATTTGACAAAACATGATAATCTTATTGTAACATATTTACGAAGAGGCTTGTACATGTAAATATGAATTAAAAGCGATAGACAGATGGGTAGGTAGATAATTTGTGAACAACTGGTTCATTTCATGTGTATTTATATATCTGTAAGTACCCCTTTGAATACACTGAACACTCTTAGCAATTAAAGAAGGTGCAGAGTTCAAACCTTTTTTTCTAAAACTGCGTGTATTTGTCTTTGTGTTTGAGTGTTCCAGCCCTCCCGGTTATACCGTTTAATCTACAGACTTGAAAATAGACATCCGTATTCCATTAGACCTTTTCTAAATTTTTATTCTGTGAATTTGGGGGGAAAAACGTTTTTTGTGCCTCAGATAGGTTTATCAATATCATGTAGATTTTCCAGAATCCAGATGTTACTCTATTTTAGCTGTTATCCAGTGAGAAACGCCAGCGATGTCATGAATAGTATTTATTCTTACAATATTTATCCTTCGATGGAATTTTCTTCAGACGCTACGAGACGGTACGTGGGACCTGCAGACACCGCAACTGCAGGGCCGCCGGAGCTCTGGGGGCGCAATCTATCTGAGGGACCCTAAAAAGTTTTTAAATAATTGCAGGGATGGGAGAGGTATAGTCGGGCCTTGCGCCGCTACTTTTGACCGCCAAGTTCACAAAGAAATTGGTCCAGCGTTATATACATATAAAAGTAGCTGAAAATTTCTTTATATGCATATGTGTGTAAATAGATAGTGTATTCAACCTTCATGCGTTAATCTATATCTTCTTATATAATAGGAATTTCTGTTTCTCTGTCCGTATTAATGAACGCTTCTATTTAAATGTTCAATTTCGCTGATAAAGAAAGGTTCCTACTTACCATTTCGGGCAACTTCGAAGATATGTCCGTGATTTTTTTTTTTTTTGTTTTTTTTTTTTCGCTGGTACTGGCAAATAACAAATCTATTAAAATACTTTAAATGTTTACTCTTTGTATGCGTGTGCTTGGGCGAAAGGGTTGAAGATTGTCGGAAAGACCCCAGTATTGAGTAAACAATCTTATAATCCTTTCCATCTGAACAGTGTTGGGGTCGCTACCTTCCGATTTTTACAATCAATTGTTCTGCTCGAGCAGTGAGTTCAGATAATTGTATCGATGGAAAATTTATCCGACTTCGAAAAAAAAAATAAGACGACGTGTTATTTTTTTCTTTTCTTTTTTTTTCTTTTTTTTTCCTGTAAATATCTACTCCGATTACTTATACCAACGTGATTTTTCACTTATTTTTTCTCTTATATTAGTGTACCAAGTGCCAGGGCCTCACAATCCACAAGACCCTGAGAAAATTGGTGAACGGGAGTTTCGGCCGCAGATATTTCGACCGCTAACGTTCCGACCTCGTTTTGTTTTTCCGGACGAAAATGACTGACTAAATTTAATTCAAAATGAAATAGAATTATAACGTCAACGTAAAATGAGCTGTTGTTCGGTTTTTGATGAAGTTCTTATGGCTAATAACAGTGCAAATTTGATGTTAAATGAGGCCTAAATAGAACTAGATAAGAGAATCCATTGAAGATGAACAGAATTAAATAGAGATCTCTATTTTCTACTTATTTGAATTGCAATGTGTATCGATAATGACCATATATGCCGTCATTTATATGACACTGATAAACTACCGTTATAGAATAATGTATAATGTTAATACTTACATAGGTGTAGCATGACGTTTTATATTTTTACCTGTAAGACGCGATCGTACTATCTTCTCCACAAGCGAATAATAATAAGTTTAGCCGGGTAGTGTCGAAGGGCTTTACTGGATACCTCAATATTATAGCCTTGTGCCAAACAAAGCGATGCTTAGCATGAATATAAACATCTGTCGTAGAGCGATTATTCGTCTGCGAGGTTCTCTGACAATTGCTTCGGTGTTGTAAGTTCGATCCTCATTGACCGTCTCTCTCTTCATTGATACCCTGATTCAGACTTCGGGGCCTTTTAATAATCTATATGGAGTAAGTTTGCGCCAAGGGAATTTTCGGTCGCTTTCTGTTAGGGGACATTAGTAAGCTACTCCAGAAGACCTGTCACGAGCGTCGAGAGTTTCATCATCTGTGTGCTCTGCTATTGTGGATCTGAACCAGAAGCCACTATTCTGAGTAAATTTCTACACGATTGTATGCGTTAGGGAGATACCATAAATACAAGAGGAAAACAAAAGTTTTTTATGAGTTAATTCTGAAAAGAAAGGCCCACCTCTCTCTCTCCCTCTCTCGCTCTCCCAGGTCCAATATCACGA
>OY735217.1:52819198-52868127 GCA_963457665.1 Thysanoteuthis rhombus
TGAAGTGGTGTGAAATGGTTACGGTCAGATATTTCGCCAGACTGTTTTGAAACCCGTTGTCTGTATGAACGATAATTCTATTTTCGAGATTTATATGTACGCCGCGCAGATTTCTCAAATCGATGATTGTTGTGAGGAAGGTGGAAAGAAGATAAGTCAAAGGCATTTCAGATCAAAATTCACGGAATCATTGACTCATCGTCGTATATTTCAAGCTCTACTCTAACTCAACTTTAATGTTGAATGTATCGAGCACTTTATGAAATAAACCCACCACACATCAGATGTTGTATTTTATTATATTATATTCATGATTTATATTGTGTTTATATATATATATATATATATATATATATATATATATATATATATATATATATATATATATACTGAATAAATCGTTGCATTTGTTTTGCTTGGGATTTTGTTTCTCGATTGCGCCTGTCACTAAGTCGATATATTTACTGAGCTTAGTAAATGGAAGATGGAAGATTGACTTGCACCAAGTGGAGAGGGGACGTCCACTTTTAAAATCAGCATTCGAATCCCTGGTTTTAACCTAGGTTCGAACACTGATCATTGGAGTCGTTAGAAAACACGTAACTATATAAACCAAACAAGAATACATGTCAGTAGAATATTTGTAACTATTAGTAAAACCCGAAAAGAATAACTTAGTTGATCCGGAGAAGTGGTTCTCAAACTTTATTGTATGACGGCACACCAAATCTATGAATTGAATGGATCGGACAAAAATATTTCAGTAATCAATGAACTAAACTTTTATATCATCATTCTGATACACGCACTCGTCTTCCTTTTTCTTTTCATCTATCGCTGAAAAGACTGAGATCTCACAAAATCTGGTGATGAAACCACTAGATTGACAACTTGGTGGTGGAAACGGGACAGATAAAATAACCGTATTGAACACGCTCAAGCCTCGAAATACACGTTTGCATGTTAGAAAGAATTCAGGCGACACACGGTTTGAGGACCACTGACCCACAGAGTGAGAGAGAGAGGGGGGATGGAAATAGCCGGACTGGATGGGTTCTAGGTTCAAAATAAACGTACGCAGCACACTTGATTGTTGCGGCACACCTGTCAAGTTTCGATGTAAAAGACGAGTGAGACCCGTATTACCTGCCAAATCCTTTTTTTTTTTTTTTTTTTTTTGAGCACAGCGAGAAAAATTTGTAGGGGCTTTCTAGGGGAGTCTGCATGCTCCCCTCGAATTTTTGAAAATGATGTATCCAAGTTTGGCAAAAATTGCGTTTCAGGGCATATCAGCAACTGAAATTAGGTGTTATCTAGAAGTCTATTTAAAACATGTTCCATCTAAAATAAGAATTTTTTATCAGAAACCTAAACCAATTTGATAAATCTAAATAAATCTAACACTTTTCACTAAATGCTTCAGAATTTTCCTTAATACGTCTGAGCGTGAGAATCTATCTAAATGCGTTCTATTGCGACACATTATTGCGCCGAGACCCCACTGTTTGAGAACCGCTAATCCATAGAGAACGCACAAGCGAGAGAAAGAAGAATACAATGATATATATATATATATGTAAACAAAGAGTAGATAAATAAAAATCAATTCTCTGTGAAGATGAGGATAATAAGAAAAATAGGCCCCAGTCAATCGGTTCGTCTTGGGGTTATCGAAACAGGAATAGCATCAAAGATCGAAGAGAGAAAGGCTTCCGACTCCAGAAAACGAATATTAACAAACAGGTGCCTCGTGTGCAGTTGTAAATGACAGAAACAAATTTAAGGTAGAGCTAGCCTAGTAGTTACTGCTTCCCTTAACATCGAAGTTGTAAAGGAAAAATAGATATTTCGACTCGATGAAAAATCCAAATTTTCTCATTATCGAGTGGCTAAACGTAGAAAATAGAAAGGCGTATTTTTCCCAGTTATTTTTTTTTTTGTTTGTTCATCTTCTATCATAACACGACACGTGTATTTTTGTATTTATTTTTTGTCAATAAAATCTGTCATTAAGGGTAAAAAAAAAAAGGATTTTTATATCAGAATGTTAATGTAAAAGTTCCGATCATTAACTCCTGAAATGTTTTTGTTCAAATTCATTCAATTTTTAAGGTTGTTCAGAACATGTTTACCAATAATTTCAGTTATCAATTATCTCAAAGTCTACCGATGAAGGGGTAACTATGGATCACCAGCAAACAAAAGAACCCTTTCTGCAGACTGGTGTGAATGATGACCTGTTCGGCTGGGTTTTTATCTATCAGAAATGAAGACATAGCAATAGAAGTTGGAGCATTTCGAAAAAAAAACTCGCTTATTTAAATCTAATAAGAGTGAAGACTAGATAAAATATCAGTTTTGCATACTCCGTCATTTTTGACAGCACAAAAACGTTATATGGTTCACGACTGTATATTTAAGAAAATTAATTATACATGCTCTTTCCGGGTGGCAAAGTATAAGTGGTGGTATTGGTATAAATGTATATATATATACCCTGGAGTATGAGTGCAGGTCTTACAGACTATCCGTACCTGTTTTAACATGAGACCACTATGATATCAACTTGAAAAGTGTTTGACCAAAAGAATAAAGAAATCTGTGTTCTTCATCTTTTGAAGCATATGTACGTGTATAGCAGGCTGGACAGAAATGGATAGATAGATAAACACGTAGATCGATAGATAGACTAATTGATACGTATATATATATATATATATATATATATATATATATATATATATATATATATATATATATATATATATATATATTGAGAGAGAGAGAGACTAATCGATACGTAGATAGATAGACTAATGGATAGATAGATGGATAGATAGACTAATAGACAGAAAAAACTAGTTGTTACGGAGATATACATGTTGACTAATGGATTGATAGACTAATGGATACGTAGAGAGATAGACTAATAGGTAAATAAATAAATTAATGGATAGATAGATAGAAGAATAGATATGTAGATAGACTGATAGATAGACAAATAGACTAATGGATAGATAGATGGAGAGATAGACTAATAGATGGATAAATAAATTAATGGATAGATAGATAGATAGAAGAATAGATAGACAAATAAACTAACGGATAGATAGAGGAATAGTTACGTAGATAGATAATTGCTCTTACACATAATAGATCCATCATACTTGGATTGACTATTAGATACATAAACAGATTGACAGACTGATCAATACAGAGATAGATACATGCGAAGACTGACAGACCAACAGATACATTGATAGCTTGACAGACGAATAGATACATAGAGAGACAGACCAACAGACGCATAGATATATGGATAGATTGACAAATAGAGGCCTAGATAGACAAGCAGATTTTCCCTGGTATATTCACGCGCGATATTATTCTGCTTCCCGACAAATTGTAAATGCACTTTTCACCTTTAATCTTATTCAGTAAACGGCTGCGGCTGTCACACATTCGCTGACAAATGTATGAAGTATTTTTCCAGTGTATTAGCGAGTGAAATAATGTGACGTCTGGTAGCAGTAAAAAGAGTCCATTAAATCGAATATTATCCGAAAAGATTTGATACTACAAAAACTAATGTGTGAATTCATTATATATATATATATATATATATATATATATATATATATATATATATATATATATATATATATATATATAAAGAGAGTGAGAGAGAAAGCACGTAGTAAAATGGATCCATTAAATTACCCGAAAGGATCTGGTACAACAAACACAATAAAGCGTTTCAGATTATATATATGTGTGTATATATATACATATATATATATGTATATATATATATATATATATATATATATATATATATATATATAGAGAGAGAGAGAGAGAGAGAGAGAGAGAGAGAGAGAGAGAGAGAGAGAGAGAGATTCTTGGAGCATTTATAAATACATTTAAATATATCAAGAGATATTTATAGTTAAAATTGATGTTTTAGAAGTTTGAAACTACGAGGAACAAATTCAAGTATATTACACTGTGCACGTATGAGAGAATATGGGCAAATAATATTCTGAAAATACATCTACTGAAGGTGTCAGTGTATATACTTGAAATTATTTACACACGCACACATTTGATTCTGCAATAAATCGCTTGGGAAGGCCCACTTTGTTGAGATATGCGACAATACTTCAACTCCCTCTACAGAGGATTATTTCTTCGTGTAAACCAGGGTTGCAATTCAGATGCTTTTTCCTTCCATTTTTTTACGAATTTATGAGTTCAATGCTGACACTATTTAGATGTTTTTTAAGTTTTTCCCCATGTTTTTAAGACCAGTGTTGCCAATCTAATTTTTCTAATTTGTGAGTGACTTCCAGAATCGGAAAAATTGAAAAATCACATCTAAATTAGCAACCCTACCAGGGCTTCTCAAAGTAGGGGTCGAGACTCCTCCGTTGGCCGCGTCAAGATTTGGGTATTCATAGAAATTTTTCAATTTTTTTTCGAAAGATTGATTTGTAACTAAGTTTTTTTCTTTTTGTTTGTCCAAAAAAATGTGAATCGCTCAACGCAATTCACTTCATCTAAAGATAAATTTTGTTTTAGTCATATGTTTTTTAGAATGTAATTTATTTTTTCCATAATAAACACCGTGAAAAATGGATTATAAATACGTTTTCTAACAATTTCTCTTTTATTTCCATTTGATGCTGTTTCGTAACTGATCGATTATGACTAAAGACTAATATAGTATTGCTTTTAGAACAATGAGGGAAGTCCACCACCGAAAAAAAAATTGCTCATCAAGTCTGAAAAGCCCTGATGTAAACAACTCTTTTCTCTTTTAGTATGTATCTATTTACATAATTATCTCTCTCAATATAAATATATA
This sequence comes from Thysanoteuthis rhombus, assembly GCA_963457665.1. NCBI lineage: Eukaryota > Metazoa > Mollusca > Cephalopoda > Oegopsida > Thysanoteuthidae > Thysanoteuthis > Thysanoteuthis major. The sequence continues at coordinate 52,824,066 of OY735217.1, forward strand.
TATATATATATATATATATATATATATATATATATATATATATATATATATGTGTGTATGTATGTGTGTGTGTGTGCATATTTCCTAAAACTTTTCAACTAAAAAGACGAGTAGGCATGGGATAATGCACTTTTCATTCGAAATTGAAGCTCAATCAGGGTCGAAGTTCATATCATATATATATATATATATATATATATATATATATATATATATATATATATATATATATATACTAAATAATTCGGTGCCTATTAGAGAAGAATTGGATATTATAAATACCCACAAAGGGGCTAAATCAATCACAACCTACGATTTTAGTACTCTCCACACAAAGATTCATCGTATATATATATATATATATATATAATGTGTGTGCAAGTGTGTTTGATGTAATTGAGAAAGTACAGTTATACAGCGATCGATTATAAAGCTGCTATGTGAACAATCAAAGTTTTGATTAGAGGCCTTTGATTTTATCTTCTTGATTCTTCATAAGTTACTTCGTGGAATAAAAAAACATACGATGAATTTGTACACTATTATAATCAATAAGTCGTTTACATTCGTTGCAAGGTGTGAAACCAATATCAACTGTTTATTCTCACAACGTGCTTATCGGATGAGCCAGATCGTGCACTTCCTATCTTTCTGTTATATACACACACACACACACACACACACACACATATATATATATATATATATATATATATATATATATATATATATGTGCGTGTGTATAGTTACTGCAAAAAAAAAGCTTATTTGAATATTCTTAATAAAGCTTCAAAATTTGCAGGATTTCTGATTTGTATCCATAATATTATGAGGTTCAATCTTATTTCAATATTTTTTGATTTTTAGTGTCCAAATTCTGTGAATTTCGAAGATGTTAGAATAAAATTTTGGAAATGCATTGGATTCTTTCTGCACTCACTATATATATATATATATATATATATATATATATATATATATATATATATATATATATATATATACTGATTTGAAGAGAATGAGAAAGAGAAATGAGGAAAAAAACAGAAAAATGCAAAAAGTTTTTTCTCTAATTTCAAAGGATTTTCAAGTTTATAGATAGTCACTAACCTTGGCTGAGTGTGACATAAGGCGAAATACAGGTTGGAAGATTGTGTTGCGCCAATCTCTTCTTGCTTGAAAATGTGATACAGCACGAGTGTGAAGTAGAACTAACTGCATATAGCTTGCAAGTTCTGCATCGGTAACCAATGTGTTATGAGTGGAGAATCGTGAGGATGAAGACAGGAATAGACTTAAGTACAAATAATAAACAGATAGATCGGAACTCAACTGATGTATACAAAGCTTTTGATTGATAGATAAATAAGCGGATGATAGAGAGAGGCTGGGGGAGGGGTGGATATATAGACAGATGTTTTAATGTGCAGATAGATAGATATAAAGATGGATGAATCAATAGTTGTAAGCGTAAGTTAAATAAGTTACAGCTTTGGACCTCAAAAAAATGATAGGCCAATTTTTTTTTTTCAAAGTTTTGTCAGATCTTGCATAATATTTCAACAAGGGGTTCCCAAGCTCAATATGGCTTAAAGGCCTCGCCAAGTCATAATTCTGTGCATAGATAGATAGATAGATAGATAGATAGATAGATTCTTTTTTCCATTGCGATAGATAGATAGATAGATATTAGCAAAGATCGATTGATAGATATTTTTGTCAACCTCTGCGTGATATTTAGCTAATTCGTTTCGCACACCAATTCTCTTGTGTTGTGGGTTCATTCCTCACTAAGTGCCCCAATGTTATGGTTCACTGCTAGCTGGGCCTTGTTTGCGGCTGAAATAGTCGCAATTTGTCCATCGGTGCCGGAAATCGGTGTTCGATCCTAAATAAAAACTCAATTTTGAATGCTGAATTTTAAAACGGGCAGATCATCACCACTTGAAAGATTGGCGCAACACAATTTTCCGATTCTTCAATGGCCTTGTGCCATACTCAGCTAAACTTTGTGAAAATGGTTTAATTTCTTCATTATTTTAGCAAATTTATTATTAACAACTTCCTAACAAATGAATATGATTGAAATAAATATTCTAATATGATTTTCAATTCATTTAAAAGTGTTTTTGACCCACCGATTTTGATAACAATAACTGTTTTATGACGTTATCCGTGATAATAATAAAAAGGTTTCCTCCCTATTATTATACACATTCAGTAGATATACAGATATAACTATGGTAAAAGACAAAATACATTTTGACGACATTTCAACATCTCGTAAAATACCAGAGTTCATTTCTCAACCGGTAGACTTTCACGTTAATCACAGACACACTTGTGCGTCTGTATACACACACACACACACACACACATATATATATATATATATATATATATATATATATATATATATGCACAGATTTATGTGTGTAAATAAATATAAACACATTTATTTGTACTCATGAATATATGCACAAATTTATGTGCACACAATATACAAACACATGAATATTATACATATGTGCACAAATTTATGAATATATGAACAAATATATATAATTATATATATATGTGTATGACAATTATGAAAACACACACACACACATATATACATATATATATATATATATATATATATATATATATATATATATATATATATATACACACACACACACACAAATATATTCACAAATATATGTTTTTTTTATTAGTACTAAGTTCTGATACTCTCATTCCTTACTTTTACTTTTATTTCTGTGGCTCTGAAGTTATATATATATATATATATATATATATATATATATATATATATATATATATATATATATATATATATATATATAATGTATTTCAATACAATCCATACATACAACATATGGATTGATAGATTGTAAGTAGGCAGGTACGTCAAAATAGGTGTGTTAAAAGGCGTGTTACATGTTCAACACAAATACTGGTTATTTCATCATAGCTGCTACCGTAGTCACCGTCGTAATCGTCATGACCGTCGTCGTGAGAGTATCAAGCCTGAATGTCGTCGTGGTTGTTGTCATCCCCGGGTCCCTGGATAAATGAGGTGGGTGTGCTTTTCTACCATTGGAGTCAGTTGCTGCCGTGACAGGCGAGAGAGGAAGACCTGACAGCTCTTTCTTTACTCCTCCGTGGTCCCCATTCTTCTTCTTTTTCTTCTTCTTCTTCTTCTTCTTCTTCTTCGCTAAAAACTGCCGACACCACCGGCATTAACACCACCACCACCATCATCACCAGTGTGATCATTACGAACTACAGCTGCTGCTACTACTACGACTTTGCTCTCTACTCCCACTTCTCCTCGCAATTTAACGCGCACATACACACCCTCTCCGTCTTGTTCACTCTTTTTTTTTTTACATAATCTCTTACCTCTCTGTCTCTGTCTCTGTCTCTCTCTCTCCGTTTTTTCTTTTTTTGTTGTTGTTTCGATTCTATCAGTCTATCTATCTATCTTTCTCCTCCTAACTTTCCCCAATCAAGTCTGTCTTTCAACGCCTTAGCTGACTGTTTGCTTGTTTGTATTTTCAGTACCTCCCCTTATACACACACACACACACACACACACTCACACACACACATACTCATATATATATATATATATATATACATGTATATACACTTGTGTGCAGTATTTTAGTTCTCCTCATCTTTCATTGCTTCTATTCTTTCTTCTTTCTTTTTATTTCAATCTTTCATTTCATTTATTTATTTTCCCTTTTACTCCCCTCCTTCATTCACTCTCTACCTTTCTTTCTTCCCTTTTTTTCTTTCTAGTCCCCTCCCTCATCTACGCGCTTGTTCTCTCTACTGTTTTGCCATCCCACCCCTCGAGAATCCCACCTTCCTCTCTATGTACCCTCATTCTATCTTCCTCGTTCTTCAGCTCTATACATAGAGAGCGGGCTGGCGTTAGTTGCGTTCATTCTAATCAAACGACTGTCGGGGCAGGGCTGACCATTCATAGCTCTTCGTTTCGCTCCGTTCTCCAGACGGGCGAGCAACTGCCGAGCCGTACGGACTTGAAAACAATCGCTTCCTCCGCGCTTAGTCGAACTATCATAACTTACTCTATTCGATTCAATTTGAAACACTTCCAGACTTATATCTTCTATTTTTTTTTCTTCTATTTTCTTTTTCCATTTATTTCCTCTATTTCAATTTTTTTTTCTCCTCAATTTTCATTTCATTTCTTATTTTTACTTACTTCTCTTAACTATCGACTTACTTTTTTTCTTTCCTTAAAAGTACGTCTTTATTACTTATCTCTACATTTGATAAGATCTTTTTCAAGTTTCCCGTTTCTTTTCTCTCTCTCCTTATTTTTTAAAATTCTTGTATTTTTAAAAAATTAATTTTATTTTCATTTCCTCTCTCCTTTTTTTTTTTTTTTTGCTTCAAATTTTATTTCTATGCTCTTGCTTTAAAAGCGACTTCTAAAAAGGGAATCAACATTTTCCCTCTCACTAAGCTTGGAGTATTCTTAAATCTGTCACAAGGGATTAGCCACTGTAAAATTTGGTTAAATTTTTTACGACGTGTCGATCTCGGATTTTTCTTCCTCTCGGCTTCCATCCTTTCTGATTCTTTTTATCCCTTATTTTTTTAAGAACCTTTCCATCGCCACGAAGGAATAACGCTTTTTTTTCCTATCAAATCTTTCGATCACCACTTAACAAAAAATGTAGGTTCAAACGCACTGCGGCTTTTAATAGCGAAAAAGAAACAACCGTATATAAAGAGGCAACAGCTAAAACCAAGCAAAAAACAGCACCAAACGATTTGTTCCCCCAGGATCAGACAATGACGGCCGGCTAGCCGACCGGCTAAAACTCTTGGTCATTTTGACCCTCAATACTTTCTTGAACACCCATCTTCGTCTGTGTTCTTGACGTAACGTCAGCAGCCGCGCCCTCTTCCTGGTTCTTCCAACTTCGGAAAACCCTGAGAGAGAACTCGAAACTGAAATTACGGATTGTACTTTTTTCTGGCCCTTTGTCGCCTCAAATGCGCCAGTCTTGGAAAGAACAACTTTAGTCAGTTATTGTTAAATGCCCTTCTAAAGAAAATTCAAGGAATATTCTCTTGGATTGTACGGAACACATATCTGTGACCCGAAAAGTCGAAAAGCCTGAAGATGTGGTACCGACTTCCCTGGTAAGTTGACCTTTCTTTGAGTTTTTTTTTTTGTTTTGTTTTTTCAGTGGTTTCATTCTGTCTCCCTCTTTGTTCGTAGTGTTTTGTAGGGGTCCTTTCAACGTCTTCGTTTCTTAGGTTCTTTTTTCTTCAGTGGGTAACCAGTTTCTTTTCAGGGGAAGGGCCATCATTAGAATATTGAGAGCAATATACTAGGGCCCCTAACTCTCCTACATGTTAAAATTGAGCCTTCATTTCTCAAATTGAATTGTGATCGCGGGTCCCCGGACAACAGCCCAGTGGGTCCATGCTTATATATCTACTCAGATACCGTATGTACCGGACTATAAGACAGATTGTTTATGAGTGTAGAGGACTACAGTTTACTGCGACTTGAACCCTATAAATGTCCATACCGAGCTTCGGTTGACGGCCCTCTCAAGTCATTGTTCTGTCGCATTAGACACACTGTTATTCGAGCAAAGGTTTTCTTTTAATTAAATGTCAGTCTTATATACCGGCTTATACTGTAGTTTATTTGTCTATTCGACTGATAAAACCTCGGACATGCAATTCTATAATTTCTCAATCTCTCACTGGTCTCTCGGTGTTTTTCTTTCATATTTTCCCAGTAAGACTCTATTTCACACCGTTCTGCTTTTTCTTTTATTGGCCTTGAGGTACAGTATCGACCTATCCGGGCTCGATGTGACCAAACTCTTTCTCTTTTCCCCCCTCAGATCTATTGATATTTTTCTTTATCGATACTTCACACGACGTTTTTTTTTTCACACGTCTTCGTGCTTCCTTTGCCAATAATTGAACTACCGTTGCCATCAGAGATGGCAGAAGGTTCTATCTTCCTTTTTTTTTGTGCATTTGTTGGCGAGTTCATGTGTTCCTACGCTCCTGGCCTTACTATTTTGTCCGCTGACATCAGAACTCTTCTTGAAGATTTTATTTTCTTCTTTTGATTTTTGGATCGAAAAAAACTCTTCTGGCCCTCGAGGGCCCTACCTTGACAGTTTTATCGATAACATCTAGATTTTAGATGTTTCTGGATTTTTTTATTCATTCTGGTCATATCTATTCTTCGTTGAAATTTTTAAACATCAATTCGAATTTTGATGCTACGGTTGTTCGATTACCGACTGTGATGGCGAGTCTTTTTCTTCCATTTGATTCTCTTGGAGTGTCAGTGTCTTCTGAGGAAAATCATCTTATCCTCCATACGTCTAATCTTTCTCTCTATCTAGCTAGCTATATATATATATATATATATATATATATATATATATATATATATATATATATATATACGGTCATTTCTGAGTTCACTGCAGGACCAAAGCGTCTCCCATATCTGAGAATTAACTGTCACGATTTTCGGGGGAAGTGGGTTGTTATTTTTTTTTTCAGAGTTGTCCCTCCCCTGGACTGATTGCCTTCCTAGGGAACTCAGTTTTCCCTGCGATCATGGAGGAGAAGAGGCGGGTTCATGCCTTTCCGGAGAGTATCAAAGCAAAGTGTGGTAAACAGTTGCAGCCGATCAACTCGATCCCACCGTTGCTAACCGCTTCGCCACTTGCATCTCCATGTATACATATGTACGTATATATATATATATATATATATATAATGATAATTCAAGTGGCCGTGTCGTAAGAAGCAAATGAAGTACATATATACAATGAATAAACGAGATGAGAATTTGGTGTGAAAGCTGTTATTTGGGCCTTTGCATTACTGACAGCTGTTTGGCTCAATGGTAAGAGCAACGCTACGTTGAAGCGGCTCCCCTATCGGTCGTAGGTTCGATTCTGTTGGTTTATTCTATTTACGTTGTCCTGCCAAATGATTCATTCACCGTATAACAACGGCAGATCATTTTAAACAGAGTTTTGAAAGATTAAACGCAATTCATTATATATATATATATATATATATATATATATATATATATATATATATATATATATATATATATGCAAACGAGCGGATAACCCATCAAAGGCTTCCTTGATCTTTCGAACATATCACTGATTAATCGATTTACTTATTGAATGAGTCAATCTACCTGTTTAATCTATCATGCCGTCAGCCTCTGTACCTGATTCTGGGGTAGATTTACCCGGCAATATCGTCGTTGATCGATTAGTATTTTCACCTTTATTTTCGTCGTTATTTCTTTTCCTCTATCGATTTTCTTCTCGTATCTGTTTATTCCAGCCAATATATATCTGTAACCATACGGACACTACATTGATGTAACATCCTCAGTGCCAGATTAACAATGTAGCAACTGTTACGGGCCCCGAAATTTTCGAAGCCCCGCGCTAAATACTTGAAATCTGTCAATACGGATTCAGTGATTCTGTCAAGTTCCATCTCATTCTTTTATATCTACTCATCCCAGTCTGTTTATCTATTTCTCTATTTTTTCATCTCTGCATCTATCTCTGTTCATATCCATCTATTTACCTATCTATGTTTATATCTATCTATCTCTGTTCATATCTATCTACCTATCTTTTTATATCTATCTACCTACCTATCTCTTTCATATATATCTATCTATGTTCATATCTACCTATGTTCATATCTATCTACCTATCCTTCTATGTTCATATCTATCTACCTATCCTTCTATGTTCATATCTATCTACCTATCCTTCTATGTTCATATCTATCTACCTATCCTTCTCTGTTCATATCTATCTACCTATCCTTCTCTGTTCATATCTATCTACCTATCCTTCTCTGTTCATATCTACCAATCTATTTTCATATCTACCTACCTATATCAGTTCATATCTATCTACCTATCTATCTATCTCTCAGTTCATATCTTTTTAACTATCTCTATATCTATCTACCTATCTGCCTCAGCTTCTATCCATCAATAATGTTCATAGCTATATCTGTCTACTCATCTATGTTCATATCTATCTATCTGTCTCAGTTTCTATCTATCGATAATGTTCTCAGCTGTATCTATTTATCTATCTATCCTTGACTATCCAGATCTCATTCGTTAGTGTCTTTCTCTATTCGAATTTAAATAAATCCATATCAATCTCTCTCGCGCTATTATTCCACATTACCTGTATCCTATCTCTGTCTCAATTTTGTTTATATCTATCCATTACAGTCAGTTCATATCTACCTATCTATCCAATTATGTTTCTATCGATCAGAGGCCATAGGTTGAACCTCAAACTGAAAAAGTAGACTATTACCGGGTGCGCAATTTTCAGGTCTCACCTAGGGCGGAGGGAACCCTCGTGCCTACCCAACAATCATCAACAACGAAAGAATCGAAACATTGATCTTAACGAAATGCAACTGATGCTAGCAACAAAACAAGTCCTTCAGAATACCAATAATTTATTGGAAATTCCCCTCGACTCACAATAGACTTCGGTACCAATCAATAATTCCAAACAATTTTCTCTGTCTACACGCAATCCTCTCTTTACACTTCTACCCCTTTGTTCTGACGGTACCGCTGTTTTCCCTGACCAGAATTTCCAATTCCACAGGTTCTTTTCCAGTTTCTGTTATCTGAATATCAAAACTGCTGCATCTTCCAGCATAAAAGAGGGAGTATGGCCAACCTATCAATTAGGTGAACCTAGGGTATGAAGGTCTTAGGGGTGAACTCGTCGGGAAAAAAACCCTTTCTAACCAAAATTTCCGATTATATAAGTTTTCGATATCAATATTACCGTATATGTCAATAGAAGAGGGATACATTCAAAAAAGAAAAAATAAGATGCAAAATCGGTTGTTATAGGATCGAACTTCACTCTATCTTCTATTCCGACAGAAGATGTTTACTGCAGCTTTTGTATTGTTTACACGATTAATAAAAAAATATGAATGTATACTTATATTTTTACGTATGTATTTCTTGAAATGAAATTACTCCTTGCATATCTAAAAGATAAATTTTCATCAATATCTAAGAATTTAGCTCAGTCTGTCAGTCGGGTAATTAATCGGCCCTGAGTTCTATTCACGGCAGGAGTGCTATGTTTACGAATCGTTTTACCCACCTAATTCTTGTGAGGAATGTTATTGCTAGAGCAGGAGAAAAATCGACTCCGATTTTGGTGTTTGACGAAAACAATGCCGATAAATCACTGGTATTATGACTAGCAGGTCGTCCACCGAAGCTCAATAACAAAAATTACGAGGCTACGAGCAGTAGTCCTCCAAATTTACCTTGGTAAACCATTCGCCCTGTAGTCCGATATATACACGGTTATCTTTTTTGGAAACTTTCCAGTCTTCCCAAATGCCAGTATATCTTCTTTTTTAAACGAAGTAAAAAGGAAGATATTCACCCTTAAACCGTTTGATGTTTCATTAAAAGCAAAAGAACGAGAGAAAAAAAGTAAATAATATATTCCAAAGGTCCCTAAGAGTCGAGTTTTTGCAGCTGCGTGTTTCTTGATCTTCGCACAAAAACTGTCGAATGCAAAGGGCTCTTGAATCTTGTGTCTAGTTCCGCCAAGAACTACTTGGATCTTTTTTATATATATCTAGGTATCATGTGTATCCATCAATTTTTTCACACCACTGTATTTATCTAAATCACTTCCTTCCAATCTGTCTATCTATCTATCGAATGTAGAAAGCTCTTGGTCTAGTCTTCCCAAGAACTACTTGTGCCTTTTTGTATACATATATGTATCAATAAATTTTTTCACACTACTGTATTTATCAAAGTGGCTTTCTATCTATCTGAGTTGGTCCATATCTGTCTATCTATCAATCGAATGTGAAGTACTCTTGAATTCGGGTCTTGTCCACCCTTGAACTGCTTGTGTCTCTCCGTTAGTCTAACTTCACGCGTTTGAGAACCTACCTGGCAGGAAGGATCTGAAACGCTCCTAGGAGAGTGTGATTTTCAGCTTTCATTTACCAAACGGAGATATACCCGCTTCTTATACATATTTGAAATTCCGTCATTACTAAATATAATTGATAGTTTTGTTACGAATAGTTCCTGTCAAAAGGGCAGTCCTTTCTTCTAGTATCTGTATCTTAGAACTGTGCACCCTACAATTATTCATGAAATGGAGTTCAAGTACCTCCCCAAGTATCAAGGGCCAAGTTGACTTTGAAAAGAAATTTGAGAAACTGGATTTTTTTGTGGATGTGAATTCTGGATTATTGTTTTGTTTATATTTGCATGATAAATATGTCTAGTACCAGGCTCGATATCTTTCACGTTCTGTTTGTGTCTTTAAAATCGTACCAGTTGGTTCACAACACTGATTTTATTCGTCAGTTCCTCTCTATCTCTCAAACGGAACAAATCTATTTATCTTCTCTATATCTCTATCTCGGTCTGTTCATATCTTCATCTATTCTTTCTTGAAATAATAAAGCCTGATAACTGGTATCTACCCATTACTCTCGGCCAACTTGGCTCAGTCCAGGATTTATGAGGATTGTTTTTGTTGTTGGTCTTTAACATGGAAAGACAAGACAAGACTAGACTGATATGTTTGTATTAATAGAGTGTCGGTATTGTATCAGTTTTATTGTCCACGGCTCAAATCTTCTGAAAGGTCACTAAATTGGATAGGTTCCAATATAGATATTTCCAAGGTAATGGAGGATTCTTTTTGTATATTTGAAAACTTGCTTAGTTAGACACTTGATAGAAATTTTCACGTAGGCAAAGTCTTTTGGCAGCATGCAATGTTAGAATGATCAGTGGAAAATTGGTAAAAAAAAAAGGGTCATTAATTTATAAGTTACTCTTCGTGCTTTTTGTTGGTGGTTATCACTAGAAAAAAAAGTCCGATTTTTAAAAGAAAAAAAAAAGGATAAACGCTGCCATTCTCCAACTAAAATACCAGTTTAGAATCAACCTGCACTGTGAATTGAACCCTCCGTTGAAACCTATAAATATATCTTTCGAGACATAGTGAGGAATAAATGCTGGAATTTTCATCGTTTTAGCTCCATTAGTTCGACCTGGGTGCACGATTCGTCTGTGGATAGCAAGCCAGCCAGACCCACTTAAAAAATGCAGAAACCTAATTCGACAGTTTTGGTTGCCTGTTTTCTGTATCTAGAAATATAAACATATACATATTTTATCTGCAGTAAACATATCTTCTACTTTGGAGTTCGCTGTTGTGATTTCGTAACAAATAAATCTTTTAATAACTCCGGAAAAATAGATGACTGCTACGTTTGTGCTGTAAGTTGGCTCGACAGGTAAAAACGTTATTTCTTCCAATTCTGTTTTTAAAGATACTGGTTCGATCCTGAGATTAGACACCAAATTTATGGCCAAGGTTCTAATAAAGCTTTTCTTTTTTCCCCTAATTTCTTTCATTTAAAAAAAATTATTATAATCATAATTATTATTATTATTGTTGTTGTTGTTGGTATTGTAGTTGTTATTGTTATTGTTATTATTATTGTTACGATTAGTTATTGCAGATTTCATTATAATTCATTATAACGTTAATCGCCAGTAATGCGTCCTTTCCAAGGGACTTTTGGGGTTTGCATTTAATATTGTTGACTTGGCAAGAAAAAATGCACTACCCGGGATCGAAACCGATACATCGATGCCGTTTATCCAACTTGTGACCGAAGAGCAAACATATCATAAATACATAACCAGTCGCCCATTTTTTTTATTTGAAAAAATCGAATCCATCTTATGAACGGACATCCATCTTCCTCGTACCGATTAACCGTAGCAATACCTTGAATTAAGCGATTTATGATTTAGTACAATAAAGGTATACTGTCAATGTAACTAAGTAAACGCTGTCAATGAAAACACATTGAATTATAAGACATTGAACAGTGCGTTTTTTAAACAGTACAAGAAATATTGGAACCGCACTAATCAAGGTCTACCTGTAATAGTATTTAGACTAGCACTGCTTAAGTGGAAGGGATATGTTTTTGTTCTTAAATCCTCAGTAAGAGCAAAGTGATATATGTTTATTCGGGAACCGTTTATTCTTGTGGCATTTTTCCGGGGCTGAAGTGGATACCGATGTTCGGGGTTTAAGTATCGCTTTCTTTGATAACCCTACAGGTTTGATGGGTTTCACTTTTCTGTAGTGCTTGCCAAGACGAACACTTGAGAAACATACGGTTAATGGTTTTCTAAACGTTGAATAAAAGAGCGAGAATGGAAAAAAATCTGTAAAAATAAATACCTTCACAACACATTAGCTACATATTGGGCGCATCGCTCTGAAGTGTAAGCAAACAACTTATTTGTGCCGACCATAACCACGAAGCCTCCCCCGTTATAACACGGATGGAAGGTGGACTCTAAAATATTAATCTAGCTCTAAAACGGCTATTTTTTTTATCGCTGCTTGGTTGTAACGTCGTTGATTTGATTGGACCACAAAGACTGCGGATAGTGGACCTCAAAATATTTGTCTAGCATTAAAAGAAGCTAGATTTGGCTCCAAAATTGCTTAATATAGCCCCAATGTAGCAACATCTTGCGCGATCTTCTCGCAACTTGGTCGTAACTTGATTGATTTCTTGGACCACAGCACTTACCACGAATGGTTTTGAGAAAGGCATGAATCCTATTTTCTCTCAAAACAGTTGAAGCCCCTCTAGCCTCGTAAGATAAAGTTTGGCCTTTGGGTAGGAAATCCAGCCTCATGGAATGTATCCGCTACAGAAAATGCGATAATATCATCCAAGGATTGCTTTAAAAATCAACATTTAAAGTCTTGGCTTTTTACCAGGGATCGAACACCGACTACTGGCTCCAGTAAAAAATGCACAACTACGGGCCCAGTTTTATGCATGCATAGATCTACGACCCTAATTGCATTTACACGCTCACTAGTACAATACAAAATGAAATCACCTGTGCGCCGATGCATGCTCTTACATCACTGCCCCTCGATTAACTCTTCAGGAAATTCACATATAGACATTTATATCTATCTTTTTCTTTTGTTTCTGTGTGCATAAAATCCGTTAAAATGCATGAATTCTACCCTATGATCCGAGGCACTGTGCGCGGATAGTCTGATCCTAAGCAGAGGTGCCGACCCATTTTATGGGTACAATAAAAGTGTCAACTTAAAATAGTGAAAAAGGTCATTTTCCTGTTTCTCTGACTGTAGCAAAGAACTCTTCCACTTGGAAATAACAATTTTGCTGATAGATATCTCGTGCCAAGCTATGAAACAATAGACTCTTCCATGGAAACAAGTTCTGTCGTGTCCTATTCTTCTAAATAATCATTCCTTAGAAATTCAAATACATCCATTTTTCTTTTCTCTAGGATTGATATATATTCATATATGTTCATATGGAGAGAGAAAGATATATATATATATATATATATATATATATATATATATATATATATATATATATATATATAGCTGGTGTGTGGATTCTCCTAAGCAGAAGTGCTAATCCGTACGTAAATAGACGTATTTTGATGATTACTGTGCTAGTGTATATATACATGATTATAAATTGCGTTTTATTATCAAGAAACTCTTATTTGTAATGATCTGCCGTCGTTGATCTGTGAATGTATCACCCTAAGTAGACAACAGAAACAGAATGAACAAATGAAAAAATCGGGCAGCTGCAGGAATCGAACCTGCGACTGATAGGAGAGCCGCTTCAAAATGGTGTCGCTCTTACCATAGAGCTAAACAGCCGCTGGTAATTCAAAGGTCCAAATAACTGATATCACTGCAAATTCTCCTCTCGTTTATTCCCGGTCTATTCGTTTCTTTTCAACGCGACAGTTATGCATTGCGAAATTGATATATATGATCCTATATATATATATATTGCAAGCTCTCTGTCTCGGGTAACAGAGAAGAGAGAAAGATAAGATGGGAAAGGTCTACAATTACAAAAGCGATTGAGCTAGCTGAAAGATCGACCTAGCGATATGGCAGGGTCGACAGTGAGTACAAAAGAACCTGAGCGTTTGAACCATAAAAGGTTGGCAGTTGCAGGGGAGGGGGGGAGGAAACAAACAATTTTACTTCACTTTCTCTTCCCCTCTGTGAATTGCATTTACCTAATATATACGTTGGCTATCTCTTTTCTGCTTGTTTGTTTTTTTAGGTTTTTTTTTTTTTTGTACCATCTCATCTGCTGGCTTTTTGTTAGAATGCTGAGCTGAGATGCGAATTGGGAGGGTTTTGCTGGGTATTTTTCTTTCAGTTTGGACCAACGAGTATAATTCAGATTTCAGAATCTGATTCAGAAAATTTTCAGCCTGGAGATATCTTAACGTGTTCTCACAACGTTATGTACTTCGACAAGTAATATCTATCTCAGTCTGTCCCTATCTATCTCTCGTATATGATGACTTATGAGACCCCATCCCCATTTCAGTGGGCAATTCTCATAGAATTTTTCAGTTCTTTCACGAGTAATCATTTAGATTTATAAATTGTATCACCCATAAATGAGTATATCCTGCCACTTTTTTTTCTATTAAAAAATAATTTTCTTCTGATTAGTCTTAATGACCAAATTCTACAGCATTGAAATATGATTTTCCTGGTTGTACTTGGCTACTTATCTATATTTCAATTCTGTAGTGTTCTGTTATAGATAATACCTGATAATATCCGTTAATATACTATGCTTGGTTTAAATGAAAATTAACTTACTACAAAAATAGTGTTGAGGCTGTGCTTTTAATGGACGGACGATAATATATAAAGCGATAACATTGCAGAATTAAAACTCTAACAAAACGCCCAACTAGGACGGCAGGAAAAACCTCTCTAATTATAATAGCGGTATAGTTTACAAGGAAAAACAAAAGCAACTTAACAATTGTCTCCAACTTCGCATGTAAAACCCAGGGGATGTTTTTGAGCAATTTTTTTGGCCATTTTTAGAGTTTCTTGTCAGCTCTCTAGCATACAAGACGTGTTTTTTGTGTCAAAAGAATTCCACAAGGCTTGTTATTTTTTTCCCGTTTTTCTTCAACAACCTTGAAGGATAGCTGATACCCTGGGTATGCAACTGAATTCATCACGTTTGAAATTATCCGAAATATTGGCATTTCTTTTGCCAATTCGAGTATAGTTGACGTAAGTAATTGTTCAGGAACGTTTTCTGTGTACCTCAGACGCACAGAAGTCTTTGATTTTCGGCCTGTTCTGGTATCTATTAGCTATGAGCATCAAAGCACCTCGGGCATTCACTAGGGTTGTTTGGGTAACTGCTGTAAAGACTCTTACTGTGGGGATGATTTGCTGGGCACAGAAGAGGAAGCGGTCAGTCTGTTCAAGCATTCATGAAATGTGCATTTCTTAGGGGTACATTCATATTTATGCTCTAAAAATACCCTGTCCGTGAAACTTCTTGATAACATCTAAACTCAGAAGGAAATTTACCTATATACATAATGTGTGTGTGTGTGTGTGTGTATACATATATATATAAATATGTCGAATATGTGTGTATATATATGCATCTATATGTGTGAGTGTGTGTATATATATATATATATATATATATATATATATATATATATATATATATATATAATATGTCGAATATGTGTATATATATATGCATCTATATGTGTGTGTGTGTATATATATATATATATATATATATATATATATATATATATGTATGTATGTGTGTGTTTTCATGAGCTTAATTTTGTCTAGCATAAGGCTACGTTTAATACATCCAATGAGGATCGAACTCAGTACATATATATAAATGATTATTATATATATATATGTATAAAGGCTTCAATCAACGTCTTTTGGCACTGAACGTGTGGGATTGTAATGATATCGACTGCTCCCGCCTTTTCTCCGATGAGAAAATTCAAACGCTCCTACATGAATTAATTTTTTTTCCCATTATCATTACTATTTTTTCCTGTCTAAATACACCCCTGGGCATACGTTTCACACCATTCCATATAAATAACCACACTTTTTTTTTGTAATTATCATAGTCAACATCCGCTCGAGAATAGCCCAACCTCTTCAAACGAATCTTAAGACAAAAACAATCGAACCTTTTTTTATCTATTTTCAGAACCTGTAAATAGCCTAACCGTCCAGAAATTGGGAATTGTCACAGATTGATAACTTTCAGTTGGGTTTCAAACTGAATTCTTTTTCAATGCGTATTTTTGAGTATTTTCATCAGCAAGTTAATCGAAGATACACAATCGATCAAAATTAATTTTTTACCTTGTTTGTCCTTTATCCGCTTCTATTTGTATGCTCAGATCGTAACCAAACTCTACGACCGCTAAGTGACCGGTATAGATAAAGAGAATAGATAGAGAATATGTCTCCGATTATTCATTTTATTTTTCCTATCCATGCTGTTTGCCAAACGATCGTAGAGTGAAAAGAAATGAGCTGAGCGTTGCAATGAAAAGCAACAAAACTGAGATGTGAGGAAAACTAGTCAAAAATTAGCAACATTGCTTCGTCTAAAAAAACAACAACTGCAGAACGGGTATTTTTTTTAGTACAGCTCAGCCTGGTACATATTCATAATCGCAGAGAGATTGAAAAGGGTAAAATGCAGTAATGAGTGAATGTCTGCTTGCCCGTGGCTATGTTTAAAAGTACATGTCAACAGCAGGGATAGTTTAATGTGAGAAGCTTAACATGTCTTTCAATAATTAAAATGGAAGAAGAAAAAAACTTGCGGTCATAATGTCGTTTTGATATCGATTTTCACTTGCATTAAGCCAAGCAAACATGTACCGTGAAAAAGTCATAGAATAAAGCAAATAACGGCTTTCTTTACATTCACTTTCAAGGCATAAACTTAATCTTACACATACACAGACAGATTGATGTAATAACGATGTTTGTTTTTTATCAGCCTTTTTAGCTCCGTTGTCGGACTTGGCCCTCCCCCAAGTAACTTCAAGACAAGTAGGTGTTGAACCAAGGCTTGCCATTTGGGCTATTTTATAGTCGAAATTGACATATTTGGCCCTTTTTAAATTCATTTGGCCATAAACTCTCGGGGTTGGCCATATTTAGATTTTTGGCCTTAGTTTGCATTTTCATTTCCTCTGAAAATTTTATTGAAAAAAAAAAGATAATTTTTTGCAAGTTGTTTTTCCTACTTGCTTTTCTTCATTTGTCCGTTTGAAAAATCAATTTCTTAAGGTCATTCAGGAGGGGGTTCTATTTACTATGGTTGTAATACTAAACAGAACTCTTATTTTCTACTATTTGTACGGAACAACTTTGACATTTTGGTGTGTTTGGGGCCGGAGACTATCTGGCAACCTTGGTAGGACCTTACCCTACCACGTTGACTGGGCAAAGAGATAGATGCATGCCTTTCCCAAAGTTATTATTCCGAAGTGGACGCGGACGGAGTTAGAACTCGGCTCGCCGATCTCATTCTCGTAACCGTTACCCGCAACCAATGCCAACAGAAATTATACATGAATCACTGTCTCCCCAAACGACTGAATCAATGAAAACTCCGAGATGGAGATAAACTTCAAAGAGAATTTTTATGGGTACCAATTAATCTGAACAGAAACGGATTGGACACGAATGACGAACTCTTAGTAGAGTAATCCTCTTCATGAACACCTTGTTATACTTGAAATGGAAAAGTGATGAATAATCAGACGAAATAACTGTGAAACCCGTACCACACGTGTATGAGTCATCGTAGCCCGTGCGTGTATCAGAACTAATTATTTGATAAAGAAATCACATCTTAAATCATCTAAAAATACCAGCACAAGTATTGGGCATTGTTGATCCAAAATGGGCCCTTTTTATTCAATGAGGCATACACTGACAAATACACAGATATGCAAAGAGAGGAGAATCTGTAGCCAACCGGCTGGTTAGTCGGATGGGCCATTTATAGGACTTCAGTGACTCGATATTACTAATATATTTCTATTTGCAGACATATTTTTATTTATATCTTTCGAAAATAAACTGGTCCATGCTCGCATACCTACCTCATTCAAGAGTGTGTGCATATACATGAAGATACTACACTGATTTTATTCAAAGGGTCGAGGAACGACATGACAGAGCACTCCGATACTATAATACTAGGCCGAAGGGCCAATCCATACTCGAATAATCCAGTCTAAGCGCTCTCTCTCTCTCTCTCTCTCTCTCTCTCTCTCTATATATATATATATATATATATATATATATATATATATATAAATATATATATACATATATATATATATACATATATATATATATATATATATATATATACATATATATATATACATATATATATATATACATACATATATATATATATACATATATATATATATACATATATATATATGTATACATATATATATATATACATACATATATATATATATATATATATACATACATATATATATACATACATATATATATATATATATATATACATACATATATATATATATATACATATATATATATATACATATATATATATACATATATATATATACATATATATATATATATATATATATACATACATATATATATATACATATATATATACATATATATATATATACATACATATATATATATATATATATATATATATATATATATATATAAGGGGCAGGGTGAATGTCTGCGCCAACGTCATCGAAACGATAATTGCAAACGTGATACAAAAAACAGGGGAGGCGTAAATTTCAATTATTATTATCATTATTATTATTATTATTATTATTATTATTATTATTATTATTATTATTATTGGTCGTATGAACGTAGTTTCTATCATCGAAGAAAAAGTCTGCTTTGTACAGAACAAATTACCGCAGAATAATTTACGACACTTCTAAGTCAATTTTAACTTGATTTCATATCAAATTTTCTGCGACAAATGTAAATGCTTTTAGCGAACGAATAAAGTGGGCATTGTCTTTGGCATGGAGTTATTTCAAAAACAAATTTAGCGAAAGGCTGATGCCTTATGATTTCAAAATGAAATAATTTCTCTCTCAGCAAAACCGCGCGAAAATTACATTAGCCAGAATATGCAAGGGAATATTCAATAATTTGGTTTTTCTAAAATACAGGCAAAATGCAATTATTTTTCCTCGTTTATTATTATTGATTCAGCCGCATATGTATGTTAGCAGGAAGGTTGGCATCTCAGTCAGTTTACATCTATCTATCTATCAATATGTACGTAAGTAACACAGTCAATTCATATCTATCTATCTATCCAAATCTGTTGATATTTATTTATGAAGGTGTCTCAGTCAATTCAAATCAGTTGATATGCATGAAGGTATTGCATTCAATTTCTACGAACCAATCTCAGTGTTTCAATATGTACGTGTGTAGACGGATGGGTTCAATATGGACGTGTGTTGACAGGCAGGTTTCATAGTCAAATTATATCAAACTATCTAACCTAGTCCGTTCACATCTGAACAGATATTCACACAAATCTTGTGTAATATTTGGTAGCGTTCGTAATTATTATATATCTTCGTATTTTTGTAACATTCTTGCGCGTTATGTCTTTTATCGATATCAGCTTCGAGATAAACAAACATGGAGATTCTTTTTCTTCTCTGTCCTTTTTTTTCTCAATTTTTTCCCTTTCTCTTCCTCGAAATCAGTGCGTACGCATTTGTTAGGAGCGAAGTGGCCAAGCTGTTAACAATACTGGGAATAGGATCGACGATCCGATTTCCGAATCTGACTGCACCAATACCATAGGAAAGTCATGAATCCATCCTTTTTCCTCCTGACATCACGTTGTAGGACTACGTAGCAAGGATAAGACCTACAACTCCCTCACTTCTGTCTTACACTTACTTTTGGGAAGCTCTATTTTCAACAGCGGACTTTAAATGCTGGTAAAAAAAAAAAAAATCTTGAGTGAGATAGAGAAAGATGGACAACAATCCTTCCCCCCCCCAAAAAAAAAGAGAAAAGGAATCCCCTCCTTCCCTCATTTATTTCTTCGCACCCCTGAAAGACTTATGGTGAAGTCAAACATCCGGCAAGCGGAACTGTCCGCGTGTACGCCTGTCAGACATTTTTAGTGTCAACCTCGACTGTGGATCGTGGAGAGGGGGGAGAATCTAGGATTCTCTTATCTGTGGTCAAAACAAAAGCCCAATAGACAACAGCATTTTTCCCCACTGGGATTTTCACCAGGACCACTGACCGTCTGTCTTGAGTAATCGGTCATTGGCGACTGTCCAAAATAGAGTGGACAGTTTTCTTAGGCTCGACTCTATATTGTTCTGAAGTCAATACAGACAGTTGAGGTTTTGTTACTGAGTTTCACGCAAACAAGGTGATACTGTGATAAGCTCAGTAAAAGGGTACATACGCGTTTGTATGCATTTTACAGCAGATGTTATTATTTCCCTCTCTGTATACATACATATGTGTGTGCAAATATATTTATGTACTTGTATAAACAATGTCCTCTTCATGAATACACGCAGACACTCACTCATGTACGTGTGCGATTCTTTGTATATATTTTTTTACATTTTATGTAGACTTGTATAGATTAATGTCTCCTTCATATATATATATATATATATATATATATATATATATATACAATGCTCTTCCACAGGAATAGAGCACTCTGGTGGATGAGGAATTCCTGTTGGAATAAATATATCACTTAAATTCAGCTTTACTGACCGTCCAATTCCGTAGTCCAGAGGTAGTATATCGGCCTCTGGGTCTGAAGGGAATGTTTCAATTCTGCCTCGCGGTACTGGACGGGATAATGGAAAGTCTTTAGCCTCCCTGAAGAGATGTAATACATCGAAACAGCTGTCTGTGGATGACACAATAAAGCAGATTCATTAATACAAGTGATGGAAAATACAATCAAGGAATTAATACTATTCCTGTTCATGTGCAAGAAATCGTGTATATATCAATCTCTCTCTCTCTCTCTCTCTCTCTCTCTCTCTATATATATATATATATATATATATATATATATATATATATATATATATATATATAATCAAAATCAGTCGACACCGAACTATTCATCAAGAATTGATAAACTTGATGTAATTTTTTTTATAATGAAGTGTTGTTTTTAACGATGAAGGTATCAGTCATTTTTCAAGATTGAATTTCGAAAGCCTCTCGTCAACATCCCATATTCATTATAATCAGGTCCTCTTATACTCTGAATATATACTAATACGGCCATGGATTTACCCTGAGCACCCGCCTCGAGTATGAAATATCCAATTCTGGGGATTCCGACCCCGGCACAGGACATTTATAACGTCTTTGAAAAACTGGTTCTGGGGAGAAGCCAATTCTGTCTTGGTTCATAACTTGACAGGTGGACTTATACGTAAAAATGGCCTTATCTCGTATTCTGCCCTCGTTGGGGAATGGTTACTACTCCCAACATTTTGTTTCTCAATTAGCTAACCGCAAACCAAGTAGCTGGCACTCTCCTTAGATGAAACAAAACAAAATAACTCTATGCTCTGAAGGTCATATATAAACCGCCATAAAACAGTATATTTTGCTTCAATCTGTCTTTTATTCCCGGTTAATAGCCGTAAACTAATTTATCCGAACTGTTGAGAATTGCTCAAATGTGCTAATCGATAAAGATCAGCATATGTAATAAATACGCGATCATTTTATCAGATGCATCATTATAAATTAATGTAATTATCGTCGTTATCATTTTACGCGCAGATATCTATAGAAATGATACTTCTGTTGACAGCATTATATATGTATTGGTTGACCAAAAAGTTCGTTCTATTAACTTACTTCATTCGAAGCGATTGCTTTTAGTTGTATCATGACAACTGTGCTATCAACGCGTACTTTTGAAGGGCAAAGTTGCCTTATTCTTAATTTGGTGATGAACGATCCATTTTCGGCAAATAGTGCTCATTATTTCAACACCTACCGCATCTAAGTTTCAGTTTTTTTTTTCATAAGTGCAGCGCCCAGTTAGGATTGAACTCATTAGCTAACAACGAACGGTCTGTGCGATAAGCATCTCAACAACCGGCTTCGGGTAGGCACCCTGCAGATATTTACTTAGCATAGTATCGTACTGTGATGCTAGAGTGAGACGTCCAGTGACGAACAGATTCACCAGTTAGCAATGACTGACATAACTATCATCACTTTATGATAGGCGCTGTTGCGTGATCGTATGCGTGTAGAAATGCATTTAGAAACGAAGGAAAATATTCTGATAAGTATCACATTTTTTTTCATGGCGTGTAAAATATTATCCCTCTGTCTTGATGCCTACCGAACGGATACAACTATTTTTAGCGTCCTTATTTATGCACCCTACGTAGTTGAGGGGTACGATCGCATTAGTCAAGCTTTCGCCCTAACACACTGTATTTAACTAGTAAGTCAGTGAATAATGTTTATTGCTTATGGATTTTGAAATTTTACCTCTATCTAATTGAAAGAATATTAGATTAATTTACTTGATCCATAGGTACGAGTAATCTTTAAGAATTAGACAATTATATATCTACTTATGCATGTATATCATACACTGAAAAAGGTGTTCGGTGTGTGGGGGGTTAACCAATTCGAAAAAATTACTTTACTGAAAAATGAATGTTTAACCTAAATTTGTATATCTCTGAATTTTTGAGATAGAGTATTATTATTATTCCTATTAACATTCGGACCATCCTCATCTTGGTTGTTTTTCATACAACGTTTCGGCCATTGCACTCTACGGCCTTAGAGTGCAACGGCCGAAACGTTGTATGAAAAACAACCAAGATGAGGATGTTCCGAATATTAATAGAAATAACCTAGATTTATTGGTTAGTTTAGAAGTAAATTTATGGTTAAATATGTTGGAACAAGTGAATTTACGTGTAACAAACCAAGTATTATTATGTGACACCCTTTTTTCAGTTTAGTACGCGTGGTAGGAGACGGGATTATTTGAATACGGATTGACACATCTGCTTAGGACGTCTATTTCTACTTTTCTGATGATGAAAAGCAGCCAGCTTTACCTGTGAAACAATCCAGTAAAAATAAAATTCATTACGCGTGGATTTCACTTTGATATCTAAGTGCTCGACCAACCATGAGCAGTGTTTTGCATAGTCCAAAACCCTGCAAGTCAGGCTATAGGCGCACGAGTTCTCTCCTTCCGACTTTCAGACATACGTGGAAGAAGCTGGTGGAAATGAGGGTTGGTGTGAATGTTCCGATATGTCAGCTAGCCAGCCACGACCATCGGTATTAGAGATGCTCACGCATCTAGAAATTGGATGTTTCTCCACTAATAGGCTTGGTCGACCCAGCAGTCCTCGTTCAGTCAGCCCGTTGTTCTAACAGCTGAGCGAAACCCTCCAGCTTCGTACGTGCGACCGTAGTAGTATTAGTTATCGTCGTAGAGCAAGGGATAAGTGATTGGGTGTTGTTGTCCGTGGAGATGCATAAGGTGTGAAATGGTTAATTCAACACCAGGACGACGTGTTGTTGGAAATGTTTGGTTAGTCAGCTCTGAAAACATCGACCGTAGACAGCGACCTTAACCAATAAAGTGTCCCCTCTGCCTCTAACTCTTCACCTTGAGACTCCTCTTCCTTTTTTCTAAATCAACAGATGATATGGCCAAAAGAAATCGCACCCAGTGGTGATATTGGTTTATTAGGGCTCACACGAACGTACACATTGAAAATGATGAGATGCGCAAGGCGCGTAAAACTGGCGATAATGGACGTAGTCTCTTCATCCGAATACTCGTGTGCGCACGCGCAGATATATTTCGCCCGTTGCGGTAATCAAGACCTTCATAAATGTAACAGCATCAGTTGTTGATGATTTCCTCCCAATATCGTTACCTGTGAATTGGAAACCTGGAATACAGCCGTTCTCAAAACGAATATGATGAGAGGTGGGGGAAAAAGGTAACCGGTATAAAGTTAATTTTCACATTGAATGGGCGGTGGTGATTGGAAGGTCCATTTCACACGAAGAGAGGCGCGCGTTCTGACCAAACACTATAGGAAGACGCTTGTGTACGCATGCGCACATTCTGGGCAATTCAGTGCGCTCAAACATCAATATATCAGTTAATGTATATTGAATGGTTTTCTTTAGGAGTCACTGATGAAGTAATAAGCTCCTATACTCATAAAATGCTAATAATTCCTCGTTCCTTGTCTTTCTTTATAAATATTTACTAAGCTGATCGCATGTGCAAGTGGTCGAGCGGTCAACACTGTGGAGAATGGTACTGGTGAACCAAGTTCAGACTACGGCTGAGGCAGCTGGTGTTCAGTTAGTCCTTTGTAAAGGCAGGTATCCATCTTTTCATCTCAACCAATATGTCCATTCCAAAGTCTTACACTTATTTGGGAAAGGCTTATGCTCAACGACGGACCTTGAAGATTGATATTTTTTTCAGAAAAAGAGAAAAAAAGAACCAAGCCTGGATGCTTCTTGATCATATTGTATTTTGGGGGGATGGCCTATGTTCAATGATGGACCTTGGCTGATTGAAAAGAAAAATAACAAGCCTGACTGCAGCAGGGTAAAATTGCATTTATGATGAGTAATTATATATATATATATATATATATATATATATATGTATATATATATATATATATATATATATATATATATATGAATAAGCACGTTCACCAACGTGTATTTGGATGCATGCATTATCGCCAGTTTTACTCACCATGTGCATCTCATCATTTTCGACACACACACACGCACGCGCGCGCATATATATATATATATATATATATATATATATATATATATATATATATAGTGTGTGTGTATGTGTAGATATTTATACTTACTACTGTTGAGTGGAGGGATGGGTGGTTTTTGTGTGATATATGCATATATATGGTGCTGAAAAAATGTCGAAAGCAATTGGTTGTTAAAAATGAAACCATTTATCACATTACCATGTTTTTTCTTATACCGACTTCATCAGAATGTGAGGAAATACTATCATATATTCTGATGGAGTCTGTATTCGATGAATCATGTATATGTAATGAATTTTCACCAAGTTACTTTCCTCACGGTCTTTTCGCGCTCTTGTCGGATAAATCAATACATAAACCATATCCACACACGGATCATATATATATATATATATATATATATATATATATATATATATATATATATATATATATATAAATGTATGTACGTGAGTACTGCAGATTTTACAAGTATGATACGTCTACACTTGAAAGGTTGTTTCGCTATTGGGGATATTAGTCACACTGAACTAGGTGTAGTGAATATTTCTACCCACGATGGGTTACAAGCTGGGTCAAATCTTACTAACGGTCTACCGATGGTTAGCAAGGTAACCTCGGTGGATTATTCGCTAAGCATGTGGATCGAGTCTTTTCTGACCTTGTGCCAGACTAGGCCAAGGTTAGTAATTATATAAATGTATATTCGAGTCTGGAAATGCTCATACATCTGTCACCACCCAAAGACGGAACATGGAGCGAACATGCCGAGGTATACATACGAACATATGCTGAAAATAGATGCGTTATGACTGGGGTGAAGTCAGAAGCGTGCATTTGGAAAAGCAAGTATTGACAACACATGAACGAAATCAGAAATAGGAGTCCAGGAGGAGGCCAACTACTCCATTCACTTTACTTACGCTTTAAAGGGGTCCCTAATTTCCCAGATGGTAGTCAAGTCAGGGATTCTTCATTACTACTGGTAACATGCAACTCGGCACTGTCTGTCAATGCTTACTTAGCTTAGTATTGTAAGTCACGAAGCCAAATGAGGGAGAAGTGGTTATGAGGATTGTGTTACGCCTATCGTCTTAGTAAGGAATGCCTGCTTTACTATAAAATCAGGAATTCGAAAACCCTGGCTCTTCATCTGGACTCGAACACTGATCGCTACCTTTTGAGGCAGGGAGATTCTCCCCACTTGGAAGATAAACAGAACACAATGTTCTTACCCGCCATTTTTTTTTTCTTCGTTTGGTGTTGTGCAAGACGATCCTAATCTTCGTAAATATCATCAGTGTAAGTAAATAAGAGTCAAGGAAAAGAAAAGAGAAGTACCATGACTGGGATTGGTATGGCGCCATGTGTGAGTTTGCAATGTATTTATTTATTGAAACGAGCTGTCATGGACGTACGAAAACAAACAAACTTGTCACCATCTAAATCTGAGTCGACACCTGGAATGATGCCTACTGCTGTTGTGTCAGGCACAGGGTTGCTAAATCAGCCATTTTCGGCCATATCTGCCTTCTTTTTCTTCCAATTTAGTTCATAAAAAAATCACCATTGCCGTTCATACCTGCTTAGTTCAATAACAGTAAATGTACTTCCTTAATTGATTGTTTCGGGGGTCTTATATCAGCAGCAGTAATAGCGGACATGAACGTCAGACAGACCTTTCCCAAGATTCACCAGATCTTGCGGGTATCGTGCCGCCGATATCCTTTGAACCTTTCCAAATCGTCACCTATCTTATTTCCTGCCGACAACAGTTTCGCATATGATCTCTGGGGATCCCCGTTTTGAGTCATGTCTAGTGATAATCAGACATTCAATATGGCTAGTCCATTGCCACTACAGTTTGTAGATGGATTCAATGATATCTCTGACTCCTGTTTTTTCTTTAATATACAATGCAGCTTTGTGGCCTTCCCGTGTGATGGTAAGCGTGATCTCTTCTTGCGCCTGTTGAAATGATATTCTGCTTCTAAGCTGGCTGCAAATGATTGTCTATTCTCATGGACAGTTCTAACCATAGATAATAGACCATGCTTGGCAACATCGGACGGGCGTCCACGCGTCAGTTCTTTGTTCATGATAGTAATAGTTTTTTTACTCACAACACAACATTTAGTCGGAATAGGAGTTCTCAACCTTTGCCGCCCACTTTCACGTGGAAATATTTTTCCGCCGCCCACTTCTATAGTGAATTTCCTAGAAGATACAAAGAGAATCCAACTCTTGAGAAACGATAAACATCTTTCGTTGTTTTAACTCCGTAATGTTAATGTTAAGTAGTAACATTGAATGTTTGTCACACACATATCGCTTTTAGATGTTACCAATGCGAGATGGTGAGACGCAGCCTGTGAAGAGCGATTGACTTTACATTATGTTCGATAGCACACTGCTCAAATTAATAATAGAAGTGTTGCTCTTGACTCATTTCTTCATTGTCAATTACGAACTTAGATACTCGAAATTCTTTTCCATTTACTAAATTTTCGAAACGCCCACCATTTCCCGTACGATTGTTCAAGACTTGTCGTCGCCATCGATGGGTGATACCGCCCAAGTTGAGGAACCCAAGGTTAGAACGATATACTTTTCAAGGAATTGGTTGAATAAAATACGTGGAAAATAATTTTGGCTGACATGTAAGTCCGGAGACAATATTCGATTTGCAAACTAGATGTAAAAATAGGTATTTACCAAGCCTAACATTAATTTTGTGAGGATTCATTTTTCCTTTTGACTGCACGTCATATGTGAGAGTCTTCATGCTCGAAATATTACATACATACATACATACATACGTACGTCTCCAAGTTTCCGGCACTTCGGGACTAGAAGTCAACATTGATTAACTGTAGCGTGGTGCCCGGGGATTCCTCCACGAGACACACCTCCCTATTGCTACCAACATCGACCATTGGGAAATATGCAATTATTTCATCCACCTAGCATGTGCTCAACGTAACTAAAGGTCTTTTTACAGTTCGGCTTAGTCTGGCACAAGGTCACAACTATGAGGCATCTTATGATAATCGTACTCGAATTGGTCTGCAAAATGACCTCGCCAATCATCGCACCACGGCAAGTGTTCCTGTACGCAATAAGTTTTATCGTGTCTACGAGGGTTGATCAACAAATCCGTCGCCTGACACTGTTATCAGCAGGATTTTGATCTGAAATGTTCACTGTATAATCTTTCGATCTATGTGATTGATGGAGAAACGCTGGCTTAGGTGCATTGACGAGAGGGAATGAATATATTTGTTTCCGAAATCAGTGCTCTTTTCATCATTTGGCTATGAACTGCTTTACCTACGTATGTGACCGAATGAAACAGATGTTCGCAGGTCTCTTGCTTTCGTGTGCACTCTCGTAGAAGAAATCGGAAGGTATGTTCACGGTGAACTTGCGAGCCTACAAACGTAGCTACCCGAACTGTATGTACGTACGTGTGGATGTGATTTTCTGAGTAGACCTTATGAGAGTCATTTTTAATGCAGACGCGTTGAAATGCGTTCGGATGAATAAATGTGTGGGAATTTATTAAATAAGTGTGTTTCGATGTAATGTATGCGTTTGTATCTTAAATCACCCGTATAATCGAAAACACGTGTGAGAATATATGTATATAAATGGAGTTGTTGGCAGGGGTGGTGGCTATTGACTCTTTCAACGGAACCGGTCGAGATCGTTTGCGCTGACTCTGCATTCTTGATCTGAAGAAAGGCATGACTCCACTTCTCCCTGTTCTTTGTAGCATGGTACTTAGGCCAAATGCCTCTTCACAACGGAAAAAAGAGTATATGGATATGCTCTTCGGGTAATTCTCTCTCTTGAATCCAACATATGAACTGGTAATAAGCTGTTACTCCCATAGTCAACCTTGACTGAGCTCAATCTTTCTATGTGCTAATGTATACCTCTCCTCTTCTATCTAACGCTACCCGCCCCGGTCTATTCGCCAACCTCCGGCGGCTCATCAGATACCACTTTCGATATTTCGTATTGCAAATCTCTCTTTTTGACTTTGTATTGTTCTTCTCCTTCTCCTTCTCCTACCCACTCTCTTTTCCCTTCTTCCTTCCTCCTCATTCTCCATTTCTCTTTTTCTCCTCCCCTATCTCTTTCTCTCTCTCTCTCTCTCTCAACACTGTTATGACCGGAAAGATATTTTCTCAAAGTGAATTTATTCTCTCTTTCTATTTATATCTCTATCTTCCTTCCTCTCCCTCTATTTCACTCGCCCTCCCTCTCTTTCACACAGTCTCTCCCCCCTCTCTCTCTACGCCTCCCTCTCTCTCACTGTATTTTTCTTCGCCCTACCCCCCTCTCTCGCCCTTCCTTTCTATCTCTCCGCACCGTTTTCACGGGAACGATATTTTCTCCTCCAAGGAAACTTACTGGTGTGCACCTGAAATCCAGTTAAAGGAAATTTCTGTTACTGTAACCGTACCAGCCCATCCCGAGTCAGTATTGACCAATCAAGGGTAAAAATGGATGTGAGTGACTGCTTATGTGTGAGAAAGGGAAAGGTAAATGGCACCGTTTTGACCCCAATGCTCCACTTCAACCGATTCGAACAGCCCCACCCCAAAAGCTAATATGGCTTTTTCAATGTCGACCTGCCGGTTGTGATCAGGCTATCGTAAGTGGCTGGTAAAAGTGAGTTTGAGGCCGAGGAACTTGCCTTTAGGGAGTTGTTGGTGGTGGTGTAGGTAATCGGTAGTAGGACAGTCCTGGGGTAGTGATGGAGGTCGCAGTGGTTGAAGTGTTCGGATAGTCGATGGGGTGGGGCTTTGAGTTTGGAAAATGGCGTCAACATGAGCTGAAATATATGTTATATTGCCGGATCGATCCGGACGCACACACGCGTGTGATTTTGCAGCGAGAGATGAGATTTCGTTTCGTTGGATTTTCAATATCAATTGCTTGACTTGTCGCTCTCGCTTTTAAAAATTCCTTTGCTCGGCCGGTGAAAGACGAAAGATATTACCAGCCTGTATTGGTTTTGAAATGAGCCATTAGAATTTCTGCTTCGCCCTCGATCGAATAGTGAGGTGAGGGTGAAGGAGGTACAGAGCTGGGAAGAATCTTCAGTGCTTGTGTCTGTCTTTTATTAATGTTTCACAGGTTTATATGCATCATATGTGTATTAGTAGGTTTCTGTATGTGTGTGCTTATACATATATATATGATGTCTCTCACCACTCATTCCAAATGTGTACACACTTCACTCCCATTATTTTATATAAGATTTTGTGTGCGAAGATCTATCAGGTGTCCAAGTTTCCCTGCGCAAGTTCATACGTGTGTATATTGTTGCTCAGAGTGGATGGGAGAAGGAAGAGAAAAATGTGTACGCTAAAACAACAAAAATAGGGACAAAAGTCCGAAAAACATGAATAGAAATGATAAGGCACAAGTCTGGTTGGTCACTCAATAGAAACCACCATGTGACCAACGTCTTTTGGCAGCATTCCGTGTTAAGGGTGATCAATTTGAAAACTTGAGCTTGAGGAGATTAATGAATGAATGAATTATTTCTCCCGTCTCTCACTGAACAGTGATCACTGAGAGAGTCAGAATTTTCTTGAAAAATAAGCATGAACGCAGGCACAAACTGGAGATCAATTTAGCATAAATTTACTCTGCAAATTGAGCCTGATTCAGGGAGGGAATTCGAAAAAAAAAAACGAATTGTTTTTTTGTCGAAAAAATAAGGAGACAATTCTAGCCATTCAGCTCATTTGATATGGCTATTTTGAGTAACCAGCTTCGTGGTTGAAACAGTTGCGTATTTCTGACCGTTGTTATAACCCTGGTTCATCCATGTCTTGTCGCTCTAACAACACAACCTGGCCGGTCAAAGAGTTTGGTATGGGGTGCCAAAGGGTTCAGGTGTAGTTATCGCACCCTCGTGCTATTAAGCGTGGTGTAAATGAGGATCAACAGGGATCGCCACGGGAAGGCTCTCTATATGACTTTCCCCTTTCGATTATAGATTTTCAAGGCTTGCAGAGCTTCTCTATTTGGAAGATTGGTGCAGTATAGTCTTTCTATACCTCTTCATTTGACCTTTTTTCCGAACTAAGCTAATCTTGGTGAATGTCTAAAGTACACAGAATCTGTATTCGCTTTCCACGGGATATCCTGGAGAATGTCTGGTTCCAGGATACCCACTCTCTTGGCTGTACCTTCCCTCTGTACCAACAGGGGGGTACTTTGTATCTTGGGCTTCCCTCATGGCAAGTGCTGGGGGAAATGGACAGTTTTTGTCCCTACCCACAGGTATTCATGGTCTGAACACGAAGCTTGAGTCGCATTCTACCCTGAAAATGAGTAAATAAACACCCTTAAGCTGGCTAAGTCTTCATTTAACTACTTACTCAGCTCGTTCGATATGTGGAATTGTGGATATGTGGAATAGTACCCTGTACTGCTTCACCCATAACTGTGAAGATGGATTTATGCATTTCCCAAGAGCAGTTGTGCAAATGAACTCCAATTGTCTCAGCCAAAGTATGAACTCGGCTTGCCGGGTCCATACTCCGAGCTGTTATCCATCCGGCCACCCTGCATCACCCTGCCCCCGGGGGAAGGCGGATACATACCTACTTTGGTTCTCAAGAAGGTTTGACGCCATTTCTGACGTCATTGGTAATGTCCCGGCTAATTGCTTTCATTAAAAGTTCACAAGGAGAACAAATTTAAAGTTTTTTTTTTCTCTTTCGGTTGGAGTGCAATAATGAAATCAATTTGAATTAATTTCAATGATTGTTACTTAGTGTTGTTTTTTCTGTCATCAGAGTGTTGGCAGGCGTAGAGGAATGTGTGTGTATATATATGTTCTTTCGACTCGCTCGAAGAGATGCAGGAGCACTGAAACAGTTCGACAAATTGTTGGGAGTCTCGTAAAATAGAAATAAAATATGTATAATATATATATGACTCTCGTGGAAAATAAGCTTTGACCGTGTCACGACTTTTCATGGACGATATTTCATCGAAAAATGCAGTATACACTCACGTACAGAGGTCGTATATATGTGTCATGTTTCTGATCCGCGTGTGTGCTTGTAGATGTGAGTATGAGGTATGTGCATATGTAGTGTGTGTGTGGTTTGTGCGTGATATTTTGCCATTCGAATTTTCAGTATGGAATCTTGAATTGCTATTTCTTCAAGAATCACTGGCAAGCAGTCGGTAGAGCAAGCTCAACCTTCAAGAACAAGAAAATCCCTGCCGTTTTTGGTAAGAAATGTCCACAAATGATGCATCCACCCAATAGTCTCCTATGGAGCTGAAACATGGGATTTAATCAAGACATTAACCTTAGAACTGAGACCCATGCCATGTGCATTTCACAGAATTACGCTTAAGCTCATATGAAGAGATCAGAAGAGAGAGAATGTGATGTATATATATATATATATATATATATATATATATATATATATATGTGTGTGTGTGTGTGTGTATCACCTATTGCCAACTGTATATACTAAGGCGGAAATTTCTGACATCGTCAACCAATATTTCTCCCGGATATGCCATACTAGACCATTCATTCCATCCGCTTTTGGCTGGTAGAAAGAGTTTATTTTTCTCAAGTCGTGTCATCGTGAAGAAAAAGGTTCTCCCTCGGGTGTGACTCTTTTCACTCGGTTCTCCCCTCATATCACCATCGAAGTTGTTCACATATTTGAAAAGAAGGAAGAAAAAAAAAAAGAAGAAACAGGGTTTAGATTAATTTTGAATTTTCATTTTATGTGAATTTGATTGACGCTTTGTTTGAGTAATACTGAAAAGGAAAAACCCTGGCACTAAGTGGTTTCCCGGGTGTTGATAATTAATTCAGTGTTGAAGTCGTTTCGCTTGGTGACAACCGAGTGGTTCAGCCACTACACACACTGTTCCGTTACGTGCTCGAGTTCAGATTTTCAAATTATGATTAAATGGCAAGCGAAACAAATCTAATAAGCAATTAGTCGACCATGGATTATAACTTTCTCTCGGCTTATAAGTAAGTAATAGAATTAGAAGTGTAAAACGATAACTGAGACTTGAAAGTAAAATCCTGCAATAAAATACCAATTTGGTCTATGAAAACTACTTAATCCCCGTGAAAGAATTCACGGATATATTTGAAACTATCTTGCTTGACGTCTAAGCAATGCCTGAGGTCCCAAATGGTAAGTGTTTAGGGAACTGGACAGTATCTATAACGACTCACATGCTTGCGTGAGGATATCAGCTTCAAGTTGTCCCTGTATACAAATTTGGAGCCCATAGGATGAAGCTGACTCCGTAGGGCCTGAAAATGCGAAAAATCAACTTTTTTTTTCAATTGCCTAAATTGACCTGACTTTGATTTCACCAGTGGGGGTCACCCGTGGTAAGCGCCACCTATCCTATGTTCATCGCTGGGTCAAGTTAACTCGATTTGGTGTCACATTCCGCTCTTTGGCGAAGTGAATAATAACCTCTATTTGAATTTCTAGGAGATTTTTTTTTTATGAAAAGAAAATATTGAATTCGTTTCAATGGAAGAGTTCATTGTTTTGAATGTTCGATAGAAGATTCTTTTCAAATAGAAGATTGTTACATTTGAATGGGAGTATCCATTGCTACGGACAGAGAAACAAAAATCATACTATTTATTAAGTGCTGCGTCGTGAAGCAATGATCGGTAAATTATCTATATTGTTGGTTCGAACTTGTGTGGGTGCCCTGTAATTTTGGTCTTATGTCAGAATAAGCCAATCTCTGTAAAAAGAGAAAAGAGCTATAAGAATGTCCTATAACTGTTTTCCTTACAATAATACTTGATAACATTCTCTCGCATGCCAACTCTTGGCTTGGGTAGTAAGTTCAGTATCCCATAGGTGCCCAGTACAGTGTTTTTTGTGTAAGACAAAATTCAGCTTTATAAATACGGTGCTTACTGTGGGACAAAAGTTGGTGATCTCGTCTTGCTTATCAAGTTTGTGTAATGACTGCCTTTTAGAGCCTTGTTTTTTTAATCCAATTCCTACTACATCAAATTCTTGAGCTCTTTGAGCACGTGTCTGCAGACATACGTCGTATATGACC
This sequence comes from Thysanoteuthis rhombus, assembly GCA_963457665.1. Lineage (NCBI taxonomy): Eukaryota > Metazoa > Mollusca > Cephalopoda > Oegopsida > Thysanoteuthidae > Thysanoteuthis > Thysanoteuthis major. Next base: position 52,858,111 of record OY735217.1, read on the forward strand.
AAACATGGACCACCGTAGTTGGGCCAATTATAGCCTATACACATATACAATAGAAACTGGCACCCCACAGTGGGATAATGAATAACTTGATAGTCGGGCTCAAGGCAACAACACTAAGCCAAGCTTTTGAAAATACCTATAAAACAGGGCGGAACGAAATGATTTAATGATTGAGAGAACAGAGACACATCTTGGGGAGAAAACAGAATAATTTTTGACGGTGAAGATGTTGCTATGATAAATTACATATGTTAACGGTAGATATGAACCCAGCAAAAATGGTCATCATACCAGTCTGTAGATGGTTCTTCTGCTTGCTGGTGATTTCTAACAGTCGGTTTATCGGTAGATTTTGAGAGGATTGTTAACTGTATTTATAAGAGAAAATATCGTGGCCATAGTTATTTTGGGATTAATTTTGAAAGTATTTATACTTTTGGAAATGGCTGTTTTCTCACCAAAACCGTTCTGCACGCTGGTAGCTCTGGAGGCGAATTGGTGGTGTGGAATTCCCGCTGGTCCTTCTGCGTTAAGCTTCTTGCTTTGTCCTCGAGTTGAAGTGTTGAGTGATGTGGACTGCATTATATTGGATCGACATTTTATTCAGTGACAGTTATGTTGACTTTGCAAAATTATTACGTCGACCACTGCTCAATACCCAGTCTTATCTAATATTATCTATCTATTCTTGTACTTATGGAACGCAAGAAGCGAAATAATTGATCAAGCTGATCAGGATAGGTCGCTAATGATTATTTTTCAAAGGGGGCTGCTATTAGTATTCGGAAAATAAGAATTTCTCATCTTTCAAAAAAAAAAATTGCTTGTTCGTTTAAAGGTTGGTAATCCACTTGGAAAAACCTGTTGGTTACCCAATGGTAATAACAGTAAAGGAATCGATGCAGTATAAAGTCTCATTTATCCTCTTCACTTGAAAATTCTTTTCCTTCTTGCTTTTTCTCTTGCGTGCGATTTGAAAGGTTGAAATAGGGCCAAATTGAAATATTAGGGAAATTCGGAAGAAAAAACACAAAATTGATAACGTCATTGGGTTTTCTTTAGTAGTACTTCCTTTCTTTGAAAAATCCTAATTTTCAAAGGGCAAAAGAAAATGGTTTGTTATTTCCGATTGATTTTCTTGGAAATCGAAGGATCTTGGCACAGAACCAAAAAGAGCAATTTGAAGAGAAATCCTTCTTCGTTCCAGCTCCCTCCGCCATCTTTTCTATCTCTCACGCACGTTTGGGCATGCGCACAGATTTACTGCAGTTGTGAACTATACAATGCGTAAACAAATACGTACTCTGGAGTGCCTACTTGACATGTTTCTCAAACTTTATCTCTGCCTCAGTCTTTTTATTTATCTCAGTCTTTCCATATCGATCTATCTCAATCTAATCGCATCGATATATCTATTGCAATCAGATCATATCTATCTGTCACTGTTCTATCTATCACAATCTGTTCCAGTAGGTTCATACTTATTAATCTATCAGTAGTCTGTTCATATAAATATATCAGCACACGCGTGCTTGTGAAGATTTTTAAAAAAAATCTGTTTTGAGATTTATTTTCCTCAATTAACATGTATGCATTTCACATATACCCTCCTTTCTTCAGCCTCATTCATATATATATATATATATATATATATATATATATATATATATATATATATATATATATATATATATAACGTTAGATTGTCTATAGCCACACTGAGGAGTTGCAATACAACGGAACAGCTGTCTATGGATAACGCAATTATTAATTATTATATATATATGCATATATATTCGTTACACAGTTGATGTATCACTCTACCAAGACAACGTGAATGAAATAAACAATTGTTGAGAAGGAGGCTGCTGCAGAAATCTAAGCTGCCACCGTTGCTCTTACCATTGAGTTGCTTAGGTCGAGTAATACATTAATCGTGTATCAACGAGAGACCATTATGTATCAGACTAAGCAAGCTTAATGAATATACGGTGTGTGTCTTGAAAAATATCTGTAACTGTTCAGATTTTTCAACTGAATATATACTCATGTGTTTGAGATACGTATACTTCTCTATGATCCATATTTTTGTTTGGATGCCCATCATTCGGTCTTACATAAGGATTTAAAATTCATACAATTATCCACTTATAAGCATTTTGATCCCAAGCCATGATTTTTCTGGTTTTGTTACACTCTTCGATTGTCTCGATTGGGTATTGTTACAATTCATGCTTTCCATACACTACTACCCCCACACATAAAACATTCTTCTCCTGCTCTCATTACAACTTGCGATGATGTCGCTCTTGTAGTATTCTCGACCATCAATCATTTCAGATCTTCCAAAATTTACATTTCCATAATAAAGATATAGAGAATGAAAGGAATAAAAAGAAATTCGTTATTTGTCGTCTGCTAATGATCAAACATTCGCCATAAGGTTCCGCCATTTTTTTATATTTTTTTTTTTTCCATTTCGAAACTATATTTACTTTGTTTTCATTTACTTACTCATTTATTTTCTGTAACAATTTTTATTATTTAGTTTATTTTTGTCCATTTTTAATGATTTTCACGATCTCGTTTTCTCTCCGATCTCTGCTAAGGGCTGATTTAATTGAGTTCTGTATTTCCTTTGTAGTAAAGGTCGTTCGTCTTCGAGTTTCTTTCATTTTCAATTTTTTAACCATTCCTTGCTGTTTCTTACATATTCTCAACGTACACATATACGTACTTGAATATAATCAGACGTCCTCTCGAAAACATATTCCCGCACGTATGTCTGTGCGTGCGTGTGTGTGTTTATACACATATATATATATGTATGTAACTTGTATGAATGCGGGAATATAGTATGATGTATGAAAATACGTCTTATATATGTATGCGTGAATATATGTATATATACAGAGAGAAAATAATACAAAGAGGATCTCTTAATCTCTTATTTTACTGCACATGTATACCGACACCTTTGAATGTATATTCAAACAGAAAATAATTATTAACTGTTACATGTGTAAGTATTTGAACATTTATCTGCAGCCAACTCCAGGAATGTACACACATTAACCCACGTATGATACATGCACTCGAATGAGTAATCAGTGTCCCCCAACTGCTGATATTCTTCCATATGTATGATTACAATCCGGCACAAACACAGATTATATACTATTTTTGCCTCTTGATCGTATGAATACTAAGGGATATAGCAGCCTTTCTTGTGTAAAGACGATAATTGCGTGAAGACCTTCCTCGTCTATTCCTCCATCTCTTTATGTGGCCTTTTAATGACCAGGCTATTGTCGATTTGCTTATCAGTGGGACTAAAGCAGGGATAGTTCGATTTATGCCTCACAAAATGGAGAAAGAAAGAGGCAGACGGAGCCGTGAACACAATTTGAACTCGGTTTGCCGAATCTATATTCTGAGTTGCCGTTAATTCTGCCAATTTACGTCTCTTCACAATGTGTGTACGTGTGCTTGGAAATGTAAACACACACCATGATAGTATTTCACAATGTATTCAAGCTGATATAATGATTCGTGTATTTATATACCGCCTACTATATATATATTTATATATATATATATATTTATATGCGTATGTGTATTTCATGTAAGTGTGTATGAGATGTATGTATTTATGCGTATATATATATATATATATATATATATATATATATATATACACATACGCAGAGTATACATTCATGCGTATGTATATTTTCATGTATGTGTGTATGAGTTGGTATATATTTATGCGTATATTATATCTGTGTGTATGAATGTGTGTATATATATATATATATATATATATATATATATATATATATATATATATATGGCAAGCAATTCCTTGATCTTCACTCGCTAATTGCCTCTTATTAGCACCGTGTTGATTCCTTCGATCGGGATCTGAGAGAATGTCTTAACAACAAAATACAGAGAGACACGAAAAATGTTGATGGCCAATCGGAAGGAAAATTGAAATTTCAAATCTGGGGAAGGCGAGCAATACAAGAAAAGAAGGAGTTTCTGTCGATTGTAGATTGTTTTATATTTCTAATTCTTCTTCATTCTGCAATCTGACATTTTCTTAATCACAACCCAAGTCCAACGTCGATCTTTCATTTTCTTTCATGTAAGCCTAGCATTGCTGACCAATCTATCAGAGAGAGAGAGAGAGAGAGAGAGAGAGTGTGTGGGAGAGAGAGGGAGTAGGAGGAGGAGGAAGGGAAGATATGGAGTGGGGACAAAGACTTGGTGAGGGGGACTGAGAGAGAGAATTGATGGAGAATTATTTTAAATATCAAACTAAACTTGATGAAGCAAAAAACTCTCTCGAAATTCCACTCTCGTTTTGTGAAAAGCGTTCTTGGAGTTATGACAGCCCATCAACGATGCGATGATTGTTTCATATTCTTCCTCGGAAACTTAGTATCACTGATCATTCTACAATATATATATATATATATATATATATATATATATATATATATATATATATATATATATTGAGATAGTTGTGGAATTTCGCTAGCATTCAGGAAACAACATCCTCAAACTTATGACAGTCCATCGACGATGTGATGACAGTTATTTATAATTTCAATTCTGGAGGAGGTTAGAAATACCTAGGGAGTGGGATTTTTTCGCCCCCCCCCCCCCGATGGATATTTAGTAGTTGTTCAATATGTGATGTAAATTTGTGTTAAATCGATCTTTTTGCTTGTGTCATTTATGCTTGTTTTCAAGATCATTCCTGTGATCACTGTCCAGCAAAAGACAAGATATTTACTGATCACCCCCTTTTCCATTTTTTAATCGATCCTGCCTGTTACCACACACTGCCAGAAGACTTCAGTCACGTGACGGTCTCTATTGAGTAACCGTCAGTCTTCTTCTTTTTTCTGTAGACTTTTTTTTTTTTTTTTTAATCACAAATAAAATCCAACATCGATTTTCATTTTCTACCACGATATCTCGGTATCGCTGACGATTCTAAAATCAGAATAGATTTGAGGTAGAGGGAGAGGATGAGATATTTCGGGGAAGGGGGTAGGGGAGAAAATATACAGCGTGGGATAGAGAGGGGCGCAGAGCAGAAGGAATTAACAGAGGACAATTTGAAATAGCAAACCCAACAACTAAAGAAATTGATAAAACAAAAAATCCACGGAAATTCCGCTGTCGTTCTAAGATATAATGCCAGCCCATCAACGATGTGATGACCGTTTGATATAAATGCTCGTAGGATGAAGTTGAGGCGTTAGATATTGAGGATGATATAAAGAATAGTTTGACATAGCAATAATAAAGTTGCATAGGCTATCTTTTGCTGGCATAGGGTCGTAGATATGAGCAGAAAGGAATTCTAAAGAGTAGATGAAAAACAGAGAGAGAGTGAAATGAAAAGAGAGAAAACAGTCGAAAAGGCGAGATAAATGTAAAGAAAAGAGAGAGAGAAAGAAAGGAAGTGAAGCAAGCCGGACTGCAAGTTCGATTCTCACTATCTGCTTCAGCTTATGTAGTAAGAAGATGAGCTTTGTAATTTCCTAAAAAAATTGCCTGTTTTATATTGAAAGAAACTGCGTACATGAATTTAATAATAAACATATGCCCCTACCAAAGAATATTTTGAAAGTACCTGACTGATGAGAGTTGTTCTCTACCAAAGCCTTTTTTTATATATAAATGTGTTTTCCCACGGACCTCAGGCTTTTGAAAGGTTTGCCTACTCAAAAACTAATGGACTCCCGGCAATATCTTTGTCGACCCCTAAGTGTCAGCAGACTCCATTTTGAAATTTCGCAGGAACAGTGGATGGTCACTTGGTTCGAGCTTCGAGGAGTATTTCTTGCTCTCTGCGGGTTGCAGTTAACTGACCTCATCTTCGTGTCCTCTGGCTGTGAACCGATGATCTGTACTGGACCAAGGAGCTGAAAGTGGAAACACAGGTTCTCTATATGGGGGCAGTTATGATGAGCCTTACGATGGAGCTTTATTGTGTGGCTAATGCAAAGCAAAAAATGAGGCAGGTTTGATTGTGTAAGCCTAGAAGATGGAGGGAAAAGAATGACGATGGAAATCGGGAGATATTAGATAGGGAGGAAAAGAAGACACGAAAGATATTGGAAACGAAAAAAAGTCAGAACCAAACGAAAGAACTGAACCAGGAAAGGAAGGCAGGTCTGGTTAGTCACTCGATAGAAACTGTCATGTGACTGATAATGCCGTTTGGCTGCATGGAATGTTGGGGTAGATCAATTGAAAGTATTGGGAAAACGGGTGATCTATAAATAAAATACTTTTCACACATTTCGTTGGGCAGTGATCATTCAAAAAAAAAAAACGAATTTATATTTTGAGAAAGTGAATGTTACCGGACATGATCTAAGGGATCAATTAAGCATAAACTTACTTTGTATGTGGAACATCTAACTATTAACCTATATGGTGGGTGAAGTTTTTTGTAGACATTATAAGAAGTGAATGTTCGAATTTTAACCATCTCTTTTAATGCAGCCTGTACGTGTGATATATAGCCAGCCAGACCTCCTTGTAAAGATAAGCAACCTATGTTGCAGTCTGTATGATAGGGAAGGAACCAAAACGTTCAAAAGTGAACATTACAATATTACGTAAAGGGGTTTGATTTAAGCAAGAAAGAAAAAAATTGGTTTGGGGGGAAAGTATGAGAAATGTCGAAGAAGAAGTGGGAGTAAAAAAATCAGGTGGAAAAATATGAGAAATCGAAAACATTGAGATCGTTAGCCATCCATCCGCCCCCAAAGAACGGGGCGAAATTCAGCTTTTTATGGGGGTCCATCAAGTGAGGAAGACCTTTAGGCTACGACAAGATGGTCTGTTCCCGAGACCCGATTTGAACTTGCCTAGCATGGCCTACCATACTGTCAATGAATGGAACGTTACACGACATTTTCTATCAATTGATCGTTGTCACTCAACTCTCTCTCTCTCTCTCTCTCTCTCTCTCTGTTTCTCTCTCTCATATTTAGGAGGTTCATATGAGATTTTTTTCTCACTCAGAAAAATCTTTTTTCTTATTACTACTGTTTTTGTACTTCAAATTTCTTCTTTGTACGTTCTTATTTTTCTATCTCCTCTCCTCATAAGCGCCTCTCCCAGCTCTCCTCCCGGTGTTTCTTATTATGTTCGGTCAAAAGAATCTGGCCATTGTTCCTTTAAAAACAATAGAAATTGATACGAGGGCGAATGGTAGAAACCCTTCATCAACTGGGATGAAGAAATAACAAAAAAGTTTCATGACAATAATAATAATAATATTATTATTATTAATAATAATAATGATAACACCACCACCAACAACAACAGATGGATTTTATAATAATTTTTAAACGTTTTCTTTTTCCCCTTTTCCCCTGGATTTAGAGAGTTCCATCTTGTTGTCCTTTCTGGGTCCTACTCAAGGGGACAAGAAATGAGGAGGGATGTTAGTGAATTTATTTTGTAGACAGCTCCTTATTTCCCAGGGGTTGGCCCTTTTTTTAAAGGGAATAGAATACATAATTGAATGTTGTCAAATGTTTTCTCCCGACATGCTTTGTGACTCTATTTTATCATTAAAACATTAAATTGATGAATAAAACTGGCTCTTCACTGCCTTTTTACTAAAATATAAATCATGGACAAGAACTCTCAATTTTCTTGAACTTCCGAACATTCGAAAATCATGGAACACTTTTATCATTTAAATCAGTGATATTTTGATTGATTTCCAAATCATATACGAAGGTGGATCGAGAAATTCGCAGCTTCACACGTAGTTATTAACAGAATTTTGATGTGAAATTTTCACTGTTTCACTTCGATCTATATAATTCCTGAAGAAGCCTTGGATTAAGTTCATTGACAATAGAGGGAGTTGAGTTGTAAAAATCCTGTGTAAAATCAGAGCTTTTTTCCGTCATTTAGCTATGGACTAATTGGTACATACATACATACATACATACATACATACATACATACATAAATATATATATACACACGCACACAAATATATATATGTATGTATGCATACTTGTACACACACTCATATATATATATCTACATGTATATGTATGTATGCATACATGTACACACACTCATATATATATATATCTACATGTATATATATGTATGCATACATGTACACACATACACACATATATCTACACATGTATAAATGTACACACACACACACACACATATGTATGTATGCATACATGTACACACACACATACATATATATCTACATGTATATATATGTATGCATACATGTACACACACACACATATATCTACATACGTATATATATATATACATGTATAAATGTACACACATATATATATATATATATATATGTGTGTGTGTGTGTGTGTGTGTGTGTGTATACATTTACACTCACACACACACACATATATATATATATATAGGCACACACATGTTTGTGACTGTGCGTGAGAGAAATTGAGGGGAAGGGGCGTAGTGTTGCACTCACGCAAAAGTAGACTCGAACGTAAAAGGACGCATAAAACACTGCGAGTCGCTTTGAGTAAGTTTTGCTCAACACTAGTTTCGGTCATTATTTTTACTTTTTATGTTCATTTTTGTGACATCCACGGTGTTACTGCCCTCCTCTGCAGCGGCATTAACCGATATTCTTTATGTCCGCTCTGGACAGTCATGTTTTATGAGGACCTTTCCCAATGGGCAGAAATCGATCAATCAAAATTATTACTTGAACCATATGTCACTAATTGGCACGCTTTTTTTCCGAACGGAGGTTAAATGCGTGACGACCATATCACATTTTCCTCTACATCTATTAAAAAAAACGACTTGGTGACAGTTCTACATCATATGTATCTCGTTGGACGGCTGCCGTGGTGCAATAGTTCGCTATCTAGACTCAGAGACTCCGTTTGCTTGTTCAGTGAGTTGTGCCCTACTATTGTGGTCTTGTGCAAGACTTGACCAAGCTTGGTGCACTTAGGGAAATGGTACTTTGGATCTAATCTATTTAATCTAATTCGAGAAAAAATAATAGATTTGGATATAACAAATTAAACAGAGCCAAGCTTAATAAATACTGATCGCTTGAATCACACGTCATTAATTGGATTGCTTTTCGGGAACAAGATTTGTTAGCTTCTCAGCCATCTCTATAAAGGTATATCCACTTTTTAAAAGATGTTTGCTTTACACCACTTCGCTTTTACGAATGGCTTTTCATGCCTACGTACAGGCTTCCCTCGATATCCGGCAGTGAAGTGTTCCTATGAGACTTTTCGTAAGCCGGAATGACTCTAAGCGAAGGAGTAATTACCATTGATTTATGTGGGAAATGTTTGTAAAAAATTGAACTGCGTATGTGAGTTTCTTGATAGTATCATCATACCACTAAGACGAATTAGGTCTAAGTGAAAGCTTTAAACAATTTATGACAAGATCATTTCTTGATATGAATTCATGGTATCATAAGCAGTCATCTAAGTGTCTTCTCTGTATTTCTATGACCTTACGCCATTTTTCAGCAAAATTTTGTATTCCATCATGGAAGAACCATACCAGATCGAATGAATACTTCAAGGAATTTATTGATGTCTTGAACTTGTTACCATTGATGAACTGGTCTGCAAAAGATACTGCATGTGGAACAACTTCCCATTTCAGCCTAACGTTAATTTGCTGCATCGCATTGGTGTCATTAGGACGAGTGTTGCCATGTATCGAAATCGCTGGTCGAATTCCTATCTCGGAACAAGGTTCTCATGTGTCATTCAAAAGAGTAAATGCCGTTGTCGGATGTATTTCTGAATGTTTTATAAATGAGCCGACACGTTTACTACCGTCTCGTATCATTTCGACGTTACTCTGTGTTAACAAAGCGAAGATGAGGCCGATCTGATTGTGTAAGCTTAGATGTTGAGAGAGAAGGAATGAAAATGAGGAGAGATATTAGGTTGAAAGGAAAAGAAGACGTGG
>OY735217.1:52868327-53220827 GCA_963457665.1 Thysanoteuthis rhombus
TATCTTTGTTTACTAAGAACACATTCGCTTATGACATCTCTGATATACGGTTTCTTTTGTCTTATAAGCGATCAGGATTTCAGATAGGTTGACACGATCGCCCGACAGCGTCTACGTTTGGATCATCTCTCCCCAACTCACTTAGAAGTTCCGGCTAACAGTGGGCGAAATCCAATCTTTAAAAATGACTATCCTGAGCTACCTGAGCCAATGCCATTGTATAGAGGATGACACTTATGTTCTATTGCCTGAACAATGTTCAACGCTATTTGCTTGCTTGCAAAAGGTAGGCGGAACCAAAAACCTTCCACGTAAGAAAGGTTACACTCACAATGGAGGTGGTTTAAAAGGCGTACAAAGGGAAGGATGTCTAATTCTGGGAACATTGAGATTCCAGCGATCAGGTGTGTTGTTACCTTTAGAAGCGAAGAATTGGTGTTTGAAACGGATACTTATTCAATTCATATGATATTTTCATCTTCTCAGTTAGGACTGCAGGAGGTGATTCTTCCAATTTAGTCCACCCACGTATTGCACACAATTCTACTTGTCAGTATTTTTTTTTCTGTAGATCTATGGCTTAACTTTATTTGTTAGTTCAGAGAAGGCAGTCGTTTTGTTTGTATTGCTGTTTCTTAATCCTTCCACTATATATTACCCCAGGTATTATATTTTGATGCGTAACGTGTGTATCTATGGACCAGATTTCCCCACTATCCGAAAGAAACCCTGCTTTATCCGAAATGGCGTCAAGCGAATAAAAATTAACCATCAAGTTGAGTTGGAAACGATTCTGCGTGTTGTTATATCTAGATGTGTAACTTGTGCACCTGTTTATCTTTTATCGTGGTACAGGTTTCCTGCACCACCTAAAAGTAGTATTCGTCATATTTGAAATAGTGTGAAGTGTATAAGTGATGAGCAGCAACTCAATTGTGAAAACTTTCCGCGTGTTCCCGACCCCCAGAACTTACCTATGTCTTGCTAGTTTTACGCAAAGCACTACATACTTTTCAGCTCTCTTAGGATTTAATACCTTACCTCGAACTTGATAACGTATCAACAGAATGAAGCGATATCAAGCACCGGTGAAAGAATCGTTCTTAAATGAAGCATTTGTGTTTTAAAGATTTCTAGATTGTCTTTATTTTATTCGTCCTTTGATTGTTATTGTATTCCGTACAAGTCAAATCTCGTGGTAGGCTACTTTATTTCTGATCCATGCTGCTTATTTCACGGTCGGAAAATGTAAAACGACCTGACAGTTTCGATGGTGAAGTAAGTAGCAGATGGAGCGTTCTGCCTCTTGAGGGACAACTCCCAACGGAGTACGGAGGTCGATAGCGAAAACCCTGGTTCAACTTGCAAGTATCAAGTTTGATCGAAACCTGGACTATCCTACAAGCTTTTTATGACCACCGTTGTAGGAATACCTCTATCCAAATCTGTTAGCTGCTGACCGAACAGGGAAATTTATCGTAATGGAAGAGTTTTTCACATAATTTGCTCATACCAGAAATCGAACCCAGGACCTTCTTCATGTGAGTCAGACTTGGTAACCATTATAATATCCGAGTGGATGTTTCGATGGAGAACTACAAGAAGAAGATGAAGAATAGAAAAATTATTAGAATGTTACAAAAAGATGAATCAGTTTGACAAATCAGTAGTGAATAATGCTTCATCTAAGAAATTCAGACAACTTTAGTTTGTTGAACTTTTCATTTCTTCCATGTTATCGCATTAAAGCTTCAATATGTATTTTTTACGATTTTGATTTTTTTGAGATGCCTGGGACGTATATATCCGAAATTTTCTTTGCCTTTAGGGATATATGAATGAAAATCCCCAAGGATATCGAAATGATCGAACATAAACAACCAAGGTAATATAATAAAAGTGAACCCTAACACTGGAGGCAGGTGGAGATAAGAAAAGAATACTCAGTGAGATTGAACATTACACGAAGAGCTGATGGATTAACAACACACTGATAAAGAAAGTATCTGAAACATACCGAGTAATTTATAACCACTCACCTCAAACGTACTTACCCGATGGAAGATAAAATACGACAACTAAACCGGGGTAAAAGCAAAGAAACATATATAGAATAAGACTGAAAGTTTTTCACCCATAAAAATTGACACACTCACTATAACATCCCAAATAGGAATCCAAATAAATCGAATCATTCGCTTGAAGAAGCCCGAACAGGACAGAAACTTAAGCGTATTAGTGTAGCGAATCCATTATTTCTTTCATTTATATATATGTATGTATATGAGTGTGTGTTTGTACGTCCAGTAGATCTCTTTTGGGGGTCTGCTGGGACGTATATGTCATAAAACATAAAACAAATGAGTTTTTCTCTCGGCTTATACAACCGCAGACAATGAAGCTATTATAATATTAAATTCATGCATCACATCGCTGAACAAGAGAGGTATGTAGGAGAGGTGATCTACTAATTACGTGTTTCTCATCTGTTCCGGAATAAATGTCTGGAAGGACAAATGTTTCCCATCGTAATTTCGATTCTTCAAAGTATGGAAAAATCGGACGTCAACCTATTAACTGCAGCAGGTGACGAAAAGTAATAATTATCTTTTGCCAGATGGACAGACACCCTTGTCCATTGTCGTCTGCCACCACTTTTCCAGGAAGAGACAAAGGGGTATATTTGGGATGTGGAGGGAAAGCGAATATATTAAGGGGTACATTAAGATACATCTGGGTGTTGGTTGTCTGGTTGAAGACTAGAGGGGTGCTGAATCGTTCCCGGCCTCTATTACATTCAAACTTTCAAACCCACCTATCCATTACAAGTCTGTTGAAAGCTATCCATTAACTTGACTCACTGATAGAACTGAGTTGTCATCAATGGCTACAAAACAGGGATTCTATCGAGTTAGCCATAGAAGTACAGTAACTGGAATTAAGATCATACGCAATCAGTGGAATAAGTAGGATTAATAGGATTGTCTTGAAAGGGTTGAATGAACTAGGTTTCACCCAATATTTTCACCGGAAGTTTAGAGACGCTCATTTCTTTGTTTTCCTTTAGAGAAGATTTTGAATAATTGGAAGATTATGAAACCGAGGAAGAAGAAAGAAATGTTAAGTAAAAGCCCTTTTTTTTTCCTCTGTTCCCACCGAAACAACTTGAGTGTTCAAAGAACTGACAGACGGCAAACGTTTGATCCTTGGCAGCAGACGATAACATCTTGAAGATATATTGTTGACATCGTCGTTTGCAAAGGCACCATTCTGTGGAAGATGATAGTCTGCTGCTGTGTTCTACAAGTTACTAACCTTCGAAATACGCACAGCCGAAAGTCGTAAAGGTATTCACAAGAAGAGAAACACTCTCAGACTTTTAGGTTCTCGGATTTTTATCTTGGAATCTCAGCTTTCTTCTGTGTCATTAAATTCCGTCTTGCAATTCCTGTTCCGTCTCTTCATTCCTCCGTGGCCATCTTTTTCTTTCTTTCTTTCTTTCTTCCGTTCCCTCCTCCGCTACACGTTCCCTAACATGAATATCTGAATTTTTGTTTTGTCTTTTAATCTTACAAATGTTGCCCTTTTAAAAGGAATTTCATATTCTTCTTCCGTTTTCATGAACGTCGAAAAGAGTGCATATATATTTTCATGCATTATGTAATAAGAAAGATGAAGTGTCCCACACTCTGTTTCGGGCTCTCAAACCTTATCTGTCCACCGAACTCTCTCTCTCTCACTCACTCACTCACACACACACACACACGCACACACACACACACACACACACGGTCAAACGGAGAATCACCCAACTGCCCTGATCAGGACTTCCCATTTAGATCTACTTTTTAGAGGTGGTTTCAAAGTTTGAGCTCTATAGCAGCCAGTAAAGGATAATGGTTCAGGGCAATTGTTTTGATGTACCCATGTAAAAAGATGGTATTATTATTCGCTGGTAACTGGGTTGCTGCTAAGATATATTCAGAATATCTTTTTGCCCTTCCCCCTAGAAATATATAACTCAGAAAAATGGAATGCACACACACACACACACACACACACAGAGGTTCGATTCCTGCAGCAGCTCCATTTTCTTCGATTGCTTATTCTATTCACGCTGTCCAGGCCAAGTGACACATTCTCCAGTAGTAACGGGAGATCATTTCAAATTATGAAACGCATTTATAACTATTTCTGTCGGGGGTTACATATCCATTTCCAAATAAAATGACATTCTTTATCTCTTTGAAAGAGTATTCTACTGAATTAACATTGTTATTAATACGTATTCCTTTTTCTTTTTTCTAGGTAAGTACAGTCTCGATTTGAACTTAAAAACTTTGCTGTATCGTGAGTATTTGACTTTTTCGTTTACACAAAGATGCATTCATGTATACATACAACAGACACTGAAAGCTATTTCCGCATTTCGCCTTTTTTTCGTTGAAGTGAATGAGTGGTGTGAAGGAGACTGGATATCCCCTACCCTTTCTCAATGAGCGAAGGTGGTTGAGGTTCTAGCCCATGTAAAATCCAGAGCCCCCTTCAATGCATGTTACTCTCATAGTACACTTGCCCGTTGTCAGCCTTTGAGCGCAAGTCGAGGGATAGCATTTTCCCTAATCTGAATCCAAACGTGTCCTTCAGAGCAGAGGTTTTGAAATTGGGGCCAGTGGACCACTGGGGATCCCACAAATTGTGTTCAGGTGTCCCCAGCAGTATTCTCTCAGAACCTGACATGGCGAATCTTATGACAAATACCATCCCTCACACGGTTATCGAAGAACATAATTATGGCACAGATACCTGTGTCGTATATTCGAATTCAAATAAATGTAATCTACTTAGTATAAATGTTTTCTTAGATGCTATTGTCAATCATAGTAGTTCGTTAATCATAGTCTGAAAACTGAAGATAAGATAAGGGTCTCCCAGAATATTTCCTCCGTATAATGTCTTCCTATTTTCAAAGTTTTGAAACCACTGTTTTAGAGTGATACACTATCGAGGCTGATGAGTGAGCCCCGCCTGTCCTACAAAATCACCCGAAGCTGAAGGTGAGAAGAGATGGATTTACGTCATCCCGAATGACATACACTTGTCTCTGTCGAGGTTCGAATCCGGTCCGCAGATTCAATCTCCCTTGCTGCCAACCGCTTTGCCACTTGCACCTTCACCGTTTAGTGAACATGAACAAAGAGCTCATCATAAGATGTCCCCAGCCCCACCCCGCCTCGAGCATTCCGAACCACTCCTGCTTACGACGTCCACCTGAATAAGGCCGTTGTTGAAAATCTTCAGCTACTGGCGGTATTTCCGTAAAGACAGACATCTATTGAGCAGGCATCTGAAATTAAGCAATTTTTCCGGCTAGATCTGGCTGATTTTTTTTTTTTTTTTGAGGACAACGGTCCGAAAAGATCTATACATGAAGCTCTATTCTTGAAGCGACGCATCACTTGTTATGCTTCTTTGTAAACTTATCCCTTCTTGGGGGATTGGGGTGGGGGGGAGAGGTTCTTCGAACCATTCTTCTTTCTCTTTCTCAGAGCAATCCCTGACAGTTCTTCTCACGCTCTCCTTTCTGTCCCTCGTTTACATCATTTGTATCTTTTGTAGATCAGACACTTTTTTTTCCGGTTGTTCCTCGTCGACTTCTTCGCCGACGTTCTCTTTTCCAATGAATAACTCGATGCGATGAAGCAGTTGATAAGTTAATATGTTTGATCTGAGTGACAGAGAAACGAATGGGTTTTAAAGTGTTTCGTCTCGTGTTCCCAGGCCATAAGACATCAATGACTTGTCACTCAACGGTACTGGCCACTTAGGATTTGTGCCGTGGCTTCGTAACGGTTCCCTAAGCCGCAGCCTCCAATCGGAATCTGGCAAAAGCTACTGTACTTCTCTTCAAATTCTATCACTCAGCAAATCTTCACATATCTTCAGCTTGTAGTTGGCATTTTTGAAAGACAGACATCTATTGAACAGTTTAGCCATATCAGCCATTCTTCTGCTAGATCTGGCTGAAAAAAACTGGTCATTTGGGGAACAATTAATGATTCTGATGAGTACAAATGGCCAATTTTATTATTGATTTGGTTTGGTTTTGTGCATAGTTTTTCTCATTTGATTGCACTTCGAATGAGTATGTATATATATGTAACCTTTATATATATATAACATTTCCAGCCAGGAAGCAATTTCAAAGGCAGGTTTTAGCTATAAAGAAACTATACTTGGCAACATAGCTTTTGAGAAATCTTTGGAAGCAGTTAGCGTATGAACTTGAGGTACGGGGCCTCATACGTGTTGCTTTCATTTGGGAGGTAAATGGCTAGCAAAATCATAAGGTGCAAGTGGCCGAGCAGTTGATACGCAGAATGTGATCGGCAAACCAAGTTCAATTTCCAGCTGAGACATAGTGCACCCACATTACACTAACGTATCCATTCTCTCCAAGGATACTGCTTAATTTTTCCTGGCTGTATCTTTGCCCCCGGGCACTGTGAACCCTTGCTACGTCACTGCCGAGAACTGCAGATGTTTACTTGTACTTCACGATTGACTTTCCTGTCTTAGTCTCCAAGTTGTGGCAGATGACAGTGAATCCTTCAATGGCTTGTATTCCGTCTTTGAGCTAATCCTCAGACTACAGCGGCACCATTTCTATCGAGTACGGACGAGAAGAGATCTTCGTTGAACCCAAAAGGATGATCTGTTCGTAGAGTATCACCAGAACTGAAGTTACTTCTTCATAACCTTTAAACCACCTTCTACAATTCATTTTGTTCAGAAATTCTATCCCATAAACACCATGAATATTTTGGTGTGCTTCTGCTGCATTATTGCCCTTTCTTACTCCTTGGGCAGACAATCTTTTGGGGGATGACATTAGTAATTAAGTTTGTTGGATTGTGTATGGACTACGTGCCCTAAATTGTACTTTGACTTCGTGCCCTACTGGGTTATAAAACTGTACGAACGACTAATGAAATGCATCGTTATCATTTACACATTGCAGCGAAAATAGAATTCACTATCGGTATCAGATTTTTGGACATCAATTATGTGATGGTTATATATATATATACGAATTCATTTCTCCATATTTTCTGAGCTCTTTTTCCAGCTGGTCATTTTTCCGTCTTTTACTCGCCACCTCTCGCACTATTTATTTTTCTATAAACAAATGTTCATATTTTCTTCCATTTCTACACTTTTTAAAGTCAATACTCACCTCTGGGAGAGCTTTCCTGCTTTTTTCCATTCGTCTTCTCTCTTCGGCGCTTTTTCTTCGTTGCGCTCGATATCTCTCTATCTTATCCAATTCCAGCCTTATCTCTTCCTCTTCTCTCTCGAGAATCGAATTTCTCTCTTTCACTCTCTCTCTGTCTGTCTGTCTGTCTGTCTGTCTCTCTCTCTCTCTCTCTCTCTGCATGTATATTTTCTGGTTTTCATATCCCTTTTCCTTTCTTATGCACTCTTTGGTCATCCCTCTCTCTCTCTCTCTCTCTCTCTCTCTCTCTCTCCATACATATAGGATTATAGGATTCTTATATTTGCCTTTCTCTTTTCAGCCCCCTCCTCCCTCTCTCTCTCTCTTCTTTCTCTCTCTCTCTTTCTTTCTTTCTTTCTCTCTCCATATTTTGGGATTTCCATATTTGCCTCTCTCTTTCTCACGAGAGTCGGAAGTTGTGAAGTTTGGTGGGCCCCTTTTTTTTATCCTTTTTTTTTTTGTTTTCTTTCTTGCGGCATACCAACATCGATCAAACCCTCTCGATGACATCTCCCGATTAAAAGAAGGAGGACGTCTCTCCCCACTGCCATCCCCATGAGATCCTTCTTACAGTCACGAAGATCCGATCTGTTTCCTTTTCTTTTCTTTTTTTTTCCGGTTTCTAAGAAATATTATTCTCTTTATCTTGGATTCTCCCACTTGGCAGAAAATCTCCAATCTTCTCGAAGAATCTTTTTGTTGTGACGTTGAAAAAAAGGCGATACACTTTAGAGATAATATTTCTTTCATTCTCTCTCAGGTTCTTTTTTTTTCGTCTTCCACTTACGCTCATAGATTTCATGCATAGATTTGATACATGTGTGAATTTTCTCTCTTGTTTATAAATCCATCATGAAGCACAACGAGCACATGTATATAAGTAATTGTATGCATCAGTGCTTAT
The DNA here is from genome assembly GCA_963457665.1 of Thysanoteuthis rhombus. Classification (NCBI taxonomy): domain Eukaryota; kingdom Metazoa; phylum Mollusca; class Cephalopoda; order Oegopsida; family Thysanoteuthidae; genus Thysanoteuthis; species Thysanoteuthis major. The sequence continues at coordinate 52,876,508 of OY735217.1, forward strand.
CCTGTCAACGTTGTCATATTTTCCGTATTCATGATGGATTTACAACAAGAGAGAAAATTCACGGATACAATTTATAAGAGTAAGTGTGTTTACCAACTGATAGACTGATGAATAATTTCGCTTTTATGTCACCCAGTGCGTTGCGTCATCATAACACGTAAATATGAAACTTTTGAGAGCCGGTGTTGACTTGGAAACTATTGAAAAATTGAAAACCGAATAGTATCTGTATTACTCTGATCTTGACTATAATTTATATATTATTATAATAATAATAATGATGATAATTATATACGTATTATTATTATTATTATTATTATCATTATTATTATTATTATTATTATTATTATTATTATTATTATATTGAATTCACAATAAATCCAATCCCTTTATAGCACGAGCAAGTTCTGTTTCACTTGACGAAGATTATTCAAATGAGCGTTGAATTGAAGATTTTTTCCCTCTTTTAGAGCATTGTGAATTTGATTTATTTGCTCTACCTCATAGTATTGAGCGATCTTGAATTGAAGAATTTCAAAATATATATATATGTAAATATACATATATATATATATATTAGTTTGATATACAAATTTATATCAATTTATTACAATATGTATTTATTCTCTCTCTCATATATATATATATACACACACACACACACACACACACACCCTCTTGTTAACAATCCGTGTATTAACCACATATTATTTCTGTTCATTATCTATCCCCGTAGGAAAAAAGTCCCCCCCCCCTCTGCTATCAGTCTGTGCCCCAGAAGAAGTCTGTGGAATGAACTGACCGAAATATTGTGATAATAACAAAAACAAAACTGTGAAATCAATAATCCACACTCTCGAGATGATAATGGCTGTCCTCAAAAAGAGAAGCATTATCAGAACGGTGCGGTGATGATATTGCCTTATAAGAAAATTCAAGAAAATTATATTTAAAACGAATCAATCTCCTATAAACCAATTTTCGCGAGTATCATCGTTTCAAAGTCCTGTCTTGAGCGTATCTCCCTTGTCACACTAATACGTTAGCGAAGAAAAGATCACAAATTTCTCTTTAATTCAAGGAAAGAGACTAAGGGAACGGTCTTGTATGCATAAGTCACCGTCCGCCTATTCATATAACGGCTTTATCCATCTGTCAAGCTGAAAACAGATATAACTAAGACTGACCTTTTGTGACCCATGCAGATGCTGATAAGTGACAAAAATCATACTCTTATTTCTACTGTTTCTGGATCTTCTTGCTTGGTTGGTCACGGCCTGTCACACGCACACAGCAAAATTATGCCCCCTCGAATATGAATGAAGGAATCCCTACTCAGCCCTACGCCCAAATTCCTCATTCCTGGCCTCCAAACCTTCCCTCCCACTCAGGCTTTTGATTCACCCTCAATGTTTTAAGCGTCCACACATTCACCCAAGACCCTTTCCCCGTTCCCTAACCGTCTGTTAGGACCCGTTCCCCACCCCCCATAACAGTCTCTGTTCTCTCGAGCCCTTTTCTCCGGTGAAGTAACCACTTGACAAACGACTCAAATTCTAATCAACCCGAACGCCGACAACAAAAATTCTCCGGTCATATAGTTAACCTTTACCCAGTGTGATTGGGCCAGTTGATCCTATATGCGATCGGCGGTCAAGGGCAGGGGTCAGTTTTTCTAAGGGCCAGTGCTGTTCATTCATGATGTTTGGGCGTCGCCACTTGTGTGTCGAAAGATCGCGAATGGAATAAAATTATGCGCATAATTCATGTACGTTTTTCACAAAAACTCCCGGGCGCTACCAACGTAATATCGTCCTGTTTGGTTTGTTAACCCCACTGGAATAACAGACAAGGGTGGCGTGGAATGTGTTTGTATTCCTGAATTAGTGACTCTAAACACTTCTGGGGTGATTTGTTTGCGTTGCTGCTTGTGCCTGCATCTTAGAGTTGGAAAGTTCGAGTATTGCTTCATTTTTTCGTTGCTGTTGTTTTTGTGAGATTTTAGGAATAACGAATACAACGGCTCAGGATTACGAGTATTATGGTCAAGTTATTGCTGTACGAATGGATGCAACTGAGGATGAACTGAAAAGAAATATAATCAAATTATTATAAAACTTGTAACAGAGCAATACTGGATCTTACTGAAAAATAGGGAACGAATTAACAACACTAATCACGGTATTCCTGTATTTGAAATTAGGGCATTAAGAACTCTTGAATAGTTACACTGTTAAAAAAACAATCTACGTAATGAACAGTGGGATTTTTGTTCCTATGTACTATTAAAGTTAACCATTTTTGCCGACAGAAAATCTCCTACTCGCCATTCGAAACAATGGACTCTTCAACTTGAACGAGTACATTTGCTTTTTATTAAAACTGGGATGGAAGTGATAAGACTTGTTCATTTACTTACTCAGTCAACCGCTTTAAAAACAATGGACTCGATAGTTGAAGCAAGTATGAAAATGGGGTAAAAAAACACGCGAACTCCCCAGATACACTGGTGGATATACTCATTCAACAAATGCAGTACGGCCTCCGATATATATATATATATATATATATATATATATATATATATATATATATATATATATATATAAGTACTTCTAGATGTGACTCGCACTTGAAGAAGATCGATGAATTTATCAGCCTCAATATGGTATCAATAGTTGATTGGTCAGCATCACCTGCCCTGTGTTCAGCCTGTTGTCGAGTTACACGTGTACACAGGTTTCCAACACTTATGTTCATCCTAGAGTCAAGTTACCCTTGTATACAAATTTGCAGCCAGTAGAGTGATGCCGTCTCCATAAGATTTGAAAATGCAACAATTGACATGACCCTGCAAAAACTGACCTGACTTTGAATTCATCTGCAGTAGAGGTCACCACCATTTATCATATAATCATCCTGGGATCGAGTTACCCTTATATGGATATTTTCAGGTTGTAGGGTCCAGCCGATTAGGAGTATACTAAAACATCCTACATCGAAAAGATTCGCCGTCACAATCAATAATTGAACAACAGTAACGTCAAAAATTGAAGACCCCCAAATTTTTTCTTGAGTTTTTTTTGCCTAAAATTGAATAGAAAATATTTTTAGAAGTGGAATCCGCACTGGATGCTAGTTTCCAAGTCTGTAGACAAAACGGTATGGCCAGGAGCACTAGAGCACATGAACATACGCACTTGAAACAAAAACAGAGATACAATCCTTCGCTACTTTGAATAGTTTCAGTCGTTGGAAACTAATCGATAGAATAATGAGAATTCTTCCATCTCAGAATTTCAGTCAACGTTTGCCTTGCTTTATTCTTACCCCACATTCAAATCTGAATTAACAAAAAATGTCGGGCGAATACCCCCGAACCACTACAAAAAAAAAATCCAGACAATTCCAACATCTCTTCAAATTTGATATCCCCGGATCAACTCCCGACGATGCCTTTCTCATGACTCGTTTCAAATTAACTCTATTCTTAAAATATTTTTTTTCTCTTCCAACTACTCGAGTTTGGACGCCTTAATCCGACGGCTCTGAGTCTCGGTTAAGCTTTAAGGCTTTAAGAGGCAAGGGAGAAAAATAATAAATGAAAGAAGTTTCATATTTCTTGTCAAAAAAAAAACTCTCTTTAATTAATGTTGCTAGTTTGCCAAATGCTGGGGAAACTCCCAAATCCTCATTTGGATTCCTTGTTTGTCAAATGAACACCCTTGTTGTTGTTTTTGTTGGTGGTGGTAGCGGTGGTGTTTATTTAGGATTGTCCGGCGGGGATTCTTAAAATATTTCGGTGTCAGAACTCTTTTGCCGCTAGCGTCAAAATAAGGCGTAAACAGAACCGGGAGTGCAGAGTGGGAATATCAGAAGATGTGCACCTGCAGAACAAGGGTCTTTTTATTTACAATTGCAGTATTGTGACAGAACAGAGGACGAGTTACTGAGAGGCCTCAGATTTGTTTCTAAGTGCCGGTATCGTGAGATTCCACTGCTTTAAGGCAGAAAACGGTGACGTAGTTATTTTTTTTTCTTTATAATACCTTGTATAAAACTGTGGAGTGGACACATGTGTGCACCAGAATCTGTGCCCGACATGCCACAAGACACACGTGTGTGTAGTGGCATCGAATAAGAAGAAAAACTACAAGTTAAAAACCAGTTTGAATAACGCAATTCGAGAAAAAAACTGAAATATCTGCGGTGTATGACTATCAAGACAAAACATTCTGTTACGCAGTTCTTTTAGATTCTTATGCAATCTGCAATATTCATAAGGTATAACTTATGAGAGAATTTTTATAACCCTATTCTTATAAAATCTCTGATATTCACAGGGTTAGACTACAAATTGTAAATGTTTTTCTATCATCAATTTGAGGAATTTTGATCGGGCTACTAGAAATGCATTTTCAAATGAGAAATAATGGGAATCCTAAGCGTAATTTTGCAAATGATCTTGGAATGGCGATCGATGTTGAAATGAGTGATCAACAAAGCATTATTTCGGTAATTATGTAATTGAGTGCCTTCGTACTTAACTAGGAACCAAGGCAGAAGGCATTTGCTTTCACTTCTTGGTTTCCATACAAGTCAATGCAAGTGAGCATACAGTGTACGTAAGAATTATCAGAAGGTTTTTGTTCGAGCGCTTTTGTCTATTCGTTAAATCATTACCAAGCTCCAAGACCTTTAGTGTAATGGGGCGAACAGTGAAATACCAGTCACTCTGGATATTTCTTATTTTCAAAGTCGGCATTATGGTATCTGATCACATAGCAAACGGGGCGATAAGAAAGCAGGGTTTTTCTCCGGGCAAAATGTATCAATCGGTAGTTTAATACATTCAAAATCTTTGCACCTCTATCAAAAGTAATTCTCACCTTTATTTTAATGGTAACGGCTCCAAGAATCTGAGACCATTTTTGCAGTCAACAATAATGTAGCTAAGGTGTATTATACACAAGTATTTGAAATCCCAGTATCTAACAGTCTTAGCGAATACGACGCCTGAAAGAAGCTACGCACACATTGTGTTCAGACGAATCCCTTATCCGATGCAGCATCGATAAAACTAGCATCTGGAAACTTTTCTTCAAAAAGGCCATTTTGGGAAAAGCGAACAGGTCATTCATAGTAAGGGAGGCAATTCAAAATTTGGCACTGAAATACAATCCCTTTATATAAGGAACGTATATACAAGAAAACAAGTGTGACGCGTCCAGTTAAATTATGCTTTGGGAATTATTCCACACTCTTGAACCAGGGAACACTCGAGGACTGCTGATGGGTTCTCGGTCAGAACGCTGTGAACAAATGAACACATAGACAGAGAAAATAATTCGACCGTATACACAAAATACACCCGTCTAACACAATTCAGACTAGAGCTAACAGTCTATGTTCGTTAATACAAGCATGGCTGACATTTTAGCTGGACACATGGGTGTCTTTCGCATCACTCATGCGGTTTATTGTGCGTGTGTGTGTTCTTATATAATTGCACATGTATCAATGTGTGCGTGAGTTTTAATTTGATGAACTGTCACTATATGTGTGTGTTTCAAGATACAATTCAAGCGGCTTGCTCGAGGAAGGAAGAGAGGATGCTTTGAAGAGTGGGGTAGAGCAGTAAAATCATTCAGGTCTCCTATTTAAGCTTTAATTCCAGTTCGTCTTGGATTAGGTAACATTAAGGACTCTGGTGACAGTCACCCATTAAAATTGTAACTAACCCTCTCGCACACTTACGCTTACCAATCTCAGTTCCCCGTTAGGCCCTTACCTTGTCCCCTAACCACTCTCGTCTTCCAATACCTTTTGGCCCCTCTTATCGCCAACCGCCCCTTTTTCTTTTTCTTCGTGAGAATTGCGAGATTCCCTGAGGGTGGCATTAGTTAAAATCAATGAGTGGGGATATAAGAGATGGTGGGTTGGGTAGAAGGGGGGCACAGTGTGGAGAAGAGGGCCCATGGAGTCTCTTCGAGCTCTCGAGTCGTCATGTGTGAAATAGCAGTAACATCAGTCAAAGAAGGAAGAAGCGGCGAGGAAAATAGAAGAAGTCCGTTTTCGAGAGAAGAATGAGAAGAAGAAACAAAAGTCAGTGGTGACTCATCGCTACTAAATACGCTATTGGACATATTAGCATTGTTGATATCGGGGGCGCATTGTTGTCGGGAGAAGATGGTCTGCATGAATATGATTTTAACTCTGTTCCCGGCCACCCACACCTTGTCACAATGATGGTGTGTAAGGGTGTCCAGACTGAGAGCTTCGAAGAAAGGAGATGCAAAACAATGAGAAATGGTTGGCGGGCGGCGGTGTAGTGATGCTGATAATGGCGAAGGAAGGGGCACTCAGAAAAGAGATAAAATATGGGAAGCGAAAAAAAAAAGAGTGAGGGATCGAGTGAGAGACGGACTGCGGACGGAGAAAGGTGACAAGTGCCTTGGTTTAATTCTTTACCAAATACATAAGCTCCCAAGCCCCTTCTGCTTTGCATTAAAAAAAAAAAGAAATAAAAACGCACTCAGAAGATAACCCTTAATTAACCCTTTTGATACCGTTGTAGCCTAGACCAGCTTTTCCAATATTCGTTGTATTTGTCCCGAATCTGTCTTATATAATTTAGCGGCCATCGAACAATGCAGAATAACCAGAACTGGATCATCTTGAATTCGAGGCTCAAATCTGTTATCTCTATCCACGCAAGCTACAATTATATTTATTAACTACGAACATGAACAGACAAAATTTGAAAGAGAAAAAGAAAAATCACTTACGAGAGCGCATACCTCCGTGCACCGAGTGAGAACTGAGTAAAAATAAAATATCAGAAAAATAACGAGTCCGTGTATAAATATTGGGTTACTTCCCTTAAATTCAAATTTAACTCCCAACTATTCGCTTAAAGACTCTTTTCCCCTACGGAATAATTAAAATATCTCCAAGTCGAAGACAAATTCGTGGATCCGTCCTCTAATTCAATCATTTCTTCTATAGCACATAAAGTTCCATTGAAATTCATGAAATTCCATGTTAATTCCATTCAAATTCACCAAAAAGTGTTGGAGATATCGTGTGTCCAGACGAGCACGAGTGAATATGAATGCCTTTTACAACTTGAGAGAGGTTTTTAAAAAAAGTGCTTCCCTGTTAAGCATCAGCATCTACGAGGGGGTACCTTATGTTCATGTCTTGAAAACCGGCATTAGAGATATTGGCTTTTGTCCGGTCTCAGATATCCTATTGCTTAGTGTAAGTGACAAACACCTACCCTACCCAGCAGGTCCTAATACCTATATTTCCTAAGCTCATTTTAGTTCGACACAAGGTCAGTTGGAAAACTGTGTTGTGTCAACTTCCGCAATAGGGAAGGACTCTGTACATTCTGAATCAGCCTCCGATACCCTTTCACCTGCGTTCGAACGCCGGTGACAGGAGTTGAAAATACTCGACTGTCTCAGCACCGAGGTAGTCCATTGATAAATATTTACTAATTTTAACTTTTCCTGTATTGTTTTAACTTGTGCCCGACTAAGTTGAACTTAGCTTGGTACAAGTTGAAACAAAGGGGGACAACCAACTGGATCAAGTTCATTTCACTAACAATAGGCCTCTGGTGTAGTTCTCGAATCATTGCTCTACAGAGAGGCATCCAATGATGATACTTCGTAAGATGAGCCCTCGTACAACACAAGGCTAGATGGCTTCAGGAAAATAGTTTCCTCAAGCGAGAATGCCCTTAATTTGAAAATCAGCATTCTAAATTCTGGCTTTTATCTCGACTAGAACACCGGTCTCAGACACCGATGAGGGATACGAACCTACCTTGATCCATTATCTGAGAAAGTAGGCAAGTGTAAAAGCTATCCATTGCTAAAGATAAAAATCTCTTTTTGTTTGACATAGAACTGCAGCGGCGGAAATTTTCGTCATCCGTACATTATGCGTTAACCACGAGGCAGACCATATATGTCACAGGCACTGATATATTATATTTTCCCCTCGGAGACTTCTCTTGATAACACAACATCTGTTTTTTCAATTTAGGGAACAAGTCATATTCCTTTGACACTTTCTTATTAACTTTTTTTTTCATTTTTAATTGTTTTCTTCTTTTTGATTTATATACTCTTTCACTTCGGCTCTCCCTGAGAAAAAAAAAGTAGCTTCATTCAGGAAGACCTTCATACTGTGCCCCTCGCGATTATACCCTCCCATGTTACGCCTTCTCTTTTTTCCCCTACAACATTTCCATTATTTTAGCCGCTCTGATCCCGATTTCTAATCAAGTTAAGAAAAACAAAACATTTGTCCGTCTTTCGAGTTCATCCCCGGCTGTTCCCCATCATCTCTCAACACCCAGTCATGATATATGTTCTGTCACAGGATATATATATATATATATATATATATATATATATATATATATATATATTTATATATATATATATATATCATGATCGTCATCAGCTGTTACAAGTCCTGTGCTAGACAAAGGCTTTGCCAATCTCCTTCCATGACAAGCGTGATTGTGCTAATCTCTGCACACTGTTCTATCTCATCTCGAATCTGGTATTTTCCTACTGCGTTTACTGCCCCTTCTCACAATCATGATCATCATCAGCTGTTACAAGTCCTATGCTAGACAAAGGCTCTGCCAATCTCCTTCATCGATAAGCGTGATTGCGCTAATCTCTGCACACTGTTCTATCTCATCTCAAATCTTGTCTTTTCCTACGGCGTTTAATGCCCCTTCTTCTCGCTATGAGCTCTATCCGTCTTCGTTTGTGGTGCTCGATTACTTGTATGATGTCCTTCATCCTGGTCCTCTCTCGGATCTACGTTGATCTTTTCTTCGTGCAAAGAGTTATTCCTAACATTGCTCTTCTCATTGCTCTCCGAGCTAATATGAGTTTGTTTTCGGATTCTTTTGTAAGTTCTCAGGTTTCGCACCCGATACGTCATAGCTGGTATCATGAATTGATTGTATACTTCGCGGGTTTATTCTTGAAACGTTGAGTATACAATCAAAGCATTATACCATATACATACAGTTCTGTGATCTCGCAAGGTCTGGTATGTCCAACGCGGTTAAGCAAGGCCAAGCCTGGTCATTACCCATATGAGTGACTTTCTATGAATACCAGGTTCTGTATGCAACAACATCGTACTGCAGATGTCTCAGCCTATGCCCTGCCACCGATTAACAGAGCATCTTGCCAAGCAAGGACCGGACTTGTACACTCAGTCTTTTCCCACGCAGCTCTATGTAAGGCACGTGACTGTGTACTCTCCAAGGAACTGCCATCCTCGTATCGATATTTACGTGTGCATTACGTGTGCTAGTATTCCAATAGGGTGGTTCAGAATTTTTTTTTAAAAACTAAAGAAAAGTCACATTTTTTGGAGATTATTTGATTTTTATTAACTTGGGATATTTCATTTCGAGGATTTGTGTTAATATCTTGTTTTCTCACATGAACTCACAGTAGAATTCCTCTGATCGATTTCACCTATTATCACAAAAGGAATTATTGGGATAGCAAGGAAAATATATCCTGTGAAAATCTGTTGTCCGCGGGGTAGTTTTTTTTTTTGTTTTTTTTTCTATCATGACATGGTCAGTCCGCAATGGTGTGTTGCTGGAAATTGGTGGTGAGAGATAGGTAATAGCACCCCGACCCTAGCATCTTCAGTCTATGGGATATGGTAGTAGTCATCAGTATGTATATTTATATGTATATATATATATATATATATGTGTGTGTGTGTGTTATTGAAAAATGGATATATGATCCGACAGAATGATTATAAATTACACAGAAACTCTTACTTTGAATGATCACCCGTTATCTCACGATGAATGTATCATTTGGCCAAAATAACGTATACACACTCACACACACATATAGCGTTTCATTGTGATATAATGCAATTCATAATCATATGTATATATATATATATGTGTGTGTGTGTTGGTGTATTACACCCCAGTCTGATCATTTCTATTTCTTTCGGTGCTCACCTCTATCGCCATCCCCGTTAATATCTTAGTCTGTTCACCTTAATCTTTCTTTGCGTCTATTGATCCTAATGATCCTAATTTACCTTTAAAAGATAATTTGGCATCTATGAAGAGGTAAAACAATGTGTCACTTCCCTTGAAACTTGATATTCAATCTTCTTATTTACTTTATTTTCTTGGACCCTTTTTCCTGCTGAATGATGAGATAACTCTCCATTGAAAAATTAATTCCTGGGTCTAACCCCGAATTTGATCGATTCATCGGTGGTCCATGGCCCTACTTTCCACCGAATTCCATTGAAATTGGAAGAGAACTTTTTCAGATATCGTGTGGAGAGACAGGCGGACGGACAGATACGAGTGAATGCATATACCTCTCCCAACTTCGTTAGCAGGGGTAAAAATGAAAATATCCTCCCCTACCAAAGATTGTTATTGTGTGTGTGTGTGTGTGTGTGTGAGTGCGCTCCTCACAATATTTGTCTTGAGGGAGTTGGTGTCAGACGTGATAGCCTGAGGGAATAAGCATGAGGGTTGTATTCATTTAACCGAACGGCTGGCTCAGCTGGCAATGGCGTTTCTATGTGTAAAGCCCGAAATGTTGTTTTGGGAGCTTTGCCTATTTCGACCGGTAATCCATCATTTTAAACATTTACCTTTCCTCATTAGGCTCTTCTATGTTTCTTCATATTACGTTGCCTCCAAGTTCCACACACTTACACACAAACGCTCATTCCGACGACAAGACAGACACACCAGAAATAATATACGAACAAATCCGGGTGACATTTCCTCGTTTTTATTAGATGGATTATTGTAAGGAAATCATTAGTATTCGAAATTTGCATCATTGCTTGGGCTTATTCTTTACATCCCAACCAACGCCATTTACGAACTACCGGAGAGGGATCAGCCTGAGTAAAAAGTGGTGATATAAAGCAACTATTGAATTAAAAAGGAGGCGAAAAAGAAGTCGTAAAAACGAAAAATACTGTTGAAGTCTTGAGTGGTTTTACAAATATTCGATGTATACAGATGTCTTATGAGTCCTAGTGAGAGCAAATCTTGAGTCTCCAGCCAATCCTCTTCTGAGCGCACAGCAACCCTGTAGTTTGTCCAGTCTCAATTATGTAATCCATGCATCTGAATGTTCCTAAACGACTAGTATTTTTCTTTCATCTTCATTTTTTTATTTGCGTTTTATTGCAACTTACTCAAGCCGTCAGTCTACAGCAGAGACTAAATAGCGCAGATCGGAAATAAATGCCTTCTCCATTTCAGTCTTGGTCGTACATAGAACTTACCTCTGTAACACGACGCGGCCACCTTCGGTTTTGTCATTTTCTGCACAAGCAAATTCAATATTTTTGGCGCCAGTAACATGATGTTAGCAACGATTCTCATTTGAACCCGGATTTTGCATCGACATTTTTTTCCGTTACCCATAAAAGGCGTGGTAAAGTTGCTGGGTTGGATACCAACTTTGATGTACTTCCGGCAGCTCCTGCAGCCAACCTGATCCCAAACGTATCACGCCCCGCTCTCCTTGACAACATCAACAAGGCTGAGACGAGGGATTCTGTCGATTGGCCATCCCAGGATCTTCATACATCTTACCCGGGCCAGGCTTGCATTCCTATTTCAGTCATTTCTATCGAGATAGAATGAGACTTTTTTGTAGAAGAAAGAAATCAAGCAAATCGATCCCGTTAAACTCTGTCCCCACCCCACGCTTTGTCCCTCTGTTCACTACCCTCAGTAACTGATCACTTTGATGATTTTCGCTCTTTTTTGACGCTATCGGACCCCTAGTTCGAACGAAATCTTTCGAGTACATATATCCATTCGAAGATCTTGTCCATCGGAACAATTTACGAAGCAATAAGGATGAAAATTACTCGAAAATAATATTTACGACCATTCCTTGTGATAAATATGTTATGAATTTCGATGTCTTAATTAACTGATGAGGATGTATCGAACATTGAAATACTAACCAGATGAAAAACAATTGCTTTATTGACTAAGATAGGTTGATAACAGAATTGATCTTATTTCTATTTTTATTCGGACTCTCCTCATTTTGGTTGTTTTTCATATAACGTTTCGGCCGTTGTACTCTAAGGCCTTCATCAGGTATCATCTGGTAGGTGTGGGGAAGTAACGAAGCGGACCCTTTATTTAACCGACGGGGGTATATTGACCGCACTCCTCTTCTTAGCTTTCGTAGTATTATTAATTGATCTTCTTCGCCGATCCCAATCTCAGCGCTTTCAACCGTTAGGCCACCCACACCCCAATGGTACATTATACAATGCAAAATTCCAGATCACCATTCAGCTTGTTACTACGGATCACTCTATGGTCATTGAGCCATCCACGTATATCCATACATAGAAATACTAGTCCACCCTCTTACCTCCCGCTTAAACACTATGTATGTGTGTGTATATATATATATATATGTGTGTTGTTGTTGTTGTTTTGTTTTTTGGTGGGGCGGGTTCACCCCCGCGCCAACATTTTGCAAACGAGTTGAAGAATGCTACGGAGGAAATGATATGATAGATGAGGTCCCGTACGTTTTCAGAGGTACCCCACCACATCAAAACCCTCCCACACCAAGAACTGGAAAAATAGAACCGAAAAGAAAAGAAAAGAAAGAAAGAAAAAAACAAGTATGAAAAAAAAAAACCAGGACTTGAAAAGACGAATGGAAGGAGAAAAGTATTGTTCGTATTCATCGCTTTCTTCCTTTTCTTTTTTCTTTCTTCCCTTTGAAGTACTCATCTTTCGGGGTTCTGTTGTACGAATTTCAAAGGGACTGGTGGAGTATTACCCACAAGAAGGACCGTCGTCAACAAAATGAATGTAACCCGTTTCCCAAAATTTAAAACGAGAAGGACCGTCCCCTATACACTAACACTCCCTGTCCACTGCTACGTAACCGTCCTCTCTTGAAAGCCAAAGGACTGGGGGGGGGAGGAGGTAGAAAGGAAGGCAGTTATGTACGTCTCCATTCGTACTTTAATTCAAGTCTTTTCACGCCTTGAATTTTTAAAGGCAAGAACAGTTCCCAACAAAGAGGGCAATAAAGGTACGGAGGAAAAAGACGGAGTAGAGAGAAAAAAAGGAATGTTTCAAACCCGCTATGGGATCCTGTAGGGACCAAAAAATAAGGTAAAATAGTGAAGGTCGGATACTCTTCAAAAGCCGACTAAAAGCCAGCAGAAAACGTTTATATCTGCGTTTGTGATCTCCGTAGATTATGATTTACCTATGAGATAACTTGCCATTTATACTAGTGTAAATTATCTAACAGCTATTCTCGTGTCTTCAATTTTAAGTCGTACCATCGTAAAACACATCAAAACATTTCGACTGGTTATTCCTCCAACCGTCTTTGGTCGATTTCTATTTGAAACCGTCAACTTGAATCAACATAAACCTCTCCCGGTTTTCATGTCTGTCCTAAAAATTAGATCACTTACTTCTTGCTATATTGACAAATATTTTTATCCCCCCCCACACAAATTAAGTTTGCGATGCAGGTATATTCTAAATTACTATTGTGTTACACTTGGTTTTTTGAAAATCCCTACCCTTAGGGATCACAGTAAAAAAAAATGCTGAAAGAAGTAACTTTCATTCACCCCTTTTCCAATTTTTTTAATTGATCACCCCAACACGATATGCTGCCAAAATACATTGGCTATGCGACGGTTTATATCAAGTGACAAACCGGACGTGTTTGATCTATGTTTGAGATGGATTATATCGGAATTGTACGCTCATCATTGCCGGGGGCGTTTTTACTATACTTTTGATCACCTCAGGCAACTTTTGACAACTTCTCACTCTGATAGCTTAGTGAAAAAGATGTTATTTATGCTATAGAATTAAGACCTGTAAAACATATTGAAATTGCTAATTGATGTTGAAACTGTGAAAGTTGGAAACATTAAAACATGACATCTTCAAAATGAGGATCCCAAATCAATATGAGTGAAAATGACTTACAAACCATGAGAGATATGTTGAAATGGCTTAATGGCATTGGCAGTATAAGAGTTAAAATCCAAAAAACGAAAGAGTTGCTTGAAAATCAATAAAATAATTTTTTTTAATTGCTAACATTAGGCAAGGCGCTTGTTCACATAAGATTTAAAAGGATCGAGATTATACAGGAAAACGTTAAGATAGTCACTTAGTACTAATTGAGATGACAATGGTATTCGACTTATATAAGATGTTTCTGCAAGCATCTCTATAAGAGGGGCTGTTGTTCGGTCGGTCTGTCCATCCCCAATATGTTGGAAATCGATTTTTGGCACATGGTAGAGAGACTCTTTTTTAGTCCTGCATCTTCACCGCGCTTCAACTTGGAGAATGAAACTAAATCGGAGAGTTTTTGCCCGTCATGTTTTGTGATGGGGGTTCAATTGACTATGCAACTACAACGCAAAACTGAACCCTAACTCTTCTGGTTAAATTACTTCATTAACTGAATTTTAAAAACATATGTTGTTATAAAAATTGGGGAGACAAAACAGTCTGATCAGACATTCTTTCTTTGAGAAGTTACTTTTTTTTTACCTGACCTAATATTGAGAGAACAAAAATACTTTTAGAAGAAGCATCCTCCGATATAATACACTTCGCGATGTGAAAGATGCAGTCATCATACGTCACCGATATATCACAGTTAGGAATATATGCATATTGAACGGATCAGAAATTGTATTGATACAGGCATTCCCGGATAGAAACGTGGTTCGTTATAACGCGGGTCATGATTTACTGAGGAAGAATGTGAATACATTGTTGGACTAATAACCTTGTTTTGGAATACCGTATTTGCTCGCTTATAAGACGCAGATTTTTTAAGAATTATTATGCAAATTCTACACAGCGTCCAATGTGCTAGTTTGGTGACACGAATTAGTCTTCCCAGGGGATTGGATGTGTTGCTATGCCCCCGCTTATCAATGTGAGACCCCCTGCTTCTATCCATTAGGATCCCCTTACACCATTGATTAATTTTGGGTTTTATTTCGATAAATGTTGAAATTATAGGATAAACAATGCAAGGGGGAGAATTTAGTTGATCTCTCTGAGTTTATAAAGACAGTTTGGCCAAGTTTAATAGTATCTGCAAGATCTGTCGATTTGAAATTTCGTACCCCCAAAAGACTAACCATTCATATTTTTCTGGGAAAACAGGAATTTCCTTGTTCATGTCATTACTGTACGTTTTTACTTCCCATGAGCCTATACCATCCCTTTCTAGAAATCTCTCTCGAATTACTTCATTTTAAGATCCTCCTCGATAGTGTTCGTAGCCGTAGTTTCCTACCCCGACCCCCCAACCGACCCGGTTTTTTTTTCCATCCACACCCTGCTTTTTGAATAGTGACAGATTTTCCAGACCCTCTGCTTATTCCAATCCCCCAGCAACGAAGCACGTAAGAATAATCTGAGTGTAATCGATTTAACAGAAGCAAAAGCAGACTAATTCTGTAAAGTCTCCTGAGAGCTGTAAGGCCCAGAACCATTTTTTTTTGCGTTGCTTCAGGTTCAGTGCCAAGGTATTGTGTCAGAGTAAAGGTAAGATAAAACGCCCATCTAGATGAAGATACAATGAATATTAGAATATGCACGCGTTTGCTTTGTGATCCTTGCTAGTCTCAAGTTTGGTCGAGACCAGGACTTCCTTCCAACAGGTTTTTATGACCAATACCTTAGCAGGGTGCAAATTCACTGGGGGGGGGTATACATCAATCTTCAACATACAGAGCAGGGTGCAAATTCACTGAAAAGATACATCAATGTTCATCTACTCAATCAGTTGCTGGGTGCACATGGAAATTCGTCCACACCCATCGCCTGAATCGGGAATTGAACCCGAGACCTTCTGGTGTAAGACAGACGTACTACCAGACGTACTAACTATTACAGTATCTGGGCGGACAATGTTCCAGATTAATTATAGGCTCATCGGACATTTACCTCGCACAGAATAGCAAGCTCGTTTCACAGATCGATTCACTTGTAGTGAGTGATTCTCACTGGGTGTCCTCTTACTGATCATGTGCCACACTAGGCTAAGCTTTCTGAGTAACAGCAGCCTCATGCCCTTCAACCAGGACCTATTATTTTACGATAGTTCACAAAAAAAGTCAAAATCTGATTCGTTGGTTACTGAGTTTTATCCTCACTGGGAACTCTGCCCCATGGCCTTGCACCAGACTAATCCAAGCTTAGCAAGTAAATATAGCTGCACGTCTCTCATCCATCAATCATTTTCACTATTCCTGGGAGGTTTTTAGATAGAGGGTATCTATAATAGGTTTTTTTCGTGTGTTTTCACAAAGCAGGGCCTCGAAGGGATTATTTTGTCTTTCTCAAGTGTGTTATGCCAAGCGAGCCATTCCTATCGACTTAAAGACTTCTGACTTTTTCTTTACCAGCCCGAGAGTTATCATCCGGTAGTTAATTGGATAACTGTTGCTCTACCCTCTCCTGAATAAAGAACAGCCTTTATTTGTTGTGGTTTGTTATAATTTCTCCCTCCGCTGAGTGTGCCTAGAATTTCCAAAGGGGATTTGCCCCTGTTATTAGTTGTAGGTGTATACCTTAAACTAGGGATTTGAAAAGGCATTAACTCGGAGGTATTTTTAGACGAAGGAGAAAGCACGTCAGAATGGTTTGGTGATAATGTTCCTCAGGCACTTTCCCTTGTCGATGGCAGGCACCAATGGATTTGTCTCAATCTTTTGTTATTATGACGTGTCTACTATCAGCCTGGTCCAAATGGTTTTTGTGTAGATAAAACAAAACTAAATACTGCACCTTTGTCTTTAACCAAATGTAAATGAAGCCGGAGGTGCAGTTGGCCTAACAGTTAAGGGCAGAAAGAATGTAATCGGTGAAGCGAGTTCTAACTCATAGTGGTGGTAATTTGCATTCATCGTCATCAACCTTTCGACGTCCGTTGTTGGACATACATCTACCCCAAGGTACGCCGGGTCTTTGTATCGTAGGCGTTATAGCACCAATATCCTCGGAACCAGTCCAAGTCGCCATGCCTTCTTATTTTATACCGGCCACATTTTCGCATATGATCTCTACAGATCCATGATGTGAGACATGATCTCCAGCAGTTGTCTGCCCACATGGCCTGCCCATTGTCATATGAGTTTTCTAATGGATCTTATATCTCTGTCTCCATTTTTTTTCTTCAATATACTCAGCTGTGATTGCTCCGAGTGACTTCATTCATTTTGCACTTATCCCCTTGAAAAGCCATGAATCCACTTTTCCCTTCCCAGCTATGGGTAATTAACAGGGTAGTCATTGTTCTTTGGTCCTTTCAAGGCAGTCCATCTTGGTCGTTGGACCCGTAAAACCGACAATTGCTCCAAAAGAAATGACCGGGTCTCCTCGGTCTATCCAAGAAATGGAGACTATACCATTGCCTGGAATGTAGGTAATACTGGCCCAGGTTAAAATGGCCCCAGTGAAAGAAGCACAAGTGGAAAACTGGGAAAAATTGCTTAACTAAGAGGAACAGTTTATTAAAAAATGAATATTTATTGGAAAATCATGTATTAACATTTTTCAGACATAATTGATTCAAATTTATTCTGTTACATTAGACGGACCCGCGAAATTTTTCAAGTCTTCGACGTACCATTTTAAAATATAATTAATATTTCTTCGTTTTTTTTTTAAGATAATTTATTAAAAATGAGTTTTGACTGAAAAGCATGAATAAATATTTTTCAAACGAAATTGAATCAAATTTATTTTGTTAGATTAGATGGACCCACGGAATTTTCCAAGTCGTCGACGTACTATTTCATTATGTAATACTATTTCTCGGACATAATTCTGCCACACGTGTTTTACAACTGATTTGTGTTCGAGTCTGAGATGTAGGCTCAATATTTGGAAATTGAGCTGTAGACAAAATATCTCAGCCTTTATAACCTGTGCTTCAAATTTAAGTTTGGGGCGTCATCCTCCAAGCTCATAGATCGAACCAGTATAGCTGCTTAGTTCCTTCTCCATAGAGTTGAATATATTGCGGGGAAGGTGTCGGAAGCATTTCACTTGAATCTCATTCTTCCAAAGATTTCAGCTTTTAGCCTACTTATTACAGATACTCTTAGTAGAGCGTATTGAAGTTATACTTTCTCATACAGCTGATGGAACCTCTATAGCACCCCATTTCGTCCACTACAGTTGATAACTCTGATCCAAGTGTAGAAAAGAGAAGATGAGAAGAAAGTGTTAGCCTTAATCGTCAAACCTATCAATCTAATTATCAGTGACCTTTTCTTTTTGTTTCTCTTCAATAGATTCATCCACTGATGAAAATACCAGATCATATTCATTAGAGATGAATATTTCTTTATACTTTTTATAGCTTTGGAGTTGGGAATTATTGTCTTATAGTAGAGAACGAGGAACCCGCTCTAATTCCTTGGAAATACGGCTAGATATTTTACCAAATGCCTTACGGCCTATAGTGTATGTATGTATGTATGTATGTATGTATGTATGTATGTTTATCAGAAAACGACAACGAAAACTGTCAACGAAACAGGAAAAATATGCATCTTCGGTTTTTAAGTTGATCCTGCTGGCTATGTATGTATGTATCACGTCTAGGAGCTAGAGTGCTGAAATTTTCAACATACACTCTTCATTAAGTCTAGAAAAAAAACAACAGGTTTTTAGTCCATGTTCAATCAACAATGTAAGTTCATGTCAAATTGATAGCTTGGTGGGTGTCCAACGGCATTCACTTTGTTCTTTTGGAAATTCAGATTTTTTTTCCAGTGACTACAACCCATCAAAAGCGAGAGAAGTAACTTCTTCATTGATCACGCTTTTAATTTTTGATCGATCACCCTCAACACAGCTCACTGCCAGAAGATGCCATGCGGCAGTTTCTACTGAGTGGTGAAACAGACCTGTTTGTTATTTTAGGCTTCTGTACTCTCTAATTATGGACGTTTGCTTTTTGTAAGGACTAACGAAGAATACTCTCTCTCTCTCTCTCTCTCTCTTCGCCCATCTATAAATCTTCGTATACACACATGCACACACACGCACATATATATATATATATACTTTTTCTATTCTCCGTCCCATTTAAAGCCATCTCCTCGCTTGTCTCATCTCTTTTCCAACTTCTCCGACCCTTCTTTTTTTAATTATATTTCTTCCACCTCTTCTGTCTGGCTCGGCTACCCAGTTCTCATTTTAGCCCCCATAATCACGTTTCCTGTGCCCTGAAAACTACTTTTCCAGACCCTTTGAGGTTGTCACTGTCCAGAATTGCTCCTTTGTCAGTCATTGAATATTCCCCCTTCTCCCATCCACTATTTTTTCCAGTGCAAGTTTTCCTCAAGTAGGTTCTTTCTTTCTCAAACACATACATATAGACATACAGTCAGGAACCGTAGTAAACCACCCAATAAATATATTGAGCCTTTAAATAATCTTACGCTTATAGCTTGAAGTTCCGGTGACCGGAGAAAATCACGGAAAAAAATTTATTAAGTAGGCTAATGTACGTTAGGAAAAATACTAGCAACTTCGGTTTCTGGCTGAGAGAAAAAGTCATGAGAATGTTCAGGGTACTGATGTAAATTGGTTGCTGTAACATATGTGGATGGATCCGCCCCCAAATTTAATTACTTCTTCCGTAGCCTATTGATGATCCTTGGCACCACACTGTGGCAAAACTGAACAAAGCTTTGCTAAAGCAATTATATGAGCGCCTCATCGTGATGTAATAGGTAGCGAGCGTGTCTAGTAGATTGCCACTACGCAGTAAGTTCGATTCTCACTGGCTACACTATACTTGCAACCTAGTATCAGAAATACACTAAGCAATAAAAAACTTTATTCATTCAATTTTCATGTATTTTACCTTTCTTTGAACTCTCTCTCTCTCTCTCTCTCTCTCTCTCTCTCTCTCTCTCTCTCTCTCTCTCTCTCTCTCTCTCTCTCTCTCTCTGAGTATAGACCAGGCTGGAGCCAATCTCAATTTCTCTCTCTCTATGTCATCTTTCTTGCCTCTCTTTCTCACACGTTTTCTATCTTCCTCCATCCTGTACCATTCTCCACCCCTCTCTCTCTCTCTCTTTCTCTCATTAGGCGTGGTCAGAAAGGGCGTGTTTTCTGCCAGATCATATCCCCCCCATCTCCTCAATAGTGGTTGCTCAAAACTGGCATGAACCACTTTGAGCGGAACCCTCATTTCCGACGACACTTCCCAAAGATTAGGACCAACTCCGACCCCTCACGCATTCATCAACTATCAGCCCCACCCAGCAACAACCACTCCCGTTTTCTCTATACCACTTTACTTTCAATACAACCCTCACACCGTTCCCAATCCACCACTAACCGTTGTAATTGTGGGCCACCACCGCCATCCTTAAAACCACCTTCATCTCCTTTTCTAACGTTGGCCATCATTTATATTGGTTGATCGATCGACCATAAAATTGTGGCCGGCCCCTGGCCTCCATTCGCGTAGGACGCCAACCATAGTGCAATGGTTTGCAAGTTCGTCCCGAAGACTGTTTCAGAATTATAGTCAATCTGTGTGACTCACAATCGTAGCCTTATGCCAGACCACTGAGCTGAGCTTGGTAAATAAGGCACACATCGAGGTGCAACTGTTGACAAAGCAATTCTCTGATATAACAAGTTCGAGCCTCACTGAGTGCACCGAACTTCACCCTCCACCACCCTCCAATAGTACATCATACCAGTTTACGGTTTCTCCCCCACCAACTCCGTCTTCTACCTTACCACTTTTTTTATATATACAGGAATACCTTGAATTGTGCGGTTTCGATTACAGTGAGTTTTGATGTTGTACGGTTATGGTATTGCTGTATGAATTGATTCAAATGAGCACAAGCTGGGGAAAAAACATTGAATAATAAAGACCTCGAACTGAGCGGTTTTGAACCGACTAACTGCACTAATCAAGGTGGGATACACATCCATCCGACAAGAACCCCATTGAGTTGGAAAAACTATAAGTTCCCAATAAATCCATTTTGAATGTGCAGACTACTGCTAGTCACAATGTTGATCGGTCAAAAGGCATCAGTTGAAAATGTCATCACTATTGTACGAATATTTGTACTAATTAAGCAATTTATTTTGTAATATTTATGAAGTACAAAGGATGAAGGTGTCTTATGAATTTTTCCCCCTTTTGTACCATAGACTTTGACATTGATCACTTGTTTTTATACCCCTATAAAAGAGTAGTAAACTTGATGATGAAGTCTGGACCTTGAAAATGCCTACACGAACATCCGAAAGCGTTTGGTTATGAATCTTTGAATACTTCCTGCCTACCATTGTCCACAGACCCACAGAAACAAGAAAGGTTTTTGAAAAAAATACAAATTGTCTCCGGTCTGGTACCTTCACTGTTATCTAGAGTAATGAAAGGTTGTATAAATATACATCACACACACATACACACACGTATATATATATATAATCAAGTAAAAGAAGGCCTAATGCAATAGTTAGGCGTAGCTATGGATCTGGGGGGGGGGCTCTATGAATGAGTTGATTGGCTCCTTGATGCAGTAGGTGGATTACTAATCGTAAAGCTTTGAGAGCCACCTCCTTTGGGCTAATGGAAACATTTTCAAATGCCCCCCCCCCTTCAAGTAAGCCTCTGTTTTTGCGTATTTCCACTCATTAAATGGTTAATCATTATCTATCCTCCTTTCTATCTCACTTGATCTTTCTCTCTCTCTCCCTCAGCAGTCGAGACCCTCTGATGATGACCACATATGACCCTTTTAGATGAGCCCCGCCCAACATGACTACTTCCTAGCAATATAACTCGAGTTTTGCATTGCCCCTCTACTATTTTCTAGACTCTTTCCAGTCACCCACAAAAAAGAGAGGAAGAGAGAGGGAAAGAGAGTAAGACAGAGAGAGAGAGAGAGAGAAAATTACTTCTGTTCTTGACGTCATTATGCAAGCTCCACCCCCTTCCCGACATACTCTCTTATCTTATCACACACACACAACCACACACAAGCACTGGGATTACGCTGTGCAAACGTGTGTGAGTGTGTTGGTTTTAATTCCGCCTTTTCCCATGAAGATATGGACAGAGCTCCACCTCCAGATGTATGCTTGCGTGAATAGATGCTAATATATATATATATATATATATATATATATATATATATATATATTAGCATAGTGTACGTAAAAACGATGGAATTTTCTGTTTTCTATGAATAGATTGATAAAATCTTTCTATGTTTGAACATCGTTTTAAAAATATATATATTCCTCTAGGATCTTCAATTTATCACCTACACACAGACACAAAGCTTCAGCAGTCAGTCATGTAGTTTACAGTCTTCCTTTCTTTGAAGCTGATGTCTCCCATTTCCACCGTGTGTCTGAGACCTGAACAAATTCATATACAAACCAACAAATTTTATGACACTGGTAGTGATATGTATATAAATTGGAGGTCTTTCCGGAAAGATTTGACGTTGAAAGAAAAATAGCTCAACTAGGACAAAGCTTATTATCATCAGAGTACCCTCTTGCGACCTCACACACTTATCCCAGCGTCACCTCCATTTTTTAAATTGGTCAGTAAAATCCTCTTTCAGGATCATGTTCGACTGCCTCGTTGCATTTACCTTAATCTTGTCTACGGTCTAAACTCTCTTCCTTTGAACAGCAATTTCTTTTTCGATAAGAGCCTGAAGCCGCAGGAAACCAAACCTGGTACGCTTTTACTATACATTCAAATCTGTTCCATGAAAATCTCCTGCGCAAGAGATTTTGAGCGCAGTGCGAAGTGTCAGTCAGGCGAGACACAAGAAACGCTGGATAACATTATGGAGGAACTTTTTGAGTTGATCAATGTGTCGAAAATACCTGAATGTTTAGATGTATATTTAGAGTGCAAAAAGTACAATGTTGAGTACCGAGTCTGTATCCTCCCTATGTACCGAAATATTACTGATGAATCTGGATCTGAAAGATCTTTACAGTAATTTTCTTGCAGGGCTTCTGAAATATTCAAAAATCCAGAAAACCTGTTTCATGAAACATTATTCATCCTCGGTGTTGATGCACTAACTCAAGTCTCGCCAACCTGCATTCTGAACATTTATATGAATCAGAATTCCTACCTTGCCCACTTGTATCTTGATTGTCACTTTTGTGATACTTGACTTAGGGTACACAAAAGAATACGGAGTGTATGTGCCTGTGCGTTCGGACGTGTGCATGTGCATGAATATCCGCTGCCACCTTTCCAGGGGATGTCAAGAGGATATATTCATAATATATCTTTGAAGTCAAACCTGTTACACGATAGGTAGGTCTGATCCAGGAGGGGGTGCAAATAGCCCGTTTGCCCCCAACTGCAGTAGACGTATGTGCGTATATTTGTCTATTTCTCTTCTTTCTCAGCAAGTCGATTACGTCAGTGTTGGCGTTTTCAGAAAGGGGGGGGGTCGAATCCCGAAGGAAAAAATAAGAACATTAAAAAAACCAATTTTCTCTCCCATTGCCCACGGTCCGATATTATTATATTTTTTTTTTTTGTTTTTTTTTTCTTTTTTTATTATTCTTAGATTGAAAACCAACGCAGTCATCTATGGCAAAGTATTACTTATAAAATGGTTCACGCCTCGACTGCGGTCGAGAAACCAAGTCAATACAAAGACATTAAATTAATGCTTCTCTTTTCTCGCTTAGGTGTGGATTGGTCGTCGAGAGTCGTTCTTAAGAGGTTTTTCAGCTGGGATAGTTTCATTCTATCATTGCTTGTTGCTCGCAACTGGGCCAGTCCGGGCAGGGGTTCGGGGGATGAGTCTTTGGCTTGCGCTTTTGAGCTAAAGAGTAGAGATCGGTCCCCTCTTTTAGGACAATTAAGAGGATCGACAGTAGTTCTCTGAGTGATCCCCCAACTGATCACACATCTAGGTACTGAACAGGTTCGACGATTCTTCTTGGACAAAATGAAATTTAACTTTCAAAAAAATGTGAACACATTTGTGGTATGGGCCAACATTTGTAGTGTGGGCCAATAGAAACTGACGGAAGAAGAAAAAACTGAGGAAAGATTTGGAAATGTGTCGATTCTCTACATAAACACCACCACCCAAAAATCATAAAGTGGCCGGTAACGACCTCGAATTGAGTTGACTGGGTTTTTTTTTTTTTTTACAAAATCTTGGTTGACAATAGTTTTCAGAAGTTTCCCTTCCAGCAATATAAATAAAATCTTGATTGACCTGTACAGACCTTTATCCGCGTGTCAAAACTCCACCTCCCTCTGTTTTTTTGCCCTTTTCGCGCGTGTGCGGTTCGGAGCAGCAAGGTCGTATTTCTGTAAAGAGCAGGGTTATTGTTTATTTAAGCCTTTGACAGGACAGGGAAATCAAAATGAAGGGTTGAGGCGGACACTGTCCAGTTGGGGTTGTCAAAAGGACAAACTCTTCCCCTGGCTGATCCTTGTCAGAAAAAGCTAAATCGGGAAACTAAAGTAGCCCAAATAAATATTTACTTTTAGACAAAAAGTCACACCACGGTTTGAGCTTGTTCACCTCCGTCAACAAGATCTGGAGAGCTAGGTGTATCCACTCGGGTCAGTCTGTCCGTCCTCACGGTAGGACAAAAATTTACTTGAGGCTTGCGGTCAGAGGTTGGGAATCGGGATCTAGTTCACGACGGTGGAAAATGAATACGTATTCACTCATGTCTGTCTGTCTGCCAGTTCGTTCACACGATAGGACGAAAAGTCTTTCACTACTTGCGATAATAAGTAGAGAACTTCGCTAAGTTACCACTTCCAATTCGGTAGAGGTACACGTAGTCACTAGTATTCGTCTTCCTATTTACTCATCTATCAGTCCACATAGTATCTCTGGAAGTTCTTGATGGATTTCGAGGAAATTTTTTCGAACGAGTTGCAGTCAGGGCTATGTTTTCTTTGAACACCCATCGTAATGATAATCCCCCATGAAAAAATTCTGACAAAAATTCCCTTCACGTTCGCTTTTCACAACGAATGATTTCGATTCATCGATTTGCTGGATGTCTTTCATCCCTAGTCTGTAATTAATTATAACCCATTCTCTTTATGTACTTATGTAACTGATCAGTCTATCGATTTCTGTTGAGATCGATAACTTTTTTTCTCTCTTTCAATCGCTTTTTTTTTTCTTCAGGCACGTTATGTACTTATAAAATCAAACCTAGGATATTCATTTATCTGGATATATCACTGAACAATGATGATCTCCTAGTGATATTTGATCCTGATCTTCGTAAACGAATTGATGTGTTACGGAGCCAAATTATCCGATTATTCATTTTTTAGGGGTTTATTTTCCAATTTCTTTCTTATATGATATGGAGAATCGCAACTAACCAAACAACACGAGGTTTTTGGCTTACACGACTGAAATTGAATTTAAAGATTACTTTCACGAGCATCAAACCTCAACTTGTTTACTTATCCTCGTTATAGACCCTTCCACTGGAAGTGCTTCTTGGCCTTGGTCGAAATTCTTTGAGAGAGAAGTGCAAAAACTCGATTTATTTCTTTTGTAAAGGATCAAATACTCTTTTACTCTCTACATTTAATTTACGTTGTTCAAAGTTATTTCAAACAGAGATTTCTACTTCTAAATCTTTGTTAATCGTTCATTTATCTGAGTACCGAGTTTCTTCTTCTTACTCTGTAGAGACCGATCTGTATTTGAGGCCGGAGCTAACTGTCACCGGTTTTGTTATGGAGTGATACATCTGCTTTGAAAAACCGACCGAACAGTTTATCCCTAGGTGCCGCTCTCATCAGTCTGCCTGTACATCACCACAAAACAATATAGACGTCTTTCCAAATGATGGATCACTCTTATAAAAACGTAATCTGACGGAATTAAGGTCGACCAAGTATGAAACAGCGGGAGAAGGACTTGTGATAAACAAAGACTTGAGTCTACCTTCCTAGGTGCATTTGTGTGGGTGGCTACCATGTGTGGTGAACTTGATTGAATCTATTACAAGACAAACATAGATACGCTCGGTATACTTGTGTGTGTATGTGTGTGTGTGTGTGTGTATGAGAGTTGATATTAACAAAGTTTTCTGGCAAGGATGGAAATGCGCCTCTGAATACGTCACTATTTCGGGTCATCTCTTGGCTTAGTACAGAACAAGATCTCGTGTGGATGAGTTTTGAGTTGGGTATGTATGCAGCTATACAAACACACACACACACACACACACACACACACACACACACACACACACACACACATACATGTATAGGGTGAGTAAGAATCAACTCCCTATCAGAAATTAATGGTCTGCACGAAGTTCTGATAATACGCCCTGTGACTCCTTCCTGTGAGGTTGGGCAAGATGGGGGTGTACCGTACCAAACCACATACTCTGGATCAACTGATGGAGAGCATTTGACATGATAAGGCAACACACCATCGGACTTCCTGCCAAGGTCAATCGAGGCCATCCTTGAATGCTTACAGGAATTGATGCTTAGGTTGAATTTCAACGAAGCTGGCAAATTCTATGATTGTATTGTTCAAAGTAAAGATACAATCGATCAATTAACAACTAAGTTGCGACCAATTTCTTAGTGGGGGTTCCTTACACTGTATATATTATCCCAAAAGTAGTGCCCGATTTATCCCAACAGTGATACCAATTCTAAGAGAAGTAACCATTTGATATAATGTTCAGCACAGCAGTAAGACTCACGCTTATCATAATAAGAAAAAAACTTCACTCGTCCAATTAATTAATGAATCTTCAATTTTGCCCATCATTTTGATTTTTTTTTTTTTTTCACGTCCGATTAATTAGCGGGAAGTTTTCGATTTTGCCTGTAATTTTTGGTGTACTGGGGTGCAGAAAAGTATTTCTAACTAGTTAATCCATGCCGTCGAAAATTACGGCGTATACGAAATATATTGAAATGTAAAAAATGAAGTGTAGTTGATACACAGGGCAGTTTAGGGATGTCCAGTCCGTCAGTCCAACTCCACAATGGATGTTTCTACTTGTGGGATACTCATTCGCACACATTCCCCACCTCTCTCTCCCACACACACATGAAACTAATGAGTGGTGGGGGAAATACCGTATTTTTCATGAACGTTATTTAGAGAAATATGGTTTTGAACACACGGCATTATAGAGATGTCCAGTCTGCCAGTCCTACCACCCGAAGGACGTTTATGTAAGTTGGACACACATTCACCCCTTCTCTCTCTCTCTCACACGCACACACACGACCAGGCGACGAAAGTAATGGCGTATTTTTTGCAAAAGTTATGTGGAGAAATATAGTCTTTGACTCATGGCAATATAGAGATATCCAGACTCACAATGCAACTCTGCAATGGAAGTTTGCACCTCTTTCTTTCTTTTTTTCTTTCTTTCTTTCTTTCTTTCTTCCTTTCTTTCTCTCTCTCTCTCTCTCTCTCACACACTTACATACACGAAATGGCGGAGTACTATCACAGGCAAGTACACATTTACATGAGCGCTTGAATTTATTCAGACAAAAAGAATAAAAGCCGAATTTAAGAAGTGTCTATTGTTGCTTTGTTGTTGGAGTTCGAAGAAGTGAGAGCCTCTAAGAAATGAATCAATAGAAGATGTCGCGGTTGGGGGGACGGGCGGAAAACAGATGTTGGTGAAAATTGGAAATGGATCGGTGCTCGGATTTGGTGAATTAGTGTAATTAAGACATGTCCATTTCACGGTCAATTGGACAAAGCGTAAATCTGCAAAAATATTTATTCGTCCTCGCTGTGTGGAGTCTGGTGTGTGTATGTGTAGGCGGTACTTGGGGTGATGCGTAGGAGTGATTGACCACTGTCAAATATGGCAGTTGTCGAGTGGGTCCCAACAATGAGTGTCAGCTGGAACGGTGTCCGAGTGGATAGAAGTGGTGAGATGGGGGGGGGGTCTGGAATAAAGAGCGGCGAGGGTGGTTGGGGGAATATGACGTGACACCTTGCCACAATTGTTATCCGACATGATGGTCCAATTGAGGTTCTTTTTTTGTTTCTCCTGAATCCATATCCGGAATTGTCTTCTACTGATAGAGTTTATTTACTGTTGAGTGAGGAGCCTCACCACCCCTCTCAAGCTATACTTCCTTTACTTCCCTGGACAAACAATATGTAACAGAGGTGGATCCAGGGGGGTCTTGTAGAGTCTTACAGATGAACCTCAGAACATGCCGAAAACTCTCATGTACGTTCTTTTCTTTTCGTGTCAACACAAGATAGCTTTCTGTTAACTTTCATGCGGCTGAGGCCCGTAAAAATGAAATTGTTAATCACCTGGGCAAATAGAGGTTATAAATTCATATTTTCATGGACTTATCTTTCACTTGTGTTAAAATTATGATGAAATAAGAATTATAATTGAAATGAATCATCGACTCGATTGAAGTCGGGGAGGCATAATAACGATTAATTCTGAAACTATTCGTACCAAAAAATGATCTTCGGATTTGAAGCTGAGGCACACACTTGCGTATTTACACGTGTGTAAATATAGTAAAGCTCTTCGGGAATCAGGAGGTTAGGGTGCCTGAGCGGATAACAGCTCAGAGAATGGATTCAGCCGGCCGATTTCAAACTCCAGCGAAGACAGTGTTCACTTTGTACTAATGCCCCTGAGAAAGGCACGAATCCATATCTCATCCTACCACTATGTAAAACAGTACTGGATGGATTGAGGGACGCCACTTCGGGTGCTTGTCGCCTCTAAATCTATATTCGCATATCGAACGGGTTGAGCAAACCAGTGTGATACGAGGAGCCTAAGTAACTGAAGCCCTAGCAAGCGGAACCCACCCTCTCTGTAAATTTGATATAGTTCTAAAACACCTATTTCGTCCTGATTTTCGGGAGTGGACTAAATTGAGGTGTTCTTCTCCATTTTGCCCAGGTTGGTATATTGCCGAAAAAGAGATGCAGAACACAAGACTGTCTGCTCTGGATGGAATGGAGATTGATCTTTTTTTGTTTTTGTTTTGGTTTGTTTTGTTTTGTTTTTTTTTTGTTCAGTTTTTTTTTCGAATTTGACCAATTCAGAGGCGTTTTAAGGCCATATGGAATTCGTGTAGTCAAATTTTTTTCGTATCACAGTTTATCAAATACTGAATTTCAGTAGTATATAGATGACGAGGGAACGCCATCCCATTACTGGAAATGGAAGGGAATGCCGTTCCTATGCGTTCCCACAGCATTACGTCAGTGTGAAAGACCTTTCTAGAAAAGATTACCTTTCCAGTTTGAAGAGTTTTGTCTTGGATCTGCAATATCACTTTACGTCAGTGCCCTTGTTCCAGTCTGGTGACGTTTTGAAAGGTCTTTTTAATATCTCGGTTAAGATTAATCTTTTCTCCACCTTTGTTCCCAAACTCTGCTGGTTACATGGGTGCCCGCTGGGTGATGGAGGTCAAACAGAGCATTTGACCTCCCCTCCCCATTTAGGTCTTCTCATTGAGGACGAGAGGGTTTGATAGTTGGAACTCTACATTGTCGAATTTGAGCATATGTGCCCGAAGTACATTCACGGTTGACAGTAGATATAACAATTTTTTTGTTTTGCTGTTATAACTGCCTGGGTAGGTAAGTTGGTTGTGGGAGAGAGGTTTTCCCCAAGTGCCAACTCACCCAATCTCTTTTCCATTCAACCATGGTGCAATTCCAGCGGCAAAAGATTTATTGTCTGTGTATGGTCATGGAAGAGAGGGCAGGGAGTTGTGAATCCATGCCTTTCCCACGAGGATTGATTTTAAGTGACCATGAGTAGTCTCAGGCCGAAATTTGAACTCAGTTCGGCGTTTTCTCCGCGTGCACGCGGGCATGCCCTCCCTTATTCCTTTACAATCCCCCTTCTCTTTGTCCCCTTTCTCTCTCGTTTCCTCTGTGCCTCTCTCCCTTTTCGTCTTGAAGTTGTATATGAGAATTTCATGGGAGACCTCTGCCCGCATTTCTGGTACCCGCGAAAAACCCCTCAAATTGACATTTTAAAAAAGCATCTGTCCTTAATCAGGTTCTTATCGCGCCACCTTCTTCTCCGAAATCTCATATTGCAGATCCCAACCATAACATTTTCTCTGGTTTGTACAAATTTCGGTATCCCCGTTCAAAAAAAAGCCTATTCAATCAACCAAAAAATTACAAAGATGAATCGGTTCCTTATAATGCAGAAGTAGTATTGCTTACAGATTATATATCTAAACCGGGACAACTGTACTACGGAGTTGAACACCACCAAATCCCCTTCAAGGAATAGATTAGGGCTTTCGAGAAATGGAAGAAAACGTGGCCCAGGCTAAGAAAAGGCAACAAGTGTACGTCGATAGTAGGACAACAGAAGTAAACTTTAACATAACGCTCAATACATTAGAACTACAGTAAGAAAGAAAAAACAGTGGAGACCGTATTCCATTGTCATGGAAAAAAACGGTCCCTGTTTCCTACCCTAAAGGATCAGATCACAGCGGCGATTCCGAAGGCTCGTACCGGTCGCTTCGCTGTGCAAAGATCGATGGATGGGACATTCCTGAAGGAGACTTCCTTGGCCGCATCTATGATCGGTAGGGATTCGGAAAGGGATATGTTAGTGGATTGTGAACCGCTGTCAGAATCAGCTGATCGGTGCCAGAAACAACTTGTAAATCCTGATGGCTAAATGTCCATCCATCTTCCATGAGGATCTGTGGAATTGATGTGTAGTTGGGATGCTTTTTTCCCCACTTACAAATGCGATCTACGAAACTGTTCGTTGGGGAGAGGTAACTCTTCCTAGTAACAGCATAACGGAAAATGATTTCTCTAAGTAGAAGGAATAATTGTTATTGTGCCATGATCTATTCCGACGTGTTTCCATCTTATAATTACAGCCTTCAGTGATCTTCACACCATAGTCTGAAGACCGACTTGAAGCACTGACTTCTCTGTAACCATTTTCATATGTTCCGTCCCTGATATCGAACACTCGTACATAATAACCACGAAAAATGATATAAACATATAATCTCTTTTATTTTTTCTTTGTCTTTTAAACACAATCTATTGTTTTCTTATACAGCCTTTCAGACGAGCTGTTTGATTTTTTTCAACTAACCCCATCTTTCCTCTTTTTCTTCGCGGACGCGGGTTGAAACTTTCAGGGGTTGTTCATGCTTGCCCATTGGTCAATGTATACCTCGTGATTCGTACATGCACGCTGTGGTTAGATTTACATGAGCCCAGTCTCGTCATTTATTTAGCTACACCTCGTATATGCATTTAAATCAGTCCTCTTGATTGAATCATCAATTTAATGTCATCTATCTAAATAGAAGAACATCTTCGGGCGTGTGTATGTACCGCGATTACTCGACAACTGGCCATTGTTCGAAGTTAATATCCGCCATAGTACAAAGGGCAGTGCTGTGGAGATTCTGGTAGGAGATAGATGGATTCATGCCTCTCCTAAGGGCATTAGCGTGAATTGAACAGGAAACTCAATCGGAGTTTATAAGAATGCACCGTTATATACATTATATACGATACGGACCTGTTACGAAGCTGTGATATCTGGCTGTGATAGTGAACAAGAGATAGTATTGATATGTTTTAGTTATAGTTTATAAGAGAGTGGGCCAATAAGTCTGTAGCCTGATCAAATTTTCGACAATTTTTATCTGAAATTCTCACTATATAATGTTCGGTCTATATTAATGAAGAAGTGTTGAGTTGGGTGCATTGGTTGAGGAGGGGGGAGAAGTGATGGATCTATGTATTTTCCAAGACCACTAGCACGAAGTGATCATGAAGTGAATCAGCATAAGTAATTGAGTATATACACCGCCACATAGATCACATGCAACGGGCCAGTTATGGAGCTATAACATGCGAGCGTTATTGAGAACGATAATATTTATAATGACCAGCGGGGAAGAGTTAATCTGTTTGTTGTCGAGAACAGTCAAGGCTTTGAGTATTTATGAGACAAGACATCATTAGTAGTCTCCTTCGTTCCAAGATTATAATCCCTCGCCCTGACAGCTCATTGTTCTAATTTACATACCATTATCTCCCATTTGATAGCTTTTAGTTGCGATTTACATATTGCCCCCCTTCTTGATTGATCTTAGATCGAATGCTTGTATGCGTCCGTGTATGCCCAGCGATTACTCGATAACTGGCCATTGTATGAAGTTGACATTCACAAGACATATTACTCGAGACAGAGCAGTGCAGTGTCGAGTTTGAAGTGGTTTGGATCAACTGTTCCCGAGAAATCTAATAGTAGTAACATTAAAAATTGCTGATTATCTAGAATTATAGATCTAAATTGGTAACACTGAAATGAAGCAACACGAACACTTCGAAGCCGTAGTTACGTACGACGGACTGAAAATTATTTTTGAATTATCTTGTTATTGGAGTGTCACTCACACGTATACATGAATTTTGGTATTGGATATATGTTTATAGATGAGCAGCTTTTTTTTTTTAGATTATTGGTGAAATTATGAGTTAGATAAAATGAAGAACATGAAATTTCGAAAAGTACTCGAAGAACTAAGGTAATAAAATTGAAATATATAAAAGTTTTTTTCAAAGTGCAGGCGAGGTAACCGTAACGATTTCTGGACTATTGTCTTATCATATGAAAATATATTTCAATCGAAAAGTATTCCTGGATCCATTCCCAAACTTCATCGATTCTTCCTAAGAACATGACCTTACCTCTCATAAAATGTCATCTGAATCCATTGAGAACTGTTGGAGATATTGTTGCCTAGCATGATTGGATACATAGATGTATGATAGAAATGAGAAGTGATTCTCGAACGAAAAGAAACAACTCTCGGATCCGCTCTAAATTCAATCGATTTCTTGAACCATGGCCCAACCATTCCACAGAATTTCAACGAAATTCACTGAGAACTGTTGGAGATATTGTGTGGATAGACGCAACTGAATACTTATACCTCTTCCAACTTTATTGGCAGATATAAAAATGAAGGTCTTTTCAGGGACCGAGGGATGGATATATTCTGAGTCAAGCGAACCTTTATCATCAAAATGAGATTCACACAACAAAAAGGCGGTTGGCGGGTGGAGTGAGGTGACGAACAAAGGTTTGGTAGATAGGAAACGGGTGGCCAGATAGACAGTCATGGATGACTGACCTCTACGACAGGTCGCACAATGAACAAAAAAGACAATCGTTGTTCAATTCTGTTACATTTTAATTTGTCCCAGACAGTGACGAGATTTGTCACATCGAATGTTTCCTCGGGCTAAGTCAGGTGTAACGTTCGTTCTCTCTTTGAACCGGCCCAGTACCCCTCATTTCTAGAGCCTTCTTCTCCGTTTTTAGCGGCATCCTCACCTCTCCATAAGATGCCCAGTCCTTCATTCTACCTCCATAGTGTTTCTCAGCTGTTTTACGTCAGATATACTTGGAACTGGTCAGAAATTTGTCCTTTGATAAGATGCCTCTTACCTGGAAAAACTTTCCAGTCAGGGTCACGTAATCTGACGAAAATGTTCAGTTTCGGAATTGAATATCTCGTCTTTTTAATGTCAAATTTTCTTGAAACTTGATAGATCTGGCTGTAGAGGCGTCAAGACTCGACAGTTGACGCCTCATTGAACTTATGGTTCTTGTTCTTTTCCTCATCTTTTTTTTTTTTCGTCTTTTTCTCTATTGTCAAATTCCAGTCCAAGTCTGGAGTTGACTTTTTCATACTGAAACAAGAACAATCCTCGTCAAATTTGGGGGATTGAAAATTGGACATTCCTCTATCGTTATTTGAAATCACGACCAACTGAGAGCCTCTACCCAAATGAGCTTATAGTGCAAGTGATACATATCTACCAAAATGTGCGTTATAATTATGCAAAGGCGTATTTCATTCTGATAAATATATACCTTTGCTAAATGAACATTTCCTTACCCTGAAATCATGACCAATTGGTAGGCTGGTGTCTTACCAACTAAGCTAAACTTGAAAGTCTTGCATGTGTGCAAAATTTGTTTTACTGATACGCAAAGGCTTATCTCATTCATTCGTACGAAGAGATGAATATTTTGAATCGTTCATTAATTATATATCCAAACGTTGCTGTAATCATATTCGGTTGGAATAGAAATAGAAGTGGAGTTTAACCCTGCCGCAACCGGGCTTGTTTACTTTTATTTTTCATCGTTTTTCATTCCCTTTTTTTTCTTTCTCTTTTTTTTTCTTATCATTTTTGCGACGTCTTTCTTCATCCTTTACCTTTCTGTTCCTTTCTTTCTCCACCCCTCTTCTTCATTGCATCGTCTTTTTCTTCTGTTTTGCTTTGATTATCGTCTCTTTCCCCTTCTTCCCCTTATTCCTCTTTTTTCTTTATTTTTCTCACTTTCGTTTCTTTCATTTTCTCTCTTTCGCACTCTTCTTCATAGTTTCTCACTTTTTCACCTTTTCCCTCTCTCTCTCTCTCTCTCTCTCTCTCTCTCTCTTTCTCTCTCTAACCTGTCATAACAGAAACCTTATGCATCTTCCATTCGATACAAGCCTTTCATTCAAATTCTATGGCCCGCATCCCAAAATTTACACATATGTGCACGTCCTTATTATGCGCAAATATTTTTTTAAGTTTTAATTGATTTAATTTTTTTTTGTAAGGAAAGTATGGAAAACGTACATCATTAAAAAAAAAGGGGGTGGTAACTGTATTAAATCTTGACAGTTTCAACATCGAGACGAACACACGGACACAAACACACGCGTTCTTGCACACACATGAGGACGCGCATTCATTCTCTCTCTCTCTCACTCGCACTCACACACACACACACACACACACGCGCGCACACACACACATCTGAACGAAATGAAAACTGCTGGGCCCGGGCACTGTTCTTCCGAAGGCTTTTAAATGTTGAAATTCGAAGCCCCACAGTTCCGAGGTCCGCATATATAAATGTATACGCACACATCTCCAGTGGACTGACAACTGCCGGGCCCGGGCCCGGTTTTTCCTGAGGCTTTCAAATGTTCAAATTTGAAGCCTTCCAGTTCGGGCACCGCATATATAAATGTACACACACACACACACACACACATCTCAGCGGACTGGAAAATGCTGGGTCTGGCCATTGTTTTTCCGAAGGCTTTTAAATGTTCAAATTTGAAGCCTCACAGTTTGAGTACGTATATATAAACGGAGACACTCACGCACACATCTCAACGGACCAACAACTGCCGGGTATGGGCACTGTCTTTCCGAAGGCTTTCGAATGTTAAAATTCGAAGCCTAACAGTTCGCAATGAAGGATAAAATAGTAGGACTGATAAGGAAAGGGACGTCACTATAAGAGAAAGAAAAATAATTAGAGGAAGAAAGATGGTTCTCTTCGCAAGAGAGTCGTTGGTGTTTAACATCTTGGCGTTTTGTTTATCGACAGAGTAAGCTTTGCAAATACTTCGTGTGCCTCACTGTGGAGAGGTTGTTGACAAACTAGTGTCAACGCTCATTGACGTAAATAGATCTCTTGGTTTATTACCTGATCATTTTACTAAATATGATATTAGATCCATCCATACATCTCTATAAGAAACTTTTCAGACGGTCCCAAATAGATGAGTTGAATATTTCAATCATCTCAGCCGTGTCGTGCTGGGTTCATACGAAACATGGCCCCGACTTCGGGTGAACCATCCTCAGATTCCTCTTCGTACTATAACTAGTAATGCAAGTATCAATTTCCCAGCCGTATCCTGTTGGATTGATGTAAAACTTGGTCCAAACACTCGGATAAACTATCCCTGTCTTCCTCTTCTTCTTTGCTTCTACAACTACTACCTCAGACTGTGGACGTATCGTTGAACTCACGGTTCTTGTCAACGCCTCAGCTTGAAACATTATTTAATGTTCGCGCTAATGGAAATGCGAAAACAGCTAATCGGAAAAAATACTTACGATATTTATGAAATGCAGAAAAGCATTTGGGAAAATCATTTATACATGAAAATGAGAAATCGTGTATTTAGGGTCGTTTGTATTCAAAGCAAAACTTATTTAACTATTACGAAACGGAGAAAGAACATTTCCCCAGTAGTACCATATCGTGGTGAATAAAATGAAATTTTTATTCGATTTTTTTTTTCATTTTGATCGAAATCACCCAAGAACTGGTAGATCGTCGGGGCACTATGGCAGATTCTTCATGGCATGTCTTGGAGCAACGGGAAATACTTGGGTGGCGCCCATCTCCTCACTCGAGTAACTACTACACAACCATCTCGTTCTCTCATTGTTTTTCATTCATTTATTTCATTTATTTCGTTTTATCTCCCTTTTTCGTCTTTTTTTCTTCTTTTATCTACCTATGATTAACATCTCTTTCTATCTATCGATCCGGACTTCGACTAGCTCTAACCGTTCAGTAAGAACTTGGAATTGTGCACACACACTCCTTTCAGTGAGTCGGGGAAATCTTTTGATTTTTTTAAATAACCCATCAAAGTGGGTTTTTAGAGCGGGTACATTTTAAATTTAACCGAAATTGGTCTCTAGTTTGCTCCCGTTTGTTTTGAATTCGGATCGTTTTTAGAGATTACTGCCCAACAAAAGGCAAGGGAAGTAACTTATTTATCGATCACCCCTTTTCCCAACCTTTCAATTGATCACCCCCAACACAGCATATATGGGTGGTGATGATCCAGAATTTCATTTAGAATGCTAGTTTATCGATGACTTTTAGAAACTATCAAGCAAAACTGTCATCATAGGTTTCTTCAGTTTTCAAGCTGGTCTGGCTGATTATGGATGTGTCAATGGATCGCGTATACAGGTCACACCAGTGATGCTCGTGGGCTGAAAATTTGAACATATACTCCAAATGTCTGGGAAAACGTTTTGAAGTTGTGTTTTCTTATTGGCATCCCCTCTGAATATATTTATGAAGGTTTTCAATTTACTATCCAAGTTTATGCTAAATTGGACCCTAAGATTGTGTCCTGCTATGTTCACATTAGTTCCTTTTTTTGGACATTTTTTAGTGATCACCGCCCAACAAATGGCGAGAGAAGTAACTTATCAATTGATCACCCCAACACAACATGCTGCCAGAAAACATTGGTCATGTGATAGTTTCTCTCTCTCTCTCTTTTTTGTTCAATAACTAAAGATTCAATAAAGATAAGATTTTCTGTGATAACGAATGTCACAAACTCGATAGCCTTTAGTTCCATGCTTTACCACTGAGCGAGATATATCACAGCTATACCTTGATTAGTGCGGTGATTCGTTCCAAAATTCGAGGACTAACTAAAACTTAATGGATTCTCATTCATTTCCGCTTATACTAAATTACCTTGATCAGTACTGCAACACCATAGCCGTACTAAATGAAGACTCGCACGAGTAAAAACCGCACTGTTCAAGGTAATCCTGTGCTACAGTGTCGCGGGCCACGAGCGACGACTGACAGAGGCTGGAAGCCGACACACGCGAACACACAAACACAGAAGCACACACGCAATCTGAGGACGATTTGTCCGTCACTCAATCTCGCCTTCATCGACGTGAACATAATTTGTCTATTTTATATGTACAGATTTTCATCAGCACCCCTATATCGATATATATCGGCAATCGATCCAATTTATTGATTCATAGATCTATTGTTGCCCTTTTTTAAAAGTACATTTATTCCTCATGAATTTACGCCTGTGTAGATTCAATGCCAGTTCTACCCGCTTCTAGGCACCAGTCCGTCTTCCTTCTCAGTGTGTATTGCGTGTGTGCATAATGAATGCATCTCTCCGTCCTCTCTATTTATATATGTATATATGTCTGTAATAGATGTGTGTGTGTGTCTGTAATGAGGATTTGTGTGTGTGTGTGTGTGTGACTGGTATTGGAGTGTCGATAGGTGCGTGTGTGTGTGTGAGAGATAGGGAAAATGTGTGAGTGTGTGAGAGATAGGGAAAATGTGTGAGTGTGTGCAATGGGTATGTGTCTATGTGTAATAAGCATGTGTGTTTCTGTAATAGGCACGTGTGTATGTGTGTGTAATGAGTATAAATGTCTTTGATCGATGCATATTACATATATATATATATATATATATGTACGTATTTTTATATGCCCATCTATGTATATGCATGAATGTGATAAGCAACTGTATGTGTGTGTGTGTCCAATATACATTTTCTTCTACGCGAATGTGTTTTGAGAGAGAGAGAGAGAGAGAGAGAGAGAGAGAGAGAGAGAGAGATTCAGTCCGATCCAACGACAATGATGATCAGTTTTACCAAAATTTAGTGAGCGTTTCTTGAAAGTTCTTCCGTATTCAACACCGTCACATATTAGCAGAATTGACAGTATTCAGTCGATATGTCTATCGATATATACTATTCTATCTCTACTTCCCTAGGAGCTTTGTCCGCGGGGTAACTGTCAAGTGAACTAGTCTGGCAGTTTCATTACTGCTGAGTACTGATTTCCAGGCTCATCAGGAGCTCCATTATTGTGGCCCTGTGCCTTGCTTTATAAATACCTATATTTCCTAAACTCTGAATATCTGTCTCTTTCAGTTCCTGGTACTCTTCCAGTATTAAAAGTAAAAATATTCATACCACAACCTTCTCTGTTCCTTGGTTTTCAACGTATTACATCTATCTATCTATCTATCTATCTATCTATCTATCTATTTTACCCCTTCCCTATCTATCTATATACTCTACTGTGAATATAAATCTATCAATCACCCAACCTATCTATCTTATTGTCCCTACCTATTGATCAATCTATCTTGATCTGTTGATAACCATCTATCTATCGATCAGTCATTTTTTCAGTTAATTCTCTCGAAATTCTCTTCAACATTTGTCATTTCAACGAAGACGAATACGCTAATTACTGGAAATATTTTTTCAAGTGGTTCACAAAATATTGATTATCTGTGTAAATGTCTATGAATCACACACATACACGTGTGTGCATATATATATATATATATATATATATATATATATATATATATATATATATATATATATCGAGTAATATATCCCAATATGTATACATACATATAAATATATTCTTTAATCATGTGTCTCTCTATATATATAGAGAGATATAGAGAGAGATATATGAATGTGTATATGTTTGTACATGCAAGCACTATCCGTGTATGTGCGTGTGTATATATATATATATATATATATATATATATATATATATATATATAATATATATATACTGGATGTATGTGTAAGAATATATATAAATGTATTTATAATAATGTGTTACATGCGTATGCATATCTAAGTGAAATATGCTTTGTGTGTATATATATATATATATATATATATATATATATATATATATATATATATATATATATATAATGAATGTATGCAGGCATCTGATTTATTGTGATATTTATATGTTATCAGTTTTCCATCCATTCATCCTAACATCTCATATCAACCATTCATTTTCTTTATCCAACAATCTATTCCACCCATCAGCCAACCTGTCCCCGTCGTAATATCGATATCGATATCTCTCTCTCTCACACACACACACACGCTCTATCTCTCTCTGTCTCCGTATGTGTGTGCGTTTGCGTGCGTGCGAACACCATCACCACACCCCACTGTAATCTTCTCCCATTTCATCCCATTTTGATAGTCGCACTCCAGACACATACACACACACACACACATACACACACACACACATACACACACACATTAGTTTCACATTTGTTGGATCCTCTGACCTTCCCTTCTACTCTGCTGTTTTGTATTTATCTTTCATTCTGGCTCTATCTTGTTTCATCATCATCATCATCATCATCATCATCAGTCTTTTAGCGTCCGTCGTTGGACATAGACCTCCCCCAGGATTTGCCACACTTCTCTATCATGGGCGTCACGGAGCCAGTACTTCCTGAACTTGTCTAGCTCGCCTCTCCATCTAACATCTTGCTGGCCTCGGTTGCGCATGTGGTCTCGGGGAATCCATGTTGTGAGTCGTGATGTCCATCGATTGTCTGCCATTCTTGCAACATGGCCAGCCCACTGCCATTTGAGATTTCTAATGGATTCTATGATGTCTCTAACTCTTGTCTGCTATCTTGTTTACTATCCTCTTAATTTTGATTATGTCTCTCACCCACACTCTCCCTCCCTCACCTTCTCTCTCTCTCATATATATATATGTATATATGTATATATAATCTTCATTTTACAAAACTTCCCCTCCCTGGCTCTCCCACCACTCTGTCTTTCTTCTTTTCTATAACAATCCTGTCTCCCCTTACCCCAACTTTCTCTTTCGGTGGGAACACCTCTCTCTCTTTCCCGCGGTTTTCCTCTCTCTTTCTGTAAAACTACCCCGCTCCTTCCCTTTCTTTTACTCCTTTTTTTTGTGTTTTTTCGCCCACCTCCTCTTCTTCTCTTTCTCCCTCTTCAGTTTTCCTCTTTTCCCACTTTCTTCTTCTCTCTGTCTCTTTCCTTTTTATGTCTCTCTTTCAATCATTCCCTTCACCCCCCTCTTTTCACTCCCCCACTTTTATTTCTATCATCGTTTCTCCTTAACCGAATATCTTCATTCTCATATATATATATATATATATATATATATATATATATATATATATATATATACTTCACTTATCTTAATCATTTTCCCTATCTCGTACCCCTGACGGGTACCTCCTCCTTTGTCCTCATCTTTAAGCTCATCTGTCTTTCTGAACTCCACGCACCCCTCCATACCACCTCTCATCATTTCCCTCTCACTCTCTCCCTGCCCCTATTTGTAAGCAGTCAGTTACACCTCCAGCTTGTAGCGCATCGTCTATTATCACCCTGCAAGGATTTGAAGAAAAAAAATGCTAGAATGGGACCTCTGGGTGGCATTTAAAGTAGAAAAAATAACCTAATACATAATTTGTGTCGAAGCGGGCCCCCAAATGGCCAAAACAACTTTTATT
Organism: Thysanoteuthis rhombus; assembly: GCA_963457665.1. NCBI lineage: Eukaryota > Metazoa > Mollusca > Cephalopoda > Oegopsida > Thysanoteuthidae > Thysanoteuthis > Thysanoteuthis major. The sequence goes on from OY735217.1 coordinate 52,917,636, forward strand.
AAATAGGGGCAGGCAGGGGTAACTGTCGCCTCAGCACACACGTCACACAAAGCACTTGGTTAGAATCATATCCTCACAGAAATGCGCACATGGCTCACACACACACACGTACAAACATATATCATAAATATATTTTTCTATATACATACATATACACGCGTAGGATGCTAAATTCATTATAGATAAGATGAGAGGGGTTTAATGTATACAAGGGAAAGTCATCTCACGTTTACTCAGTCGAATCAAAACTTTTCTAGAAAAAAAATGAAATGCAGTTCTGTTTAGTCACTCAATAGACACTGTCATGTGACCAATGTCATTTGGCAGCATCACCTTTTCTCAAAACGTAGACTGGACATCACTTGTTTCCCGCGAACGTATTTGTGTCCGATTGGTTCAGTGACAAAAAACTTCTGGTTACTTGGACCGTAACTCCTGTCTTTTACTATGTGTCATTCACAATGATTTTGACTCGTCTCAGCGAATCGAACACTGCAGGTACTCAACTGCCAACTATTTATACACTCTAGCCTTTACCTGGAAAGAAATGACGGGAGCTGACCTCTCAGTTGGTAGGATGATAGTCTTAATTTAACTATCCAACACAAACATACCACGAATCGGGATCTACACGCGCTGTTCTGAAACAATTTTTTTATGTTTTCATCCATTCGTGTATATTTTTCGCTCTTCTTGGGTTTGCAACAGACTCAGACTAGTTATTAAAAAAAATCGACCAAAAATGAGAATTCGGGGGTGGGGGGAGGGACTGGACACTCTATCAATATCTTGTGAGATGTGCACTATGTATTTATTGTATTGCTAGCTATTGTCATTCATCCTTCTTTCTTCTACTGTTGTCAGTCTAAATAGATACAGTTTTTCCCGGACTATGTAATCCAAAAGTCGGGCGTTCCAATATCAATATTTCGTAAGCCGAAATAGCGTAAAGCAAAGAAGCAATTGCCGTAAATGTATATGGGGAAAATTTAAGGTGTCCGTAGAATTCCAAAATGATGATGAGGATGGTGTGTTTGGTTCTGAGCTTGGGTTGATGGGAAATATAAGAGACCAGGGTGTAGAAGAAAAATGGTGCGCGCTGCTTCTCTAACAATTTGTCACAGAACAAATGCTAGACTCTATTTTTGCAACACTAGCAAAACAGGCTGAACTTGAATACTCAGCTTAGCTCAGTCAGACACAAAACAACGCATGACCCGTCTAGTGAGAATCGAACTCATGACCAAGCGACTGATTTAACCATTGCTCCACCGCAGGCACCCCAGCATTTGCATACGCAAATAAAACATTTACGGCAAAGAATTTTTCGTGTTCGTCGTGATGTAGCGGTTAGCTAACTAGTGTTCGTAAGCTATTATTATTGAAATCGATCCCCGATCGGTGTTCAAGTAACATGGCGTTGTGCCACAGCGAAGCTGGACACAATGAATGAATATTCTTAAAACAACCTAGGGCGTCTACTACACACACACTCAGTTACGAACCCCACATCTGATGCTTTGTACGTATACGCCTACTTAATCCATTTCAGGGTATAAATCACCTACCCAGAACGTCTGCTATTGGGTGATGGTTTCAAAAGTTGATCCTCGAAGGGCATTGTTAATGAGTTCCCCGCTTGGTTGTCTAACAATCGTGACCTTTCAACAGTGGCGGCACTTGGTCCGACTGCCAACCCCATCCCTGCATTTTTTGTGAAGGATTATTTTCTGGATTTTTCAGGATTCCTAAGATATATTGCGCCCCAGAGTCCCCCCCCCCCCGTTTTGGCACCTCTGGTTTTATGCTTGATCAGTTAGATTTATATCTACGACGTGTACATCTAATCTAAAATGGACGCCGGTTTTAGTACTAGTAAACGAGCACATTATGTAGATCTCATGAGAGCGAGTTCGATCTCGCTCAAAGGTACATCGGTCTCAAAAGAGCATGCCTCCAACAACAGTAAAACATTATCGAAGAAAGTGGCGTATTATAATCACGGATAATATCATTAGCAAAATTGAATCCCAGATGCTTTATTTTAAATGATGTCTCTCTCTCTGTCTCATATATATATATATATATATATATATATATATATATATATATATATATATATTCACCGTGTTAGATCTGACTGGGAGCAGAATGAGTGATAAGCAACAATAATGATAAGTCCTGGAATGCAGAGAAGAAGGAGTTTGAAGGCGAATTTATGCACAACCCCAACCCCCTAAAAAAGAGGACCCTCAACAGTGATCGAACCTTAGTCTCCGTGTAATCGTTCACCTGTTTCAAGCCATGTGCTTCGCAGATTTTGAATAAAATCCAACGTTTACACACACGCATACGTGCTCGCATGCAGAATCCTTATACATGCAAAAAAAAACAACAGAAAAATGATAACATTATTATTATCATCATCATCATCATCATTATCATGGTCCCCCTCCTATTTTTTCTTTTTTTTTTTTCTTTCTTTCTTCCTTCCCTCCCCTGGCCATTATTTCCTTCCTCTCGCCCTCCCCCGACCAATAGTGACAGTAGCTTGCATCCACTCACTATCCTCGTGTCCTTTTGGACATAGGCATCATATATGCATATTACCACCTCTCGTCATCCAAAACATCGTCAGTTACCCTTAGGTCCGCTAATACTGTCGCTTTTTTTTTTCTTTGCTTCTTACCTTTCTGTTTTCTCCCCGTCCTCTTAATTCTAGTCCCTGGCATTACAGTAGACCCCCCGGTTAGTGCTACCCCGTTTAGCACTGATCCGCTTTAGCGCTGTTGTTGAAATGATTCTTTCTCATAAAGTTCATCAACTGAAGATACATCGAATTGATATAAATAGGGGTTGACATTTGAGGTGTGAGTATTTTGGACATTTCCATACTTGTATGTTAAGCTGGTTTCTTAGATTGTTTTTGAACATTTTAATAGAAATATGATTCACTGTTCTATCTGAAAAGGGGTTCCAGTATGAAAGGGATCTAGGTGTTATAAATCTGTCTCTCTATTATCTAATACCTGGATGGTGACGCATTTGGTATTTATGACTGTGACCTCAGTTGGTTGTTCTTGGTGTTTTTTGTAGAATGTGTTTACTTTGCATATCTTGCAACGAGTATCTGTGTCCATCTCTATTTAATACGCCATGTGTTGTAATTTATACTAGGCCACTTTTTTACTCTTCTGTATTATGGAGTGGAGAAGCTTTAGTATTCGTAATTGATTCGGTTCTGTTACAATTACGAAATAGATAATACTAGAAGACAGCATCCACGAAAGTCTCTGAAATGAGTTTATACTGTACACCTTGAATAAATAAAAACACATACACGATAATTTATCATGAAGCGATATATATATATATATATATATATATATATATATATATATATATATATATATATAATCCTTCATTTCTCGCTGAGGCTCAACAACAACGTCGTATAATTTTTAATGTTTGCAGACACAATCTCTGTTATTTTAAAAATCACCCCGTGGAGCACCGTTCCGTTTGGCACTGAATTCCCAGGAACGTATCAAGAGAGGTATCACTATATCCTCGTCACACATTCTCAGTCTTTCCCTAACACTTACACTCCCTAACGTACCAATTTGTGAAGATCGATCGATCTATCCGTCTATCTATCTGCTTATACAATGGACAGAGTGTTCGGGTTTGCTTTTTGTCTCTTAATCTCTGTCCGTAATTGTGGACTGTTCGACTGAGAGGAAACCATTTTGCTGCTGAAAACATCTACCCACCATTTGAAATAATGAACTTATCCTCCGAAATGAGTTGACTCGTTTCAGGGTTTTTTCTTTTAATCATCTCATGGAAATTCAAATACGTCCGCGGATTTTTTATCGCAAGGGTTTATACTAATCTAAATAATGACGTGCGTGAGTGTGTGTATAGTTACACACACGTGTCTATGTATGTATATATTTTTGTGTCCGTGTGTAGAAGTCAAATGTTATCTCTCCAACTGATTTGTTCTGTTCGTTTTGTAATTACAAATTAATGAAGCAAAACAGAAATATCAATTGTTGCACAGTTCGATTCTCTAATCATTAGAATAAATTATATTGATAGATGAAAAAAAAATAGTAGCTTAATGAAAAAAAGAAATGGACAAAAAAAATGTGGCATTTAAATCTCCTATCATTTCCACTTCACTTATACAACCATTTGTCTGGTGTGTCGAGATAGTCGTGTAGTACCAAATCCCTTCGGTGCCAGAGGTCGGTGTTCGAGCCCAGGCGTAAAAGGGAAAAAAAATCAGATCTGGTTAGTCACTCAATAGAAACTGTCATGAGATCAACAACTTTTGGCAGCGTAGCGTGTGGCAGAGTATCAATTTAAAAAGGTGATCAATGAATGAATTACTTTCCTCGTCTTCTGTTGGGCTGTGATCAGAGATTAATTTTTTTGATTAAAAAAAAAAAAAACAAGCGTCTATGATGCCAAACACAAGCTGAAGTACCGATCTAACGTAAATTTACATTGCAAATCAACCCCCACTAAAAACCTATATTTCCAAGTTTCCTCTGAACATGAGGGGGTAAATCTTTGAATTTTCAGCCCTCTAGCTCCACTGATGCAGCCTGTGCGGGTGTTACATATATAGCCAGTCAGACTACCCGAATGGAAAACCTTAGTTGATAAATAATTTTCTGAGCAGGCATGCTACTCAACTGAAGGATTGGGGCAACATAATCTTCCTACCCTATTGCCCATCATTCGTCCCCACATGGTGCTGGACTAAACCGAGCATAGTACAAGGTCAACTGAGGTTTAAGGAGATTGTGTTACGCCAGCCTCACAAGCTGGGATGGACCACCATCTTGGCTTTAACCTGGGCAGTTGTTAGATTGATTAATTATCAGTGTAACTTTGATTATTGCAAAAATGAAAAAAAATGGAAGAATTTTTGAATTCATAGAACTCAGTTCTATAATTTTACATATTCGAAAGTACGAGATGTGAGTCTCTTTTTACCCAAGAAAACTTTTTTTTTAATGGAACGCTTCATTTTTCTGTTAATAACAATAATATCTCCCTGATAACAACAATCGAATTTTAAAAAGTTAACGCGAACACACACACACACACACACACACACACACACAGTGCTAAGGGAGCTCTTTCAAAACACCCCGGGTCTCAATAGAATTAGACTCCCAAAATGTTTGAAAATATCCAATCTACATTATTTCTACAAACAAATCTTATCAAATGTCTGAGGGGCCCTTCGGAGGGGCCCCTCGAAGAGCAAAGCTCCATCCAGACCCCAAGATACCCCTCAATCTATGTCTACCCCTCGTTCACACAATAATATTCCTTCGATCAGCAATTTGTTCAATTACGAATCCGAGTGTAAGATCTTGTACCGGCCTCTTCGAAATACTCCTTTCTCAAAATAAAAAAATTAAAAAAAAGCAAAATTAGTCGAAGTTTATGAAAAATCATTACCTATTCTACTGGTAATATTTCCTTGGCATATCCTCAAATATTTTCTGTATCCTTAAGAGAACATTAATAGTCCATAATCGTTGCAAAATATCTTGACGACACGTTACAACAATCTGATGTACTTCTTCTACGAGTGAGACAACATGCGGACACACGTACACAAAGGCACACACACTTTGAGCCGAAATGATTGGCAGATTTTCCTACACGGTCTCGGCAAATAAATAAATCACTTGGAATAAGAAAGAAATGCTAATTTATTTTTCAAAATTCAACCAGAACCCTAGAATTCATACGAGATAGGAAATCATTACAAGCAATTTTTCTTCTTTTTCTTTTCTTTACTGAATTTATTTAATGGACGTAAGATCAAATAAAAACGATTTACTCATGTAAATAAATAACACACGCGCCCAAGGTTTGTAGTTTTATGAAATTAAAATTATTATTTTCTACTATCATTCGCACATTTACATAAAATTGTTTCTTAAAAACTTGCGTATTTCATTACTAGGGATTTTTTTATACTTATTTCTTTTTTTCTATATTGAATTTATAAATCATGCACACAATTTTTCTCGTTTTTATTTTCTGTGTTCCGAGTTGTCACGAAAACGCCTGTGTTGCCATCTCTCTCTCTCATTTGCCTTCTCTATATACATATCGAATAAGTCTCTCTTTCCCTCCTCAGCTAATAATCTTCTACTTTTTTCTTTCCTAGCCTCGCAAGCCTCTTGTTTACTCCTCTCTCTCTCCCCCCTCGATTTGTCTCGAAAAGATCCTGCATCTCTCTCTCTCTCTTTCTTTCTCTCTAGCTCTGTCTCTTTTTTTTTCTCCTCGCCAATCAGCCTCTTGCTATACTCCACACACACACATATAATCATAAAATGGGGGTAAAGTTAACCAAAATTTGTACCCCCTCTGAACACGATTGGTGTGGTTACAATCTCCGCCCCTCTTCCTAGATCGAATGAACTCTTGTAAGTTGTAGTAGTAATATTAATAGTAGTAGTAGTCGTAGTAGTAGTAGTACTTACAACGACATGAGAACGGGTTGTATGTGACTCTGTGCCGAGAGAGGCGTAGGGAAAGAATAGCCCTTCGCTCTCACTTGTCTTCCTTTTTTCCACTAAAACGTTTTTCATATCGCTGGAGGAGGCCCCACCTCTATATCAATCAAACGGTATCCACCCCCAATATAACACGCCATCACATACACACTCGCATATTTTTTAACATAGCGGAGATATGTATACTTACGTACATCTTACTTATACCCTTAAATACTCTCTCCAACGATTGCTCTCCTTTTCTGTCTTTCCATCTGCTTCTTCTTGAGAAGCAACCCTTGTTTTGCTACCCCCAGCCCCCGCGCCGACCCCCCAGCATTCCCTGCCTCTCCCCCCTCGTCACTTCCACCACCAACACCACCACCATCACTATCATCATCAATATCACCATAATGTCGTTGTTTTTCCATGATTCGGTCTTCCTCTCTTCTTCATCCTCATCTTCTTCTTCTTCCTCCCCACCATTCGTGTTGCTCTCCCCCTTCTCCCCGCTTATTCTCTACTACGACTATCACAACGGCTGCTGCTTCTGAAACGTCCTTTTAACTTGGTATAACAAAACAACGCCATCGACGGTTACACGAACCAGAGGTGAGGCCCCGGGTTAGTCGGAGGAGGCATGGGAGAAGGTGTCCTAACCTGTCGCCCACACCACTACCCGTTGTCCGATTGTGGCACCCCGAACACTTTATCTTGTCCCTCCATAAAACGGATTATTATACCTATTATACTTTTACTTACGCTGAATTTTTCGCCTTTGTTCTGTAGGCAAGGGAGCTTTGAAAGGGACTACCATTCATCAGAAGAACAAATTGGTAAGTACTGTTTTTATTATTAAAAATAATAAGTATTATTCCTGTTCGTACTGCTTGCTTACTTACGCTGTAATCACATATCTTGTTGTTCTAACCCACTGTTTAAATTAACACATCTACGAGCACATTTCTCATGTTGGTTCTAAGTTGCCTCTATGTATTCTTCTTCGTTTCAACGTATCCCCAACCATATCAATATGTAAACATTACACTTGTGTAAGGAAACATTGTCCTCGTACATCTTGGACAACAGCGAATCCATCAGCTAGCGAGCGCTCTCATTCTTTCTCGTGGTCTCTGTTTTCTGTTGTTATAAAGATGTCAACAATCACAGGATATAGCCGTGTGACAAGACATTCGTGGAAACACCCCTCGAAATATTAGTCGTCATCAAAAGCGTATATACACACAGAGAGGGCCGACTCCGAATCACGCACTGTGTAAGTGTGTTCAACGTTGTTTGTAAGCTTACTTCATTTATTCGTGTATAACGCTAGAAATTTTTATATGAAAAATAAGGGACAATATTGAGAAAATGGCATAACACTTGAGTGTAAAAAAGGATAACATACATTACATTTAGCTAGAAAATGTGGGGGTCTCATTATATTCGAGATATCTTTGTACTCTGGTGAATGAATACGGTATAAAGAATTCAGCATCGAACGGAATAAAATTTCAAGTCTTGTTGAAAAAAAAAAAGACATATTCTAGATTTATTTCGCCTATCAAACCTCAGAGTGTGAACCCTTTTTTTAAAGAAAATCGTACGGAACTGCCGAAACACGCCGTCTATTCTCCTTGAATAAAGCAAAATACGGCATAAATACATTCTAGTATTTCCCCACTACTTCTCTTAAAATCCTGTCGTGCCGTTTCGTGAGAACCGCGAAGGTTGTTCATACATCGAAACCTCGGGTATAAAACAGTTTACACACAGGAAAGTAGAACATGGGCTGTCCCAAAATGAAACTACCAAAAACGATCTATTTTATATTCTTCTTGATCGATTAGTTTTGGGACTCATGCTAAAGGTTCAAATTATGCTAAAACGTGTAACTGTTCTAAATTCAGTTCGAAGCTAAATTGAGAATCCTTTCCCTCCTATTTTTTTTTTAATAAGCAATAAAAGAAGGTGGCTTGATGTTTATTGTGGAATAATTCGTTAAACTGTTCACTCAACCTTGTATTATTTTCAAACGGAGACCAGTTATTGTTGTGTTTGGTGGGCATGCGTGTGTGTCCAGTGAAGAAACATGATTTTATTTGTCGTCTTCCTGTTTTAATTGTCATTTCATGAAAATGCGAGCGAGCCGGCATTAACCCTCTTAGTACTTGTCAAGTTTTACCCATATCTTCCTAAAAAAAAAAGAAGAATATGCTTGTCGGTCCTTTTTGCTTTTATGAGCTAGAGGGAGATCATGTTCTCTAAAGTATAACCTGTTCGTTATCGCTTGCTTAGAGATTTATGCGTAAATGAATTGTAATGAAAACAAATCAGGGATAGTTTATTATACACTACTGGCAAGAAGAATGTGGGTTCGATTCTCACAGAGCTTATTTTTTTTACTTCTGGTATGCGCTGTTTTTTCACTCACTGTTGTAGATTGACGACCTAAATTTGGTTGCGATGGAAAAAAAAAGAGATAGGGAGTAAATAGTGGTAAAAATGAATAATGATAACAGTAGAGGCATGTGTGACCGTAACTTCTCTCCTACCAAATACATCCCTACTACTGCTCTAGTTATTACTACTACAGCTACAATTTATAGTCAGCAAAAGGAAAGCATGTCTCTTCCTCTTTCGTTCGCTCCTTTTTTCTACCTCTCTTGTTCTCTCTCTGTATGGTCAATTTATCGGTCATCTGAGTTCAAGCCTTGTTCTCCACTATACAAATAAGAAAAAAAATGTATCCTTCACGCGTTTCAAGAGCCTCGGGGAGTCCGGGCAAGCATACTTTCTCTCTATAGTATACGAACACTTGAAAAACGGCGTCAAAAAAAAAAAAAGAATAAGTCTTCTTTGCGGAGCAAGTCGACTCACACAGGCTTTTCACAAGAACTATTCTAGTCGCTACGTGACTCATGTAGGTATTAGTGCACCATGATATTCGCATTAGCAGAGTTGGATATTTATATGTGTCTCGCAGACCTCATGCTATATCTAACCTGCATACATATGCCAACACTACGGCGACAAAAGAACAAGACATGTTTGCCGACACACACTGACAGTTTGGAAAAAAAAAATTCTCCATGACCCATGCAGTCATCAGGGCACCATAATGTCCATATTAGCTGAGTCAGATATGTACAAGTCTTGCAGAAGTTGATGTTCGCATGTATACAGAGCTAGACTGACCACTTGCCGGGAAGGAAGGGCACTTTACTCCTGACTTGGAATAGGTTGGAATAAAACATAGCACTCTTTAATTTATGTTGTTGCTTGAATCACTAAGATATACCTGCTGAGTATCTATAGCGATTTTAAGATTTTAGATTCGACATGTTCGATGTTTCACTAGGAAAATAAGGACAATTTTAACAATATTCTATGCAAATATCCAAAGGAATTTTCCTTTCGTACTCGGCATGGTAAAATAGTAACAATTTGAGTCAGGGAATTTCTGCATCTTGACTAGAGTTGAGGTATTCAGGTCTTCTTTGGAATTACCCGTTTTTAGAATATTTTTTATTAAGACAAAACACGGAAGCTTTTGAAGTTATCAAAATGAATTGAGATACACAGACTCGAGATTTTTTTTTTTTAGAGAGGGACAATTCGATCTCTTACAAGACACGTGTGTGAGACTTGATAGTACACATAATATCCAGCGTTGTTGTACTTTAAGTCATTGTTTAAGGTTCTGGTCCTGCGATTAAATATTGTTCCCTTTTTTTTATTTTTGCACTATTCATTGGTATTTTCATATCTTTTATTTCAAGACAATTAGAGGAGAGTCAAATCGTGGGGGAGATAGCAGAACGCGACCTTGTATATCAACGTTGTTCTGTCGTGTGTTCTCGGGTTTATTGTTTTGTTCGCCATCATAACAATGGTATCTTGTATTTTACAAGAAGACACACATACATTTACTACCGATGTATGGATTTCAGTAAAATACTGGGCTTAGAATTAATTTTCTTGGATAGCTAATATAACCTTTTTAGAATTGAATTATTGAATTTTACACAACTTGGGCAGCCTCAGTGTTCTTACTTTTAAATTTAGCACATGCTAAATAATTGATTTGAAAATTTAATACTTCAATGTGTTTTCAGACTGAAGAATAGGGAAAATCTCTAGTTTTCGTGGGGTTTAACAAACCGCCATATTTGTGCGTGACTACGTGTGTTTTTATTTTTTTTTCTTTTAATGTTTTTTTGAAAAATGCGATAGACAGAGTTGGTAGAATCGTTTTATATATTCGATTTTTTTTTTAATTTAGTGACTAAATTGATACTTGAGTGTATATCATGACGTGAAAGGCTATGAGATACTAAAATCTCGATGGTTTTATATCACCTGCGTGAATTAAATAAACTTGGATTTTTATCAATACATGAATCTGTGCTTGGAGAGAATGTAGCTCTAAAATTCGCGGAAAGAGATGAGCTCCCCCCCCCCATGCAATATATATATTTTGAGATTTTTTAAGGTTATCAACAAATCCTATTTCATACATACAGATAGAACGATGAATTTTTAATGCAGATTTTTGAACAGTTTTCTTGACGTACACTGTATTTGACACAACACAACATAACTTATACTCCCATAGCTAAATGTTTCCTGGCCCTTCCCACACCCTAGCTCCACTTGTAACACCCAGAGCGATGAATTGTAGCTCTAGTGTAGCTTACACACAGACACAACACTCCCGCACCGGACTTGGAAAGAAAGTGAACACCGGACTATGAAACCAACATGTGTAATAATAATACCTACCGAAGAGAAAGAGAGAGAGAGAGTGACGATAAAAGGAGTGGAAGTAGATACTGAACAGAGAGAGAGAGAGAGACGACGTCGACATGGTTAGAGATATAAGACATGTGCTCCTCGTGGTGTTCGTAATATTGTATTCAGATTGTGTTATAATGTACAGGAATAGTACGGGTTTTGATGTAGTACGGTTGGGGTATTGCTGTTTGAATTAATGTAACTGATTATAAGCTGAACTAAGAATTGGAAAACTTGGTTATGTACAGATTTTTCTTCGAACTAACTGCGTTGAGGTATACCCGTATTGGCAGGAAGATCGTGAAATCCCATGTAATTTCAATAGCTCCCTAGTTCAACAATCAATGTAGAAATGGTTAACGAGCTTCTGATGTAGACCATTACTACTGTAATGAGTTCTGTCTTCTCCGGGTGCCCCCGTTACCCTGGCTTTGTGTCAAACTAATTTAAACTTGGGAAATATCAAGTATATTCTCTCCCAGTATTTACAATGTATATAAAGCTTAGTTTGACACGAGCAGTTCCTCTGATTTGAATCTTCCCGTAATGATAAATTCTTTAGAAAATGAGGTTAACGAGAAACTGGATAGATACGAACAAGCTGATATAGAAGGGCGACTGATAAGTAGAAAGATATGCTCGGACGCGGATGGATGGTTTTGAAGAGACTCGAGATATAGATATGAAGAGACTGAGATAGATGAATTGCGGATCGATAAATAACTCGATACGGACAAACTTGGATACGAATAGATGTTAACTAACTAAACGGGCTGAAATAGATATATATATAGAGAGAGAGACAGCCAGATTTATTTGCAGAAATTTCAGACAAGGATGGAAGTTGAGGTTTAATGTACTTCTCAATTTCCAGTTGTTGTTTTTTTGTTTATTTTCTATATTCAATGTCTTGTAATAGAGACACTACCGTACACGTAGTTCCCTTAACTGGATTTTGATAGCCCGAGACTTCGGGATAGATATGACTATATAGATATAAACGGACTGATACAGAGAGATTGATCAATAGATAGATACTACATAAGATATGAACAGACTTCGATAGATAGATACATAGATATGAACAGATAGATAGGACGCAATATAGATAGAAAAAAAAACACTGAGATGGATATGAGCGGACTATTATATATAGACATGGATTGTACTAAAGGAATATGTATATATATTCGAAGATAGATATATATGAATGAAGAGAAATATAGTTTGATGAAGAACGAGATAGATATGAAGCAGTCAATATTACTTAGTTGAGATACATAGATATGGAAATATTGAGATGAATGTTGATATGACCTGACTCAGAGGGATATGAAGAGACATAGATAAAAACATTGAGATGCGTATGTAATAAAGATTTGAGACCAATGAAGATATGAATACTTACAGAGATAGAGACGTAGATTAAAAAAACACTGATATCTTAAGAGCCTCAGACGGGGAAGAGAGATGGATAGCTATAATGAGATATATTTACTTTGAGAAAAATGAGACTAACTGGCTGAGAGAGAAAAACTGATAGATATGAGAAGAATTTGATGAGCAAGCTATTAGAAGCCTTGTTGGTAATTCATCATTTTTGTAATTAAAATGACCGCGTGAATCAGCTTCCTTTATTTTAGTGGTTAAGGTCGTTCACAATACTTAGACAAGCTTGGAAGATATATCTTCTAGCGTACTTCTTGGGGGACGCAAGGGAACAGCATTCCCTAGCTTTTTGGGGGGGGGGGGGTAACGGCATTCCCTCACTATCTATGTACTACTAAAATTCTGTTATAGAACGATTCACTGATAAGGAGAGAAATAACCAGTTGATGACAAAATACTCATCCAATCGGCCTCACAACGTCTCTGAAATGAGTTAAATTTTAAAAAAATATTCTCTGGATGGGATGATGATAGGAGCCCCTTTCCCGCTGAGGGAAGACAGCCCTGCGTTCCTTCACTTCACATTTCAGCACGACGCCTCTTCTACCAGCAAACGTCGAAGATTTTTTTTGATCCTATGTCGAAATTTGCTGACTTAGCTTTGGAGCAATAGTCTGTCGAATTTATATGTGAGGTTTTATCTTTGGTACCGAGTTGATAAGACCGCTTAACTCAGAACTCGCGAAGGAAAAAGAAAGTTCTCGTTTAACCTACAAGTTATCTACCTACTCGGCAAGTTATTTTTAAGCTGTCTTTGCCACGTAGAAATATTAAGTGTAGATAACATTATATCAATAAGAGAATAAAACATATGACATGCCAATACAGGCATAATAGACTAAAACATCAGTAAACACGATCATTTAGTGTATCTTGTTATCATTCTGTCACGATTGAGTTCCCAAAGAGGATTAAAGTTGTACCCGGGTATTGAGTTACTGGTTATTATCAGTGGACTTCCATGAATAAAAACTGATATTCGCTGCTTATATAGTAAGTGAGCATTGTTATAACTTCAAAAAGAATTCACTACCTTTTCTGTGAAAAAGACGTTGGTCAACCATTTAACTTGCCCGTATCATTGATTGAACACGAACAGTATTTTTTATTACCTACGTCTGTATGTGTCTACAGATAGATACTTAAGACAACCCTCGTCTGACACGGAGACACGTCTGTTTTAGGGCACCCGTTGAGGATCGAAGTCATTACGCTAGGTTTGATTGCTTAGAACTGCTGTCTGGTGACCAGAAATCTAAATTACAGTATAAGTCGTTTAATCGTCTATCATAGACATGAAACGATTTGAAGGAGACTCGATCATCTCTTGAGACCAAAACTGTTCGACAGCAACTTGAAATCTCCCATATTTTTTCTAAAAAATTTGTCCGCCTAGGAGTAAATTTTTAGTGAATCTTTTACAAAAATATGAAGTGTTTGATACAGTCTAGCTCTTACTTATGTAATACGTAGTATGATCGAAAAAGAATGATACCAATAAACGCTAATATACAGACAGATACTCAACCCCCTTAAGGAGTACACACCTATTAACTGTGTCAATTCAACACAACTACAAGTAAATAGCAGTTTTTACTGTGCGAAGAGAAGGACACTTCTTTTTGTGGCTTTTATTGGAATAATAGATAGAACATTTTTAAACACAAGCATAAAATGTACTTCTCGTTTATATCTTACCACAGCTTTTTTCATCGGTATTAGATGAATTAATAGAAGTAAACGAGTATGATTTTCTCTGTAAATCAAAATTTGGTCTCGTCAAGAACGAATAACGAGACCTCCTTGCATTACTGGTTTAGCTTTATTGTATCTAACAAGAGGGCCTCTTTTACAACCGACTCGCGCCTAAATCTTCCCGATATCTCGTCATTTTGATCATTATACAGCCCATTTTCATATATTTTGCTTTTTTAAGAAGCATGATATCACCATGTACTCTTCGTTTTATCGATGTTGGGAGCATTCTTTTTATTATTATTCGAACATTTCCTTTAACAAATGAAGAAAAATTATAAAGTCTTTCTTTTTTGTAAGATCGATTCTCAAGGAATTTGTCAGTTCAAAGAAAGATTTTTCAAGGTAATGCAGGGCATGGGGGTCTATTTACAATGATTATAATGCTAAAATTCCATTCGCATGGGACAAGAAAGAGTTCACATTGTTGCAGTAATATTTTCAACAGATTCCCTTGGGGATGTCTACTGCATTATTGCTATGTTTCGCAAACAATTTTGGTATTTGACCATTTTGGGGCATTTTCGGCCAGAAACGTCTCTAACTATTTGGCAACCTTAGTTTTGCTGACCAAGTCAGTCAGCTGGGCTTTATTGGTTTCATGACATTTTTATTGACAATCTATATCTGTATGCGGAGGATATACATTCTTATAATCACGGATAATGTTATCAAACGGTGATAGTTGAAATCAGTGGACTCCGAACAGTTGGAAAGGATATTTTTCATTTGTTTGAATTTTATTCTTGGATGAAGTATTGCTACATTGTTATTTATTTTGACTGGTTGTCCTAATTTTCAATTGCATCTTATTACAACTGTTGAAAAAACAGTCAAAATAAAGAATAAAGTTTGAAATGAATTGAACGTTTCATAATATTTTCTTTTTTGGGAGGGGAAAGCAACATCGTTTATTTGATAACATGACAATGAATCTAGATTGTTTCAATTATTACATCATTTGCTTAGAGTTGTCTGTCGGTTGTTTCTATCTCGTAAAAATATGTTCGAAAGTGATAACAATGAGCGATTAGGAAATATATATATATATATATATATATATATATATATATATATATATATATATATATATATTGGGAGTCCCGGTGTAACGGACAGATTAGAAAATATAACACGCATCCTTGAAAATACACCAGCAACATAATTGCTTTTAAATTTGCTCGGGAAAAGGTCTAATCTCTCAAAATGATCTTGTGTGAATGTGAATATGAAATATGCCGTTAGAATGCGTTTGTCAATAAATAGTGCCGTTGGGAAGAAAAATAACACTTAGGCAGCATTATCTTCTTTGATACGTCTCTCATTAAAATGATGGACAAGAAAGGATCTTTTTTTAATTTTTCGCTGATGTTGAAGAATAACTATATAATTGAAAACCGAAGATACGAAGACAATGAAATATTGATCATTTTCAAAAAAGAATAAAAAATAAAGAGGCCCCTTGTTGGTCATTTTTTTTTATAGTATATATATTTTTTCACGCGTGATGCTGTATGTAGGAGTTAGTATTTACTTTTATTGTGACGAATTTCTCCACGTGTGTAGTGATAATGCGAGAGAGATGCGGTCAGACTAACGAGACAATAGACGAGAATAGATCCATGCGGTGAGAAGAGAAAGCTGAACAGCAGCCGTAAGGTCTCACACACACATACACAAATATTTCTTCAAACATTTCGCACAATTTTTCCCATGTGCCTGTCAACTATTGGCATTTGCCTGTAATCTATCATTGTTGGATTATATCTCACCTCTAGGTCTACTCCATGCATCTATCACTACGTTCTGCTCTTTTCTTTGCGTATAACAATGCCGTTTCAGTGAAATTGCTTGATAGGTGAAATTTCCTCTTTTTTGTTTTTTCGTATTCATTTTGTTTACATGAACTTCTGAACGTGAAGAAAATAGTCGATTTACATACTTGTTTTGATTGAATAAACTTCTGGTGAAAATCGATCTGACGTAGCGCGTACATCGATATCTATGTAACGGTTTAGTTCTACAGGAAGGGCAACGCTACGTTGAAGTGTCTACCCCATCGGCCGCAGGTTCGATTCCTGCAGAAGACAGATTTTCTGTTCTATTTACGCCAAGTAATACATCAACCGTGTAATGACAGGCGATTATTTCAAAGAAGAATTTCAATATAAAAAAGAACGAAATTTATAATCATTCTGTTGGATCATATATATCCATTTTTTAATATATATATATATATATATATATATATATATATATATATATATATATATATATATATATATATATATACTCTTTTCTAATCAATCCTGTTTAATCTACCATCTATCCTTGTTTCCATTAATCCACGGCTTATTTCAAAGAGTTTCATCTATTCTGTTCCTTTCTATGTATCATTCTTTTTACATCTATCTTCATCTTGGGTTATTTATCTATCCAACCCAGTCTCCTTTTATATCTACATCTATGGAATAAATCCTTGTTTATATCGATTGTTTCTTTTTATTTATTTCAATCTTTCTATATCAGTCAACAGTTTTTCTTATCTATCTCCGGTACTATTTGATATGTGTGTAATGGCATAAGTATCTCTGGCACCTGTGTAGTCGGTCTTCGAATTCTGGTAAAAGCTAGGATTTCAAACGCCGATTTTCAAGATCAGTTTGCTTCCTTGAGCGGAAGACTCGTCTCATTCATTCCTGGAAATATAAAATCTGTAGCGCCAATGATGGTACGAATATCTATCTATCAAGTCATCTATCTCTCATACATCCCCCGTGTACTTCAACAGTTTAACTAGACGATTGATTTATGATTCAGAAAGTATTCGGTCGATTGATAAGGATTATTGATGTGTATAACCTATCGATAATTCTTATAATGCTCTTTTCACTCTCTCCGCTTTATTTTTTCTCTCTCCTTCTCCTTCAACGGGAATCGATATATCCATTCATTCTGCCCCAGACTGGTTATCTTCCTGTCCTGGGCCACCCTACTCCTCCCATTTCGATCTGTTCTCATCTGCCAATCAAAGTTTTTTTTTTTAATTTTCCATCTCATCACCTTTACTGTACTCCAACCACGAAGCAAGGTACTCGTCATGAGATGAACCAACACAAATACAATCCGATGAACATTCACATGGACCAGAAATGAAGAACCGATACCCTCACACAATACAAATCGAAACTTGCGTACAAACACACATGAATTATAAATCGACACACGCACATACATACACAGAATATAAACCGATACACACTCACTCACGCGTTCATGTAAAATCTGAACCGACACACACATAAATATAAACTGATTCACACACGTGTGCGTGCACACACACAGACCATGAATCGATTCTCATACAATTTTGATCGGAATTAATTAGCCATCCTTTGCCAGACACATTTGTGTTCGGCATGCTCACACACGCACAACAAATTGTTGGCATTCTTAGGTTTTACTTTTTTCTGTTATCGGAATTTTTCGCTACAAAAAAGAATCAAAACAATTTTTATAATCCGAAAAACTGTGCGTGTCTCTACGGGTCAGTGAGCAATTCGACGAACACTCTCTCTCTCTCTCGTAGCTACTTAACCACTCAGTAGCAGCAAACGTTCTTAGTCCCATACTATGTGTCTAGGGGGTCAGTGAACCTTTGGGCGAACTCTCTTGAAGCTACTTAACTAGCCAGAATTGAGTGCTGCCCAAAACATTCAGTAAAATTTTAGCTGACTGATCAGTTCCTTCGTCCTTCAAGTTAACCATCGTTTCCTTTTTGTTGCGGGACATTTTATACTTCTCCCGAAATCAGTCCACTAGATTATTCAGGATCTTATTTTTCTGAGTTTTTTTCTGTTTTAAGGAAGACACCTCCCTAAATTTTGTGTGTGTGTGTATACATATATAATATATACATATGTACTACCCACTAAAAGTATGTAAAATTATTATGAGTGTTATTTTACCTGATTTCAACGTTATAAATCACAAAAACTTGGGGTAGATTTTGCTTCCACGGTATATTAGAAAAAAAGTAAACATGTTTTATGCTTTGAATGTTTGTTACAAGTAATGTATTCAAAAAAATTAACCATATTTTTTTCTCGAAGTGTTAGATCAGTTTTGTTTACATCATTCTATACGGCCAGCCTGTAGAATCTCTTGACCAGACAAAATCAGTCAGTTACCCATTCCTTCCTGTGGTTACTTCGTAGCGACTACACGCCGATAGACCCTTCTGCATAGGTTTCCTGTTAGTTGCCTGTTTCCTGTCTAGGTTGAATGGCATGTTGATATGTCCAGGTTTATGGTGTTCAGCCTGTTCTGTTTCGGTGGGCCTTCGGACGTTTCAGCGAAGGTCTCACCCACTCCAGGCGTTGGTCACGACACCCACCATCCAGATGGTGTCGCCCTAACATTGGACAGGGAAGCAGAGGAAAATTTGAAAATAACAAATGAGCTTTGTAACATACGAAGTCCGTGTTTGATTGATACGAGTAACAAGCTTTGAATCTTCGAGCACCAGCTGTAAAACTAGCTGCTCTTCATTCTATTATAAGTTATTGTCTATCCTTTGTTATGTCATCAAATAATATAAAAATCGATCGTGCCATCACATTATACTTTTTATGGTCCTTAGTGTAATAAAATACTCCCCTTACATTTCACACGAACTAGCTAAATGTTTGAAGCTATTGTCGATCTGCTCAACGTGGTTAGCGGTTCATTGGTTTTATTACAAAAGAAAGGGTTTGAGCTAATAGCTGTGGGGATTTCAAACTCAAGTTTCAATATCTTCTCTTTATTTATAGTTCTTACGAGACGCACGTTACTCATTGATCATGAAAAGAATTTGCTGCGTTATTTATTTATTTTACAATATCAATGGCATTATTTGATGAAAAAAAAAACATTTATGATCGTAAACAAGATTGTGTCCTGAGGAATATAAGAAGACGTGTTGATTTAGATGAGGTCAGAATGTTAGATAATCATGAGTGAAAAAACTGGTAGACCTTGAAGAAGGCTTATGACCAACAATGGACTTCGAAAGCTGGCGAGTCGTAGTACTATGGGTGGTATTTCATGATATCACGGGTAGGATTTGTTTGATGAATGCGTAAAGATTTTCATTCACTCGGATGATCTGAGAGTCACGGAAATTTCTGGCTGCAGTAAGGTGGAACAAAACGATAATCACTAGTTTTTGATCAATTTCAGCTTTTTTTTTTTTTTTCATCAATATGCACTGACCTTACGACTACTCCATCACTCAACTCCTTCGAGTCATCTTTTAAAATGAACTGAATATTTTTGGCGGTAAGGGAAAGGTCTGATTTATCACTGAATTTTGTATTTTTCTACCAAAATTTTGTTGGAGCAACTAGTTCATTCAATGTGTATACTGTGTATTGAAAACGAGGAAGGGATTGTCATTGGTCAGGAATTGATACAGGGCTGATAAATGTATCATGTAAATGCACAGTTGATGATTTTGCTATAAGAATGCATCCCAAATATTTAGACTGTAGAAATGCTTTGGAAATAAGAAGAGGTGATCAGTGGTCAAGAATTAATGCCTATGATGTGTGTTAGATATATAATCTAAAATACCACAGTTCGAATAAGTCAGCGTACGATAATGATACTTCCTTACCTCGAAAAATAGTTGGAATGTGGGGACTATAACAAGCGAGATGGAGACATCTGTACGAATAAATTATTGTATGGTGATGATGATCCCTCATCTTTGAAAATCTGACAGAAATTAGTGCTTGGGTTTATGTACTCGTTACAAAAGAAGACACAACATAGTTGCAAAAAATCGTGTATTCAAACGCGACTATGAAAACGAAAAACAACACTTCTTCTCCATACAACTCACCCTCCTGGATATTTCTGATGATCTGGAAGGGGAAGGGAACGTCTTATCGCATGGACACCCAGGGCAAGGACCCTACGATTCTAAGGACTACGAAATTCAATTCATAAAATGAAAATTGAGGTTCATATAATTGAATCGCGAACAAAAAGAACCTTCTAAACCTATGTACACACTTATGTTTGAACCTGTTCTTGTTTCGCAATTGAACCCGTGTATTGAATCAGGGTCGGTACTATGACCCACCGGTCAAATCCAGTACATTGCTTTCCTCCACTTCCCTGTGACGGGGATGGTATAGACATTCTTGAGACAGTCCGGCAAAGAGGTGCAATACTCGCTAATAGATACTTGCCCACACATAGAACACCAACCGTGAAATATCTCCGGTGATACGTCTCACAGATACTAAGGCAGCGATACACTCTACAAGGCGGCGATATACGCCGCATAGTCACAGACGTACGAGACGCTCACACCATACCCGCAACCAAGCACGGCTAAACATTGCTTGCATACCCCTAATCATGAGAAATGATTTTCGGGGTTTTCTCTCAAAACACGAGAGAGCACATTTGAATGCTTAGTATGCGAACATTACACATACGTCAATATTCGCCACCAACACGATATCCTGAGAAACAGTTTCATGCCCCCGCCTCGCGAGGCTTTAGAAACATTCACACTTATATACGCATACACACACGTCTTAATCTTCAGAACTTGTTCCCAACAGGTGTAGATTATATCGACAAGAACCAGTGTTGCCAACCCCAACCAAAATTTTCGCCCTAAATCGACCTCGAAAAGCAACAAATAACGCCAAAACGAGCTACAAAAAAAAAGTCAGCTATTTTATGGTAACTTCGAATAGCTGATTATCGCTAGATTTTCTCTGCGGTAAAAGTAGCTAGAAGTGGTTACGGTTGCTGAAAAATGCCGCCAAATGTTGAATGTTTGCACTGCCCAACCAAGAAATGCGCTAAACTGACAACACTGATAAGAATGAATTCTCATAACACCAGCATCATTACGCGAGCTGAGCTAAGAAGGGAGGAAGGTGATTAGTCTACAGCTCCTAATAATGAATTAGTTCGTATGTAAACATTGTTATTTTTGTTGTCGTTGTCTATTCCGCGTGTTCCTTAATTATGGTTTACTGTAAGAAACGGTTTTCTGTCTACAGTAAGGTTTTAGAAGGGATTAATAATTCATCACACGGGAAAAGAAAAGACAGCAATGAAAAACTGCCCCGTCTCGTCAAATTGGTCATAACGTTTTTTCCAATTTTTTTTTTCCCCCCCATTTGGGAGTTCGGTATGGTAGGGTGCGTTGTTTCAGGGTTATGAGATTTAGTATTTTCAACTCGAGTTTCCAATAAAGCCGTTGGGAAAGGCACGATTCCACCTCTCCCTGTGCTCACTAGATGTCTTGACAAGATTTTTTGCCACTTGTATATGTAAATACTTTACGAAGACGAATGGGTGAGTGACCGGACGATGAGTAAATATTTGGGTGAATCAACCTTGTTGAGTAGACAATAATAGCAGGGAAAAGCTGTTACACCCCTTGCCACCTTCACATTTTCATTATTATAGAATGAGCGTGGCCTGCCAAATCGACCTGCAAAGATTCTTTTCTCTCAGTTCGTGCGTGTCTTCGGGTCTCCGGGTCACCTTGGGGAGGGGCTACTATATTGAAAATTTGCTTTACACCCCTAGGAACCATTCAAAAACGTTTCGTTTTGTTGGGTTTTTTTTATGAGAAGTGCTTCTTGAAGTCCCTCCGGTTATTTTGGTACCAACAAATCCCAAATCCTGAGCTGGTATTTTCTTCAGATAATTCCATATATAAGATCTCTTAATTTTTGATGATTAATTCTGATACAGGCTATGGTGGTTCATTTATGCGAGGTACGGATTTTACAAGAACTTTTAATCAGTCCTGACCAGTTACTCCTTTTTCATTACAACTGTTTTAGCTGATCAGGTCTTCGCCTGTCAAGTTGAAGTGTCGGTATTCGGAACCAAGAAACAGCTTCGAGTTACATTAGTCCTAGGAAAAGTGGAAGGTTGAACTTTTTTACTTTCACGACACTACATCGGTTGTTGAAACACCAAACGGATCCTTTTCAGAACGACTTATACACCAGAATAAAAAAAAACTGTCTGGTGGAGCGTTCGAAACGTTGTTGTTTCAATATCAATAACACAAAGGATGAGTTCAGTAGTCCGAGTAGGAATTCGAATGCTAATAACAGGTCTAAATGAGAACGGGGGGAAAGCTGAGAATAGATGGAGCCCATTTTTGAAAGATTTAATTAATTGGATTATCGATGCCCACGGGATCAAATCTTCTATTTATTGATTTTGCTTATTGATATGCGAGAGGAAGATCAATACTAGCTTGACTCGATGAAACTTTATCAATGGATCAACCATGTCGTGACTGACCGAAAATACATTTATTCTTTGTTCAAGTCGTTTGTTTTGAAAATCAATGGGAAGAGGGGCATTTGTGAGTATCTGATTAATTTTCATTATTATCTAAGAATCATCAATTTAGCTCAATCAGCCAGACAGCCTCCTGTCTATCAGTTGGTCGTGATTTCAAATCACGTTGGGAGAATGTGGACTTGACATGTCGGTCCACACCCCTGATAATGGTGTGGTTCGGTCTTGTAACGTTAGGAAAATGAAGTCAACGCAAGACTTCGTAACTTGGTTTGACTTAACAACAGTGAAGAGTTTACCCCCAGTAAATTTGGTGAGAGTTTTTCTTGTTCTTATAACGATAGTCAACTCCAGACTTGGACTGGAGTTCGTCAAAAAGTACCGAAAACATGGCATACTGCAAAATATCAATCACACCAGTTCGTCCGTTCACAGAATATTTTTTCCTGTGCGACTATCACGTGTTCATCGTAGTAATGGTAGCTGTGGTGGTGATATGTTCTGGAGTTGAAGGCGTGGAGTGGTTGTTATGGTGGTGGTTGTCGTCTCGTTTTTCGATTCACTGACATTCCTTCAGTCTGGCGGACAGTTATCTGAACTGACGTTAAATAAATAAAACACCAAGTGCGTGATTTAAGCCCCAGGACTACCGTTTTTTTTTTCAACTCCTAAGGCCGAGCAAATTTATAGATAAAACCCAGGGTAATAATAGCACACCGTATATTCCGGGCTATAAAATGAATGATTTACTAGAATATTTGGACAGCTCCCGCTCACTGAAACCCATCCAAACCACACAACTGCCCATATCGAGCTTTTGTGAATGCCCCCCTTGTCATAGTACCAGTAGATAGGAAGCAGCTTGATCTCTGTACAAATTTTCTTTCGTTCAACTCCAGTACTAAGTCTGAATTTGATTACGTTTTCCTACTTCATAAGTATGAAGAACAATCCTCACCAAAACGAATAATGGAAACCGACATGTAAAATCCATATTTCCCTACCGTGATTTGAACTCCCGACTGAATGACTGAGCACATGGAGACCAAGTTTTGGATATTAACGATGTATATCATACAGGTACTCACGGGCTTATTCAATCTAATGAATCAACACATTTTTGCTGAAGAATAATATTTTCGCATTCTTATATTTACAATGCTATAATAACCGATATCATCTGAAGTTGGAATAGTAGTTAGAAAGGAGTTTGACCCTGCAGCAGTCAATATTGTTTAATTTAATGACTGTCTTACATGTCAGCATTTATGGTACTCATCTCTCGAGCCATTGCTTGTGAGTTCGTTCCTCACTTAGTGCTCAGTAAATCTGGCATTGTGTTAAAGTGGAATAGTCCAACACGTATCTTGAATGGGGTGGTTTTTCAGAAACCTAGGCGAATGGTAATTTTTTAAACAACTATTGAATTTTCCCAAAGGGGCACATCTCACATCTGGATAATTACTTCACTTGTACATCTTGTCGAAACCGAAATATCAAATTTTATAAATACTAGAATGACCGCTTGAGGGTTAAAAGACTGGTTTTCTCTAATGAGCTCGGAGTGAGGAGACTCGCCGGCCGAACGCCTATTTTAGTGCTACTCCAGAAAGAGAAAATCCCCTCTGGCCATTCTTTTCACTGTAATAATATCACTGATAAAATACCAAAAATATAACCCCCCCCCTGTTCATTTCGGTAGCCCGAGTGCTCAATAACAAACCCCCTAAGAACTGCCAACAGAGCTATTTGTTCATCCTGAGTTTTTTCGGTACTACTATCACTACTACTTATCAGACTTCAGAGTCCGTTCTTGGGCTTCCAAGTCTTTTTGACTCTTGTGTGTCACGATGCCAGAACATTCTGAAATTATCCCAGATCCTCACGCTGTCATTTCTTCGATTTCGCTGGATCAACGCGGTTTCCCATCCTCGTTATATGGACTGCCCATCACCATTTGTTGATGGCTTCTAATATATCATGTTTTTAATTCTCATATATTGTGCTATTTGTTTCTCGAAAGAATCTGGATTTAGTGACGGCCATCTAGTATTCATCTTTCCCTGAATCGTGTGCTATTCGCGTTTGTAACTTCGTTGTTGCCTACTTCAGCGAGAATCGCAATCCCTAGCTGAAGATTCCTCATCCTTTTGA
Source organism: Thysanoteuthis rhombus (assembly GCA_963457665.1). Taxonomy (NCBI): domain Eukaryota; kingdom Metazoa; phylum Mollusca; class Cephalopoda; order Oegopsida; family Thysanoteuthidae; genus Thysanoteuthis; species Thysanoteuthis major. Next base: position 52,942,661 of record OY735217.1, read on the forward strand.
TGGGTATGACTTTCTGAGCAGGACCATTCATGCGTTCGAGACAAATCTATAGTCCCTATGTTACTTCCGTTCCTGGCTTTAACACATGTTGCCCAAGTGTGAGCCGATCTGAACATAACCGAAAAGGCTTACTTCGGCTTACGTCTTAAATAGATTTAATCTGCTAGACAGTAATAATTTTGTCGTTAAATGCCGCTGCTTGTATTTTTTATGAAATTCTCTTTTTACCTATATATACACAGACAAATCTTTGAAGATTTGCCCAGGAATTAAAGGCTTTGTGTGATTTTCAGTCTGTCGTTACAAATAGAACCTACACATCACTTACCGATGAGATACTGGTCTTTTCAACCCATTAACTGCGGCAGGTGGCGAAGAGCAATAGTTATTACTATTACTGCAATAGCTGAAATTCCAGTCATTCGCAGGTAATGGGTCGAGCTAAGTATTCGCATCTATCTGGGTAAATATATCTCGGCAACACTAGCAGGGATTAACAGTATACCGTATACATATATTCGTGTTGTCTCAAAGAATCTTGATTTTTTTTTTCTCTTATGCGGTTCGACTGGAGAAATAGTTTTGTGTTCGTGGGTTTGAAATCCTCAATGGAAAGGAATCGCTCAAGACATGAAAACGATTCAACTGTCAGAAATGGAAAAAAAAAATAACGTGACTATTTTCATCATTTCATTTGCCACTAATTATTTTTTGCCATAAGGAGGACGATTAATAACAATAGAATGCAAATGATAACTGTATTCCGTCAATGAAACTTACATTATTATCTGACCACTGACCCAAATTTTCGATGCATAATATAGATTTAGTCTCGAGATTTGCTGAAACAAATTTCAACTCAAAAATGGTGATACATGTTTAATCATCAAACTTGTCCCCAGTCCAGAAATAGTCTAAGCTCAGAAAATGACTGAAACTGATGAAGGAATGGTAGAGTAGTGCTCAAGTTAGTAATTAATAATAGGCAAGAGCCAAAACCTTTCTTATGTATAACGGGTTCAAATGCAGTTGGTGCTATATATACAATGATTCATTTTTTTTCCTCTACTGCGTGAATTTTCTGGGTCAGTATACAAGTAATCAGTGGAACGAATGAAAGTTCTAACGTATTTGTTTCATAAAACCCAACCGTGATATAACGGTTTACATGAATGCCAATAATAATAATAATAATAATAGTCGTCGCAGTAGTCTTTCTTCTTCCTCCACCCCTCTTCTTCTCCCTCTCCTTTTTGTTGTTGTTCTTTTTCTCTAGCAGTTAATAGACCAGAATGGCTTGTTATTTTGCACATGGGAGCGGTAAAACCGGTGGAAAAAAAGAAGCCTGAGGTGGAGAGAAAATAAATCAACATTTAAACAAAATAAAAAATCAACATTCTATCATGATTTTCGCGATGCTGTCCACCATTTGCCAACAACGCAATTTCTATCGTCTACCTTCAGATTAAATTCTTTCTTAAGGCATTCACGTTAGTTCCTGAATAGAAAGAGAGAACCGGGTGAAAAAATAGACAAATTCACTTTCTTTCCTTTTATATCTCTCCGTATCCTCAACCCCCGTTTATTGATTATCCTGATGGTTGGGCTGAGAGAGGTTCTTCATTAAATTTGTCATTTTTGTAGCCGTGACGGCCATACTTCTTCAGTCATAGCATTTAAAATCGCCCTCGGTGAGTTTAATATAAATCTATTCCGATGAGAAAATCGACATTGTACAACGTTGTCAATATTTGCCAGACGACATTATTGACGCATGCGCATTTAATGCATGTCTATTTTCCAGCCAGACATGATTTTATCTGCTTGAAAAAATGACTCGTCAACAATGACAAGTATTTGTATGACCTTTTGAAAGAACAATCTTGAATTCGAAATTAAAAAGAAAAAAAAGGACTGAAATATATTAGCATTTATGTATTTGTAAGCTGACTAAATGTGTTTGGTGTTGGAAATAAGTTGCCTTGAGCAAAAGATTTACAGAGCAAAGTTTCGTGGAATATGTGCGAAAATTTTAGTCATCTTCTACCACACTGAGTACGCTTCATAACGTTTCAGCTATGGATATTATCAGGAAAAAGTGATGTACATTGAATTAAGAGTACCAGCACTGATTACATACAGATATTTGTGGGGATCTTTGCGCGTTTGCCTATATAGCCAATTTCGGGTGCCTATTTCTTCCATCTATATAACTTCTCTGTTGGTCTGTAACCGTTCCAGTAGGGGCCAGATTGAGCTCAATGAGTAGGGACTGAGGCACAGGTCAACTTGTCTCCCTCATGCTATGTCACAAACAGGTCTCCCTAAATCCGCCCTGTCTGTTCTTAGTCATTTGGAACTGCGCGGTATATTTAGCAATATTGCTGTGTGTGATATGCTTACCATGTTTCCGCTTCAATTCGTTCCTCCCCATCACAGCCTCCGTAATTTCTCAAGTCGATCTCCAACCCTGACAGACTTATCAACGAAGATCCTCATCGATTTCCTAAAAGACATCAACATGAATTGTTCCAAGAGGTCAATATCGTAAGATTTCTAAGAACGTAATTTGTTCTCTTTCGAACACTCTCGCCCCACCCCAAGAACACTAACAGGAAAAAGTCTGGAGGCCACTCAACTCAACCGATCCAATTTATTACTCAGTAAAAGTGTAAGTCTATATTTGTGTCACTCTGTATATAGTCTGAGCAACTGGATGTTAAATTTGACGTGAGCATTTATATTTGACCGTTTATTCAACCTGTTCTTTGTACGTATCAAACATATGTCTGAAATGAAGAATCGACTGATATTTTATTTGTGTACCAAGTACGTCAGAAATATCAATACTGTATATGAATATGTATGTGTATGCAGTAGTTATGTGTATTGTTGGTTAGTATGCTATGCTACTGCGTTTATAGAGATGTACGAATGACTTGTATTTGCAGATCTGTGCACAGTAGTCTGCCCTTCGGTATTCAATTAATTTGCGTTAACATATGTTTGAAACGGCAGCTACAAGTGTCAACACGCAAATAGGTAGATGATAAGAAAGTACCGAGAGATAGAGAGAGCGGAACTCACCATGTTTGCTGTAAGATTTCGATGGAGATAAAGATATACAGAAATATATGTAATTAGGTGTGTGCGAAAGTTCGTAGCGCTCTTTTTTTTTTTTAAATTAGAGACTGAACACTAAGTAGGAAACCGGTTTTTCCCTGGAAACTTTTGTGTGTGTGTACGCGTGCAAGAGAGGAATAGAAACACTGAATATGTTACAGAGAGAGAGAGAGATAGTTACGAGCTATCATACGTACAGATGTATACACAAACGTGTGTATGCGTGTGTGAGAGACCGAGAGGGTGAGAGAGATGAACATCCAGGAAAGAGGGTCACAGCGTGAATATCCCATCGTGAAATACTTGTTTCTTTCGAACTTATGTGTTCCTGAAATAGATAGGTGACTAGATAGGACCTGACAAGTTTCTGATTTGTCGTCAAAACAGTTGTATAGTTAATCTTATTTGACAAGACGCACATTCTTACGCTATTATAATGTACGTACATAGCAATCTGATCAACTCTCAAATTACAACTATTTGTCATTGCATCAACTACTCTTTCCCTCTCTCTCTCTTCCCCCTCACACACACACACACACATATATATATATGCACGAGTGAGTCGGATAACAATATAAAAGGATATATAGGTATCGATTAGACAGACGTATATACGAACATGAATCTCTGCTAATATCCACCAGTCTCATCCTATTTTGATTTATCAGAATCAGTTGTTTTTTATACTTTACTGAACATATCTCTTGTCCAACTCCGAAGTTCTGAGTTGAAGGTTGACTTTATTTACCGACCGTAACAAAAACAACTGTCCCCAAAACGATGGGGTGTAAACCGACCTGTAAAATCCGCATTCGCCTACCGTGATTTGAACTAACGACCATCTGATAGCCATCAATCGTTTTACTGATTGTGCTAAATTGACAGATATCTCTTGTCCAACTCCGAAGTTTAGAGTTGAAGGTTGACTTTATTCACCGACCGTAACAAAAACAACTGTCACCAAAACGGCGGGGTGTAAACCGACCTGTAAAATCCACATTCGCCTACTGTGATTTGAACTAACAACCAACTGATAGCCATCAATCGTTTTACTGAATGTGCTAAATTGACAGATATTGGCGAAAGTTGATTATACAGATATGAACGGGCTTCTTTCATTCCATGAATATCAACAAATATATACAAAAAATTTATTTTCATGTTTTTTTTTTTCTTGTTATACATACAAGGGTTACAGTAATAATCTTTGGTCGAAATTGAAGTTGGGGTAGATTTGATCCTGCAGCAGCCAGTCTTGTTCATCTGTTTATTTCAATCTGTTTATGTCTATTTTGGTCTGTGTTTTTACATTTTTATCTGAGTTCCAGTCTAAATATCATCATCTATTCAATTTAGTTTCGTGAGTATCTATATCTATATCAAAGTTTCAGTCTAAATATCATCGTCCATACCTTACGCAATAAGCTTGTATCAATCCAACTGAAACTCTCCGTATCTATCTCTGTCTCTTTGTCTTTCTCCCTCTCTCTATGTCTACGTTTCTTCATCTCTCTCATATATATATATATATATATATATATATATATATACTCTTTCTCTCTATCTATATATCGGTTTACAAGTTTGTCTCTTTTACTATTTCTCCATTCATCTCTATTGCCCTTTTCCCCTCTCTCTATCCATCTACCTATCCATCTCTTTCTAAATTGATCTGTTTCCTTTCCCATTTCTCCATTTACCTCAATCTGCCCTTCTTCCTCTGTCTCTCCCTCCTCTCTATCTATATATCTATCAATCTATCTCTTTCTAAATTAATCTGTTTCCATTTCCATTTCTCCATTTATCTCAATCTGCCCTTCTCTCTCTTTCTCTCTCATATATCTATTTTTATCAACTTGAATCTTATCCTTGTTAATATTTCTCTATTCGAAATGATATCCACTGAGGAGGCATTATACCAGATACCATACGCATATATGTCTACCATTGCATAAATACCCTATTTTTATCGCTACTTCTAGCCAGTGGGCAAGCATCTAGACTGTTGACTTTGATACACCATTGACGGTTGCAGCCCGTATTTCAAAAACCACGATATTCTCTACTGTAAAGCTTCTGCTATTTTCGTCCCGACAGACCCACATTTAGACAAAGCGGTCTCGCGATATTGGCTCAAATCATAAGTACCGACACACGTTCACACAAACTCTCCCGCTCATTCTCTCACTCACCAACTTGTCTGAATCGAGTTATGGCTTTCTAGCTTGCGTGAGTTGGATTAGACACGTGATCCTCGTGCCTCCTGGTTAAAATGCTGCAAGGACAATATTTTTTCCTTTTCCTAATTGATTATATTAATGAGAAATTATTGTTTATACTGTTATATATGATTGTTACGTAGTCATCAAGTATTCGCATCACAAGTGACTGGTGGCTATTACCAGAGATCGAGTGCCAACAAGTCCCCCCCAATTCCACAACTCGATTCAGTATTTTAGTCGAGTCGTTCTGTTGTCATCATTATTATTATTGATGTCATTAATATATTGGAAATTCATTTTTGATATCTTTTTTGAATACTATGAATACTATGATATAACGTATTGATATTATTATAGAAGATATGCAAGTAAAATTTGCTCACACGAATGAAATTTATGGCTACCGTAAATATTGAAAAAAAAAAAAGGTTGCCTCACTTGGTGGCTAGAAAGTAGCCATTTTTCATTTCGAGCTAACTCCATGTTGAGAGCGCTCGAAAACACACAAAAGCGCCTGAAATCTTCGAATGTTTTAATTTTCAACATAAGTATATCGTTTGAACGATCGAGAAATATATTATTTCATGATCCATTGTATAATTTTCCGAGCGGAACAAAAGAGAGAAGAGCAACAAATATCAATTAAGAGATCTAAATGAACATGATGATTTCAGGAACCGTATACATGGGTAGCTATAAATTTGGCCAGAAATGAATAATCGAACAAGTAATCCAGCCGTTCTAGCTACCAAGGGAGGCAACTCTTTTTTTTTTTATATTTACGGTAGCCAATTGACTACAAGCCAAGTTCTACCAATAACGGTTATCAACACTAGGAACGGACCTGGAAAACGAGGTTTGAATCCCTACAGAGACTGCTTACATTTTTTCAACATAGTTTCCTTCTATGTCTATACATTTGATCCTATGCTTTCCTGTTAAACACCTATATCAAACGTTATACAGTCAAAACTATGCGGTTACGCATGAGGGGAGCCCAGAAGAACCATTTTTTTTTTCTAAATTTGATATATTCGTTATTTTTAGAGCTGCAATGTTCAGTTCATTTGGGAGCTTGAACACTCAACATAACATCATGATTCATAAAGTGCTTAGACTTTAAAATGAAGAGAAGAAACTGAACATTATAGCTCCAAAAATAACGAAAATATCAACTTTTTAAAAGATGGTTCGTTGGGCATTCATCATGCGCAGCCAGTCATATATATGTAATCTTCACTTCTTTTCTTCGTCTTGAGTAGCTTGGCCGTTTGCCATAATGCTTCTTTTAATCTTTTTCTTCTCTGAGTTTATATTTATGACTCCAGTTTGTATTCTCTATCTCTTCTCGCCCTTTTCCTTTTTTTTATGCATTCGCTGCTTTCAAAATACATTTCCGAAGTTTCGTATCTAACTGAGCAGAACTCAGAAAGAACGTAGCGGATGTGTGGAGTCTGACCTTTAGCAGATCACTGTGTCAAAGGTCATCGGTGTTTTGGCTGGCAACGGCGCCATTTTATTGGTCATTAACGGTGTATTCCTTCTCAGTAAGGTTGTGCAGACGAAGCGAAACGGTTCAATGATGCGTGGACGGGAGAGATGACGAATGCTGGAAATCTTGGGCATGAATGGCCGGCGATGAAAAATTCCAATAAAGTCATTCCTCCTCCTCTCGCCTTTTGATTTTTGTACTGATGGAATGAGAGGAGAAGAGTGGCGCCCATAACTTGGTTAACGCCTCTCAGGCTTGCCGGGGAATAAAAAAATTGAATCAAGGGATGACTCATTGCCATGCTACTATTTATTAGGAATTTATTTTGAATTCTTTCTTTCCTTTCTTTCGATAAAACATCGATGAAATCTTAATAAGAATGACGATTTCCATTATAAGAACTAGCGTAATGGATTTTCAACAAGATAATAAAACAACACACGCACACACATATATATATATATATATATATATATATATATATATATATATATATAGATTAGTAAATGGACTATTCATGTCTGACATGATGTGATGATTGTGAAGACATTTTAGTAAGAACTCAATTTTGCTCGGCACCGGAGTTACTCCGTAGCAAATTCTGTGGCTTTACATTTTATAAGTGACGACGCTCCTTATTTCATGTAAGGCCGCTCAAATTGCCACCAAGTAACAAGATCAGCTAGTGTCCGTTGCTTTGTGACCAACGAAGTACACCACTCTACTTTTTTGTATAAACTGATACGAAGAGAAGGATGCGTACTCGAAATAGGTTTTTAGACTTGTTTTACATCAAGTGGGAAATCGGTTTTCTACTGTTATTTGGTAAGAAAAAACTGTTCACAGACATTCATAAAAACAATTAAAAACGTTTTGCGATAATCAAAATATGGCTTTGGTAGTTTTCATAAAATAGGGTGAACTTTTTTGTTTTGCACACCTAGATCAAGTTTTACAAGGTTTTTAACGTCAGTTTCTGTCTGTAATCGCAATCTTTTCACGTTGTTGAATTTTAGATTCCGGAGAATGTAGATTTTATATGATTAACCCCAAAAAAATGAAACCCAAAGAATTTTTTTCCCAACGAATTTGAGAGAGAAAAAAATGGGAGGAATCTAGCGGAATAATGACGTCAATTTAAAGTCTGTGGACAAAACAGCATGGCCAAGAGCGCTTACACGCACGAATAAAAAAAAAGCGCAGAACCACCTTTCGCCATCATGATTGCTCAACAGTCTTCTCTCCGATCAAGTAAGGCTTGAGCCTTATTGAACTGGTAAATGATTCACCAAAGGTTTGATGAAAAATGAAGGGTGAAATGATGGGTGAATGACTTGATTCACTCGGGTGTTTATATTTTTCCCCAACCCAGAAAAAGCATTGCCATTAAATTGGTTTGTAATCTTTTATTGCTTTTATTGCTTTTCAATAGCAGTTGAGCGGGAAATTTCATGGGTTTTTTGTTTTTTTTCACTGCCTATGGTTTTCTAATTTCAAATAATTTATTATTATTTATCGCCTTTATGCTGGGTAAGGCAGAGCCGCCCCTGCCTGGGCCTCACATATTTGGTCTACCATAGTTCTCCACGCATCTCTACCTCTGATTAGTCGTTGGGGTTCCTCTGATTTCAAAGTAACAGGATATTTCCTAAATTGACTGGAATATAACCTTTATGGAGAGACCAGATGAGCTCTTGATACTTGAGGAAAATGAACAAACAAGGGAGAATAAGAAGAAAATGATTTTTTTTTTTTAAACGTAAGGAAATTTAGTCTCGGGTGAATGAGATTTTGTGATCGAGTCTCTAGGGTAAATGACACTGAAATGGTTTCAAAAGCACAGGGATCAGCGATTTTACTTTGAAACTGAATTTTTGCTCAGAGAAAAGGCAAAGAGGAGAATTTTTCGTCGCACTGAGATAGCTGATCAAACAAACAAGTCTCTTCATCAGTTGAATATCTAATTCGTCTAATTATGTTTGAATCGTTTCGGGTGAATGAAATTTTTATGAACAAGGCTCGGGGAGTAATGGCGCTGATATAGTTAGATAAGCACACGACTCAGCGATTTTTACTTCGGAACTGAATTTTTGCAAAAGAACTGATTTTTAGTCGCACAGAGATAGCAGATCGCATAACCGAGTCTTTTTTTTAAATCTCTTCTTTATTCCCTTTGTTCGAATTGCTTCAAATGAAACTACCCAAGACCTTGACACGTTGGTGCGAAAAGTATATTATATAAGTAAACAGACACATTGTTAGCTGTGTTGGTTATGTAGGGAAGATACTGGCAATACCCTAATAGTTGCTCAAATAAAACCCCAGAACTTTGCCATCCTGCCCACTGACGTCTTAGCCGATCCTGTAAGTAACGCTTGGTGAGTAAAAACGAGGGAATTCGCAATATTATGCCGTCCGAGTTATTTGCTAAGCTGTTAAATCCATTACCACACCCAGCGAACAGTGTGCTCCTCCCTGTTTCTATTGTATAAAGTATTATTATTATTATTTGGGGGTCCGGGGAAAAAGTAACTTATTGCTAAGTTTCCTATTTGTTAAAACGGATGTGGCCATCGCTATCTCCGACGTTGCTCTTTTTTCGCTACCCACGGTTTGATAAATGGCATTTGTTGTGAGGGTAAGAATTATTGTGGTTTGGTAGAACGAGTACAGACGGATCCCATCGTCTGTTGAGCTCCCTACCATTTTTTCCCCTTTTTTTCCACGCACTTTTTTTATGTTTTGGTTTTTATTCTTTTTTTTTTTTTTGTCCCTGTAACCCCTCCCTCTCTCTCTCTCTCCCCCTGTCCCACCTTTCCTTTCGTCTCCCTCGCCCTGGCTCTTTATTGCCCCCTTCTTCTCTTTCTGTCCAGATCTTTCCTTTTATCCCTCTAGGTGGCGTTAGTATTCGTGTTTTTAGCCTTATATACGTGCACATCTCTCTCTCTCTCTCTCTCTGAATGGAATCTCCTCTAAATATAATAATGCATATACACACACTTGTTGTATATTCAAGTAGATCTTCGTTTTTTTTCAAGTGCTCAATACTATCAGTAGAGTGGTTAGAAAATGAGTTGAGATATTTTTCAATTGTTTATTACAGATTGTTCATTATTTCACTTGAAACAATTTTCAAATGAATCCATTGGTTCATTTAGAAATTTTTTTATCCCATTGGTTCGTTGGAGAAGCTTTTTTTTTGTGTGCATGAAACTATGTACAATCCGTAATGAATCGTTAGGAAACTCTCTTCATGATATCGATTCATTACAGCGGGGACGTCCTTGTTTCACTTGATGAAAATTATTCAGATAGAGCACTCTTGACTCTACGAAATGTATTTGCATACGTGTGTTTATTGAAACCTATGTGAAGTTAATCTCTCAAGCTGTTTATGTATTCAAACACATATAAACACTCATCAGTTTTTGTGTTCTCCATCCAGATCTCTGCTTTACACCCGTTTTTCTCTCTTTCAAGTCCGACACATCTGTTAAGCTTCTACTATTAATTTTTCAGTCTGTGTTCCAAATTCCAATGTTGCTACGATTGTTGTTAGCCGGAAGGGTGGGAAAATGAAGACATTACGAAGTCGCGTTTGGTTTTCCATCTTCTTTTTCCTTTTACTACCCTTTGTTCAATCATTCATGGCATCGCTTTATTTCGGTCATTTTTTTTTCTTCCTCGTATGGTTAACATCGTTTTGCTAACGTCGACGCTGACTTCTTAGACTCCAGTCATTTTGTTCATCTCGTTCAGTTCATGTATATCTACCTATCTGTCTATCGAATTCCCATCGCCAAGTGGGCTACAGATTCTTCTCTCTTTGCTCCACTGTGTCTGGATGAATGGCCAGAAGCTTTTGATCACATTTTGGGGGCGACAACCTTGGAAATTCGCATAAGCACACTTAGCTACATATAGGAAGAATCTTGTTTGTTATTTGTTTTTTTTTGTTTTTGTTTTTCTTTTTGAGAGCTTGTTGGGATCTTTGGCTATTTTATTTTACCAGCAATGTCCAAATTTCGTGCAGGTTTTTTAGATACCTTCAGAGAAAAGATCTATTTTTTAGATGATTAATTCTGGTAAACGTGCGAGCAACGATGATTCATTCATGCATGGAAGGTTCGAATATCTATATCTTTCTCTCTTGGTCTGTTCATGGACATGGACAGTTATATGTATGTATGTCTGTTCTTATCTATAATATTTGTTCGTATCTATAATATCTATCTATATCAGTCTGTTCGTATCTACTGGTGTATCGATCTCAGTCGGTTCATATCTGTATCTATCTATCAATTGACTCTTATCTCTGGATATGTATCTCTCTCTAAGAGGAGCTTTCCACAGAGTTTTGGTTGATAGGCTAGTCTTACAAAATATTATTTTCGAGTTCGATCCTCAACCGGGCTTGATTTTCGCGATCTTGTTTCTGACGAAGTTGAGTAAATATGTTCGTATCTTTCTTAGATATATCCAAACATATTATCAAATACATTGCCAAACTTTTCCTCAACTTTTCGAAAACTCTGAATGTACATTATTTTCGCTTGCAGTCAGGCCATTCAGGGAGTTGGGTTGTGGGCTTTTGTCTTGTTTTATTGAACTTGGTGTATATGTTGGTTTCCCCTTCACACAGATTACCAGGATTGTCAAAAGAGGCTCTTAGACACGGCCCCCAGCTGCTTACGGGTCTTCAATCAGGCTCGACGTTGCTCAACTTGATAGTACGTTCACCGGTGTGTCCAGCTCGATTTGGCCACATACCCTGTCTACCTAAAAAAAATATATAACTCTTACAATATTAAGAGGCTAATATTGAATTAGATGACGCTGATATGCACAGGCAGTCGGAAAAGAAGAGAATAAACACGTGTACACCGGGAAAATTTGAACAGCATAGATTTGAAGTATCTTTTCTTGACAAAGTGCAGAGATTATTGTCTGGCAAGTTGAACCCATTAGCAACGAGAACCCCCACTGTTAAGTGCTCGTAACTCTAATTGAATTAAGTAACATTGATATGTCGTTAGATCCTGCGAAGAAAGTGAACTGACCCTCGATCAGGGGAGAAGACTTTGAAAGATTGGAATTCAGCACCATTTCTTTGTGACAAAGTCCAGAAATCGCCGCCCGATCTTTGCTCCTTTCAAAAGAGATCCAGATTGCGTATTTGAGTGCGGGCAGCTCAAATTGAATTAAATGATCAAGATTTGTTGTTGCATTTTGAAAAGCGTGAAACCTGAAAGATATTTTAGACGGTTCACGAAAAAAGTTGAGCTATTTTTGAAATTATGTGTATTTTTATTTGGTTTTTATTGACCAAGACCAGAAATGCTGGTGTGGTGTGGTGTTTAATCTTCCATATGTAATCTAAACTCCGTCCTTCAGAGTGTGCGCCTTTTATTGAATTGAACGATCATGATTTGTTGTTGAATCCCGAGAGCGTGAAATCTATAAGATATTTCAGATGCATCACGAGGAAAAGGGACGAATTTAATTTTTGATTGTTATTTTTACTAATCCTTGATCCCCTCCTTCGTTAATGATTATCTTGAGTGTAAAACCCAAGGCTGGGTTGGGCTTGGTTGTTAGCAATTTCAGATAGCTGAAGTTTCACAGACACAGTCAGATGGGGGGGAGGTGGAAGGAAATGTAGGTACAATTTATTTTTCAAGGGAGCAGAGAGAAGAAGGAAGTTCGACAATTTTATAAAAAGATAGCAATGGCGAACAGGCTGGTGGCTCCAACTGGTACTTAATGAGTGACAGATATGGCTCTTTTATATATATATATATATATATATATATAATATATATATACACACAACTCATTTTTTACTGATCAAATCCTGAAATACTTGAATCGAACTGATGTCCTCATTTTGATTATTTTAGTATTCACAACTTTTCGACCATTGTACTCTCAGGCCTTATTCAAGTGTCAGCATGGATGTAAAATCCAGAGGACAATGGGGGGGAAATGCCCTCCCATTCGGATAAAACTGAGTAAAATTTTGAGAAAATCAAGCCCTTTGCCCCCTTAACCATTGAGTTTTTTTAGGCGCTCAGGGTGCATACGGTATTCGGAATTTCGAATTGAAACTCTGTTACAACTCACGGAGGTAGACTGTTCTCATTCCGCTGTCATTGCAAGGGAGTATCTTGTATCAGATAATTCTCTAATTAAGTCGTTTGAATTATATTTCATTTTAACCTTTTTTATTCATTCATTCTTTGAAGAGACAATGACTTGCTGTACTGGACTATCGTTGGCTATCGTATTTCACTTGAATAGAACCGGCATACTTTTTTTTTCCAAAAAATTTCGAGTTGAAAACTCAAGGTAGGCATCATCAATGGATCTAAAAAGGTTTACAATTCGAAAACGGCGTGTGTATTATGCGTGGTAGCGTATTATACATCGTAGAATACAGTATACATAGTAGGACTTACGGATTCAAAGTTCACTTGATATGCGTCCGAGTTCTGTGACAAATATGACAGATATAAACACCCTTTTTTACTGATACGCATTTTCCACTAATGAATTTCAGATCTCTGTTGTTCAGCGCAAATCATCCTGAATCACAGTCTGCACAACATGAGCCTCATTAATGTGCGTATATTTTTTCTAATAATGGGGAAAAGGTGCGTCTTATTTGCCGACAAATGCAGACATATAAATAAAACCCTTTTTTCATTATTTATTTTCGATGTGAGTGATCATATAAATTAATCATTCTCCTGTTTTTATTTTATCTTTTTTATTTTGTTATTCGTCACAAGAAAAGATCCCATTGAGGATCCATGAGAAATTTCCCTACTTGCTATTCTGGTTCTTGTTGTTGAAACCCCAGTCGGCGTTCGACTGGGTTGGGGGGTTCTCCTCTCTAGGGACAGTCTTTCCTGGTTGCAGTTACAATAAGTTTAGCGGGTGGTAGGCGAAAGATTGTAAGTTGCAAGAACCGGGAGATGAGCAAAGGGTCTCCGCGGACCCGACATGGCATCTGTTTACATCGCCCCGCCTGTTTATTGTCGGTTCCACAATTTTCGGCTCAAGAGGTACGAACAGTCCCCTCGTCTTTTTTTTTTTTTTTTTTTTCCCTCTACCGACCCTCCCGTCCCCGGCGTTTCTGTCGTCGTCCAATCTGCATTCGTAAGCAGATGAAATATTTTGGTACTAGTCATCACAACACCTCACCCTCGCCCCGATTTTTTTTTATTTGTTTGTTTTTTGTTTGTTTACAACGTACCCATTATTTGATTAGGAGGCAATGACTCATCGCCAGAGACGAAGCATCTTCGGAAATAATGAAGAATAGCGGACCTTTCATTTTATTTCATATTTTATCTGTGTGTTTTATTAGTGTTATTAAGGACACCGTCACGTGCGTTTGTGAGTGTACATGTGTGTGTATGTGTGTGTGCGTGCGTATGCGCGTACGCGAGCGCTGTGGTTCTGTTTGCTAATGGATATTTATAGCTACATGATATGGCTGATTTTACAAGAAGAATGTACTGACTTGAAAGGATTTGTCCTACAGATGAATTTTATTAAAATCTTCGAATTGTACGCGTTTTTGTTGGTGTTATAAGGGACACCGTCACGTGTGTGTGTGTGTGTGTGTGTGTGTGTGTGTGTTTGTATTGAGTCCAGTTCAGTATGTTGTGTGTCCCCAAATGCGGTCGTAGCGTTTGTTGATAGATATTCAGATCTATATAATATGGCTGATTTTACAAGAATGTATCAACTTGGAAGTTTTTGCCCAACGGGTAAATTTCATTCAGATCTTCAATTTCTATCTTTTTCTTTTTTTTTTTTTTTTTTTTTTTTTTTGTTATCGTTATGAGGAACACTCTCACGTGTGTGTGTGTGTGTGTGTGTATGTTTTGTATTGAATTTAGTATGTTGCGTGTCTCCGAAGGGGGTGGGTGTGTTCGTCGATATTTATTTACATATCTATATCTTATGGCTGATTTTACAAAAAGAATGTACTGACGTACAAGGATTTGCACACGGTTATATTTCGTTCTGATTTCTATATTTTATGTGTTATTATTACGGACTCCGTCACGTGTGTAGGTGTGTGGCTTGGTTCTGTGGCTTTGTTTGCGAAACAAATTTATAGCTATGTGACATGTCTGATCGTACAAAAAAAAAAAAAAAAAAAGAATGTATTGACTTACAAGGTTGAATTTCGTTTTGATCTCCCGAGTCGAATCTGTAAGATGATGAATTTTGTAGAAGAGAAAAAAGTTGATATAACCATAAAAGTCGAAGAGAATAACACGTAGGTAAATTTAAGAGATGGTCGTCATCATCACGATGATAACTGCAGAATACGCCTGTCTTGGGTCTGAAATATTACCACTATCTTCCTTACCCTATTCCCAACAAAATTAAGCTCAGTAGCTATCAATTCATGCGTGAGTAAGTGTGTGTGTCTGTCTGCCTGTCTCTGTGTGTACATATATATATATTCACGCTTTCATATATGGGTATCTTCTTGGTGAGTGATACTAATACTAATCTGTTGAAGCAAACTATCACGTGGGAGGGTGGATCAGTGAGTCCGAAGCCTGACACGTAGTTATCAGCCGGGTCTTGATTATATAATGTTTGATTTAGGTGATCAAGATTGGGTTTATATACTTTTTACATGATCGGACTGTAAACTCACTGGTGTACATACATAGACTATGGCGGGGAAATAGCGGGAAAACGTCTGAATAGAGGATGTGTGGTTCGGCAGCATTTTTTATTCAATTGGAACGATGACATGAAATGGACTTTCGCTGGTATTCAATTTAAGGGTTCATATTTAATCCTTTTCTCTATTTTGAACCCGTACCTCCCGGTAAGGTTTAGTCGATGATGGAAGAGGCAATGGTCATGAACTCCTTCGCCTTGGTAGGTGGCAGTGGGCGTGAGAAACCAGCGACTACCCCATGTCCAGTTCCTGTTCAGCAATGACCTTCAGCTCCCTCTCTCCTTCGTGTGTGTGTGTGTGTGTGTGTATATATATATATATAATATATATATATAGAGAGAGAGAGAGACGTGTGTGTGTACATACAAGGGACACCTTGCCCATATATATGTAAAAGATCTGTGAGTATTTGGCGAACCTGGACTGGGTAATCAAACGTCTTCACATTTTAGAAGGAATAGAAGATTCTGAAGAAAGAGCGGCCAAGCTTCTGGCGGGGCCATGTGGCAGGGACTTGTTACGTAGGGAGTGCAAACCAAGGCCACGTGGGGAAAATATATTTCTGTTCTTGAATTACCCACCACTATCCATTTTTCAATAATTTCTATTTTTCATTTTATCTACGCAGCAGAGCGTTTATTGCGATTCAGCTGAACGGTCTGATTTTCTGCTCAGGGGTTCTGTTCGTCTGTTTGCGTGATTCATCAACTGGCATTTGATTTCTAATTGATTTTTGTGATCGATTGTTATCTATTGACGCCTGACTGTTGAGGATTGCAAGTGCACCCCTGAGATGTTTTTTTTTTGCCAGAAAAAAAAAACGGCACACTTGAAGAGATCGAGGCCACTGTTGATGTCGCGGTGTTGGAACTGGCGGATTTGATTACTAGTCGAAAAATTGAACCTGGTTTTATGGGATTTGCTAACAAAATCGCAGCCCTAGGGAAAAGAAGTATTTTAATCATCACTACTAAAGATTACGGAGTTAATAAACATGAGAAATCTAAACGGGGGCGGGATCCTGATATAGCCCCTGGGGAGGTTCGAAAACAAATCGAAAAAAATGATACTTCGGGGTCGTTCATTTGACACCTGAGAGTGGGCTAATATATGAGAGATAATAGTATGTAAATTAGAACTATAAGCTGTCAAAATGAAGGATTATTAATCTTGAGAGGAAAGGGACAAATACTAATGTTATGTCTCGTCTCATAAATAGCAAAGGCCTAGACTGTTTTCCACAATAAACGGATTAACTCTCTCCCGCTGGTCATCGTAAATATTATCTCTCGTTCATAGTAACGGTCACATGTCTCAGCTTCGCAACGGGTCTGTCGTGTTTATGATGCATATTAGAGTGAATACTCTCTAACTCTGACCGACTGGGACAGTTTTCTGTTCAATGCAAACTAACGCCTTTAGGAAAGACATGAATACATAATATCTCTCCCTCCCTCTGCAATGGGTAAAAACTTGGACAGGCTAGGCTCGTTAGCTATGTTTGGCTACTAGTCAAGGAGACGGACATTTCTGATTACACAAAGCAGCCCAAAGGATGGGTGGGCCCCTGTCAAGTTATCTCGCCCTTGACACACCCATGATCAAATCATCTTTTGTACCTGAACGACCCTAAGATAGATAATCGGATTTTGAAAAGTCAACAAAACTTATCCCCTGTGGAACTTCCACCTTTCTTCGACTTATCTCAGAAAAGAAAAGAGATGACCATTTCCTTTTTTTAGTTACCTTTATTTTCTTTTATATGCATTTTCTCAGCTCAAAATAGTCCGGCACAAGGCTGCAATATCCAGTGTGGTATGAACCTGCTTCACTATTTCTTACGAGACGAACCATCACTTAGCGACAAGCGTCCAATAGCTCTGGTGATACACAGCTTGGTACGTCGAGAAGACAATTATTGAGGAAATGGATGTTGAGAGATCAAGTTTAGCCATTAACGTACTTTCAAAACAGAGCTTACAAAGCTATAATAGCGGGGATCCTTGTAAGGATCGAACTTCCTTTATTTACTTCCAGTAATTGATTTTATTACTTCTCTATTCATTTGTTTGTTGTTCTATACAAGCATCTTTTCCTTCTGCGTTCTATTTGTATCCATCTTCTAGTTAGAACCCCTCTCATCTATTCTTCATGTTCTTGGGGTGAAGTGTCTCAGGGTAGATCAGTTCGTTGTTTGCTTTTGTGTTCCTTCTCCTCATGCGAAGAGCAACCCTGTTGTCACTTCTGTCCTTTAGTAAACCCATGGTAGCTGGAAAGAACTCTCTAGGGCCACATCTGTCATCGAGCAACATTCTCCGGCTCACCCTGAGACTCAGATGGAATTCCTTGATCCCTTCTTTGATCATGGCCCTTGACTATCTTCCTCCTTAGTTGGCTTCTCCTTCTTCTCCCGCTGCCGTCTCCCATAGTTCCGTGACAGCTCAACGGAGGCGGTGTCTTCATAGCTGTCCCTCACGTTTTTTCTCTCCGTCTGAGAAATGAATGATGACTTAGCGACTTGATCGGTGTTGCTGTAACTGTTTCAGGCCATTCGCCCCTACGTCTTCATCGCAGAATTTCTCTCACCCGCGTCTGGGTTTCCTTATGTTTTTGATCATTTACCGTCTTATTCTCTCTTGAGTATAATATTATACATAATTCACTTTGTATCGCGAGCGAAAAAAAAATATAGATTAATTCTGTTTTGAAATGTTTATTCAACTTTTTTAACATCCTATATTTGGTAAAGAAAACATAGGAGTGACGAAGTAATTAACACAGCAAGATTTTTTGAGTTTTTCTACTCTATATCAGGTTGAATTAGTAAACGACAGCCTTGGGACTTATACATTGTTTCTAAGGATCTAATTCTATGTGTATCACGAAGAATACTTTTTCCAAGTAAAAAACAAAATAAATATCTAATTAAAGTCAGGTTATTCACCCTTCCTGGTTCATTCACCTCTCTAGTTTCATTCACCCCAAAAAATAATTCTATTCGCCTCTTGGTGAATCATTTACCAGTTGGAAAAACACTGGATTAGATGCTGTTAATATCTGTCAAGGCTAGGTACCAAAAAAAAAAAAAAGTGGGGAAAGGCCAAATCCATCTTATGCTGCAGTGGGTCAACTACAGAGGTCAACTACAGAGGTCATCTCAATCTTGCTCTCTACTTCCTAACTTTCTGAATTTCAACCCGTTTAATACCCCTTCTCGTATTTCAGAACTGTTTTTTTTTCCTCCTACTGAAATTCTATCCTTTGCTACTGAATCCCCTCTTCCTTCTTCAGAGTTCAGTAACCGTTTGTAGATCCTCTTGTTGTTTATTTACTGTATATATTGGTATAACAATATCAGAAAGTCGTTTTGCACAAATGAGATTCCTTTAGTTTTCAGCGTTTTGTCTGTGCATTCAGGCTTTTTTTTTTTTTTTTTTTTTTTTTTCAACTTTTTTGAAAAAGGCCAGAATGCACAGACGAAACGTTGACATTAACCAAGTAAATATCATTTGTACGATGCATGGTTTTCTGAAATCGTCATTCCACCCTCGATATTGTCGGAAAAACCATAAACCACATCGAAACGCTTATCATTCAATTGGGGGGAAAAGCGTGTAGATATATCACTGCATCCAATCCCCTGGTATTACGAGCAGGGTCGAAATGAGGGTTCTATGGGCCACAGGAGAGAGTTGAGTTTGCGCCTACAGTTGTATTCCAACGACTACTTCAGATTTGAAGTGCATTGTAGGCGACCGCCCGTTGCATGGACCGGTCCTGATTATGACTCCGGTTCGATATGGACAGTCAAGGGATTAGTTTCAATGAGCGACCGTTCCTCGGAATACACTGATGAACCATTCATCTTGAAATCCGGCTTATTCAGTAATAAGCTTCGCCTCTTTTGGTACGTAGCCACTGACTGCTCCCATTACCTGATTTCCCAAGCGGTCACCCTTCTGAGTGATGATCAGTTTCAATACTGCTTAACTTCGTAATCCAATGAGAACTAGTGCTTCTGTCCTGTCCCCTATTTTCAAAATTGAGCAAAGTAAAACTATTGAAGTGAAAGGTGTTCTTCAGATTGATTTATTGAACGGCCACATGGTCAAGATGGAAACTCCTCAATTTTCAGTCCATGATTAGTATTAAACTATTGAGCTCCTACAAGCATGATCGTAGTTAGTTGCCAAAAGGCAAAATGAAGTATAAACAATCTTCAAGCAATCTCTCTCTCTCTCCCTCTCTCACACACACACACACACATGTATGGAAGTTTCTCAGCTTTCTCGATCAGATAGTATATTGAAATACTGGTTGGAATGCTTCTTTTGGTTAAGTACATTTCGTTGTAAGAACGCTCAATTTTCAAATTCACCATGCAAGAAAAGGTAGCGCACCAATCTTGCTAACACTTAGAACTGAAGCGAGATCGATCCTCATTAGGTATTGTGCACTTCCAGTCTTGAACAGACTTAACCAGACTCGATGGCTACAAAGGGATTGTACTCTGCGTATTACCTTTGCCAGTTTGACGAATGAGACGCCATAGTTTTAATATAGAAACACTTTGTGGTTTGCAGTAGACAAAAACCAGCAAATAATTGTCTCACTAAGTGACCTAAGGAAGTGAATTTTCGTTCAGCACTGTATTACACCGAAACTCCGGTCTCTAATTAAGTAACCCTGCTCCAGTTCAATCACTCACATTCAAGCGTATTTGTTTCAGATATACTGTATATACAATACAGTAAGTAAAATGATATCGTAGAAAAAAAGAGAACGTAATCCATTCTAATTTTGACTTGTCATGAACGCAGCACCTACGTCATTCCTTCCCGCTGTGTTGATTGGTCGTTGACGGCTTCATTAAAGAGTTCTGAATCGATTGTCAGCATGAGTGATTTTTGTTATTTTTGTTCAGCAACAAGTTGACCTTTTTTTTTTTTCTTTTTACTACTGAGAGGTTAGCTGGTGTAAACCCGGGTCGAGCCCCCCCCCCCCAATCATGCGGAGGAAGATTAATAATGATTATTACGAATTGGCCTCCAGACACCTTTGTTGCAAATGTACTTATCATGATATGAAAAATAGCAGCGATGCTGATACAGTAGTAGCTTAGCGCTGATCTATTATAGCGAATGTTTTCATTGTAAATTTAATAATCTTGAATTTCCGAAATGAATTGATGGGCAATGAGACGGCATCATTTACAGTCACTGAAATGATTGCATTAACTTGGGTTAATGTGTCACGTGTTATGAACACATACGGAAACTTGAAAATACATCAATACCTCGTGATATCTCACCAACTTCGCAGAAAGTATCAACCAGATGAGATACACAGCACTTTTTTAAATGATAGCTGGCTCTATTTGCGCTATATTGTGATGACCCTGTATAGTTTTATTTCGTTTAGCACTGCATTTTGTTAGAACGTATCTAGAGTTGCTAACCGAGGTGTCGCTGTGAAAATGCCGATAAAATAATAAAAATAACGATGAAAATGAAAAAATTTCTGAATCAGTGAACGTCGAATCATCAAAAATGAAAGGAAAGGAAAATTCGAACTGCCTAATATAATCTAATCCCTTTGATATGAAGCTGGGACTCCTGCTGACAACCTCACCAACTTGATCTCAAATAACAAACAGGATCAGTGTCGCTATCGATATGGTTCTGAGTTGATAGTCATGACTCGATGAAATTGAAACTCTGATCTAAAACACCTGTTTACAGGTGGCGAGTACAGCTCTGTGGGAACCTGAATAGATCCCAATTCTAATATGACGGTGTTTTTACAGGGGAAGCATAAGCTTTGGTACAGTGGCTCATCTGATGAGAACGCCGCTTTCTTTCATTTATGCAGACAGGCAGTTCTTTGAAACAAAGTTACAAAAAATACTGGTTTAGGGAGTTGAACATGACATCTTGAAAAAAAAATGGCGTAGATTGTTTTCTCGTAAGCAGTTCCAAACGAATTCTAGAAATCGAATTATTCACCGAAAACTTCAGCGTATCAAAACTCATCGTTTTATGATGTTATGATCTAATTAAATGGTGGCAAAAGCTAGGAAGAATACTTCGTTGACAAGATAATGACGATATGAATTTATACGGAAGAAAGACTTGGTCAATAGATGGTTGAAACTTTTACATCGATCGGTGATATAGTGAGATACTGCTGGGGCGCTCTGGGTTAGTGGTGATGATACTTCTGCCCCGAAACCGCGGTGGATGCCCATCATCTAAAGAAGGCTTTGTTGGTGGGACTGCAGTAGCTTTTCGCAGAAGTGTGTGTACACAATAATACATGCATAAGGGAAAGTAATAACGCATTCTTGCAAACGGAAAAATTTTCAGAAAAGAGAAGAACAATTGTCAGTGAAGTTCAATAGAATATTATTCATCAATAATGTTATTGTCCTCGCAGTCAAAGATAGGCAAAAAGACTTGCGTATTTTTCTTTCAATTCTGCTTGTTACTTCGTTTTGGTTTGTTCTTTTGTTGTTTTTTTGTTCACTATCTTTCTTTGGGTTGAACTTCACTAAACGCTTTAGACAACACATAGCAGTATAGAAGAGATTGCGAATTGAATCCAGGCGTCGTTTCGTGCCATTCAATCCTGGTCTTGCCTTGGTTGGTTGGTTGGTTGGCTTTAAAATAGCAGTCATATACGTAATTACTTTCCGAACACCCCCAATATAATCTTGCACTCGGAACACGATACTTTTTTCTTTCAAAAGCGAGCAAAGGCAAACGAACGGATAAATTCACTTTCTGCTTTCGATTGTTGTTCGGTGAATTATGGTATAACTGACAGCAAAACGCACACAAAACCAACTAAAGAGAGGCGGCTGGATTAAGAAACCGCTGTCTTGATATAAAAACCCGTCGGCTCTTTAAATAGAGAAGTGATTTAGATGTCCACATCTGCTTTGCAAGTATTCTTCCCCCCATTTTATCTCTTACATGGTCAAATCTGTCAGCACAATCATCTTTCTTCAGGTGTTTGTTTGTTTGCCCGAGACTGCAGGAAGGAAAACTGTCTTATTTTAAAGGCCCCCTCGACGCCATCTTAACTCCCCATCAATATATCATCTGCTCTCTCAGCGCCTCATGAAAGTACACGTAACTCGATTCTAAAATGTACCATAGAACTTGTTTGGAGATAAGACTTTCTTTTCATCTCTTTCCCAACTTTCTCGCCAAGAAGCCCCAAGATTTAAAAGCGAATCTTTGTAAAAGAGAGTTTTATTCGATTTTTTCTCTCTCTCTTTTTTATTTACCCTTTTTTTTATCATTAAAATGCTGTTGTTTTTTTTTTCTCTTTTTCTTCCCTTTCTGTTTTATCTAGGACCTAATTAAATCTGTTTGATTTGGTTGAGGCAGGGCTGGTTTTTCCATTTTATTTCACATTCTGTTGGGGATAGCATCCCAGTGAGGGTTGCGTTCTTTGAAGTCCCTTTCCCTTATCTAACAGAACATCCAATCAGTCTTGCATCTGACTACATTACACGATCGCCTGGTTTACACAGCTCTGATACGAGCACCGCAACAGTTACCTGAATAGATTCGGCGGACCGAGTTCGATTTCCGGCAGAGGTTGTTCACTTTCACTGGGCGTGGATGCGCTTTCGGAAAGCATGAATCCACCACTCACTCCAGCTATTAGTAGACAAGAGGGTCCCGTAGATTTTGTCCAGTTGCATTCACGCTTGTTCTTTGGAAATCCAGACGTTTTTTAGTGATCACCGACCAATAAAAGAAAGTCATTTATCCATTGATCAGTCTTTTTTTTTCTCCCAATTTTTCCAATTCATCATCTGTAATACGGCATGCTGCCAAAAGATGTTGGCCACTGGATAGTTTCTACTTAGTGACTAACCAGACATGTTATGCAATTTGAAATTCTACATTGAAGAATTTGTGTGTCAATTGAAATGTTCTCGAATGTAATTATCGGCTGATCTAATTCTTGTTTGAATCGATCTGAAAGTAGGCAAGCGTTCTTTTCCTTTGTGTCTTACCAGTTATCCCAAATTGGTTGGGAAGAATCGATTCTTCTTCTGTGGGGAAAACAGAAGACGAATAAACTGTTGATTCTTTCTAACCGCCCCATCCACACTTACCATTTAAAAAGCGTCAGCCTAACAACATCTGGGAGGGAAAATATAAAGGAACTATTAAAAGATTTACGAGATCGAAGAGATACATTGAATTCTGATCCAAATCCTTGATCCCTCTCTGTATGTCAAGTCCTACGGAACCCCTTCTTATTGACAGTCCCCCCCCTTTACTTTGAAAGGGCTATGGTAAGGGGTATGTAGAAATTATACTAATGCTGGGCATGGTGCTGCAATGTGTTGGGTTCCAGAGAGGGGAAGGTGACTAGATACTAGGGATATCGGAGCCGTTTATTTGTTTCGATTTTTTTTTTCGTTTTGTCTGCTGTACCAAGTCCCGAGTTGACTTCGTTTTCCTACCGTAACAAGAAGAACTGAAATGAAAAATCCACTTTCCATTACTGTGATTCGAACGTTCACCAACTGCCTGCCAGGGGGCAGTTTTACTGACAGAGCTAAATTTGAAAGGCCTGTGTATCAAAGAAAATGTGTCATTCAGATACTCACGAGTCTATCCCATCCGAATGGGTGAATATATTTATTCCAAAAAAAATAAATCATTTATCATTTATATATATATATATATATATATATATATATATATATATATATATATATATATATATATATCCAGCAGCCTGGATACAATTTTCTACTCACAAGGCAAAGCTCCTGATAGTGGACTCTGGTTCCACATGAAACCCCTAAAAGCACACACTTACATAGCACACACCACTAAAAATGGGAATACATCCCGAAACATGTCTGGACCATTAACAACATTAAAAACATCTACGGATAAATAAACCTTACTTCAAAACACTTTACTCACGAGTCTCTCTCACTCTCTACAGTTGATATTATATATATATATATATATATATATATATATATATATATATATATATATATATATATATAATACAAAAGTTGCTGTAATCAACTTCAGTCGGAAGTTCGAGCAGAGTTTGACCCTGCAGCAGCCTTGCTGTTTTTATTGTTGCCTTGTTCTTCTTGTTTTATTTCCTATCAATTGATTCGATAATAAAAGACAGCGAATAATGATATATATAATTGTCAATTTCCTTTTCAGTGGTAAAAAGCTAAAGAAGAAAAGGACATAGCAGTTGAAGTTAAACGTCCGGATACCGTTTGATTTTAGAGCTATTTCAGGACTCTATTTTTAGCTTGTTATTTCTTTTCTATAATTTGGTAATTTTTATGAAAGCGATTTACGGCAAAAATGTCGTATCTCCATAGAACTGGGTCAATTATGTGTTGGTCTGGTGAATGGCGGGTATTAACAACGATTTTTTAATCAGTAATGAAATCCTGGAATTATTTTCTTTAACCGCTTTCCATCTGATTAGCCTCCCCTTATCTCTGACCGCCTGGCCTGTATATGATGGTGGGATTACATGGCCTTCACCTCTTTACTTTGTTCTATTCTTGCATTTGTAGCAATCTTCGGAGGGCTTGAATATTCCTATATCTCATTTCCTCTTTATGCTCATCGATATTGTTCAATATTTTCCGTAGAAAGAAATAAAACACGCACACAAACACTCACACACATATCAGATATAATTGCAAATCGAGTCCATAGGCACTGACCCTGGCTTTATCGCTAAGAAATGACTATATATTGGCGTCGCTAATACAATGGTCAGCTTTTTTCTTTGGATAATTATCTTCCTAATACTGCATAGTTATTTATTCAACAATACCATACTGAGTGTACCACAAATATATCTAGTATAAGACCATGACCCATTGCTTCGCTGACGGTAATCATTAAGTGTACAACAACTAGAATTGGTGATAGCTATACTGGTACAAAAATTGTGACATACACACTGAGGTGAGAGGGGGGAAAGATGTATTGATAAGTGTTTTGGAAGGGAGAAAAGTTGCGTAAGTAGACTGATAAGAGGGTAAGAAAAAGAGAAGGAAGAGGCAGATGGCTCCAACTGATGATGTTACTGACACGGCTCTTATCATATCTTGTATCTATCTTCGATGATTTGTCTTATGTCACTGATCAAATAGGTGGGTCAAACAGTTTTTATGCGAATTCATAAGTCTTATTTGTCAAACGTTCCTGGTTCTAGAATCACTTCCTAGCACATATTGGACTTGATAAAGACTGGAGGGTACGCGCCCGAAACTGTTGTGAATAAATGAACACATAGACAAAGTAAATATTCTGGACGCATATCAAACGAGTATTAATGACAGCCAGTCCAACAAAATTTAGACTAGAATAAGTGTTTTTGTTCTAGCATCTATATACGTTAATCTATTCTAAAATATCGCCGAAATAAGGAAATCCTCAAGAAAGAGAGAAAACAATGGAAGTCGAAGAAATATCGCATATGCACCAACTAACAAAAACAGGACTTTGAACTTAGTCATAAAATGATGAGGAACCTATTTTCTCAGGAAACAACAACTTGCAACTAGAACAGGGTTGCCGATTAGTAGTTTTCAGCAAATTTACTTTTGGGCAAATTTGGTATTGAAGATTAAGATTTAGTACTGAATAAAAGAAGAATAACGAAAGATAACGAACCCTTGCACAAGTATGAGACGACACGACTTCACTATATATTTAGTCTGATGATGAAATTTCATTTTATTTTATTATTTTGGTAATAAAGCTACTTGATCTGGTTCCAAGATGATGCGAATTTGATATCGTACGGCAAAAGACGCTTGGCAATCCGGGACCGAAATTTATTTTTTGGCACATTCTGAGCTGGACAAAATGATTTTTGCAAGACGTATTGTGAACCGGTTTCCAGATGGTTACCTTGACTAGATCGAAAACAATCGCTAGGACAAGAAAAGCCCTAAAATGATTTCTTCAACAATATTTTCAATGTTGAATTCGCGTTGTTTTGTTTTTAATAGTATGATATAGTGCCAGTGCTGGAGTTGGGTCATAACGATTACTGATGTGGTTAATGGAATCAACGAACTGAGTTCGAATTCCAGCTAAGACTGCTTATATTCATTTTGTCCAAATGCTCTTGAGAAAAGGCATGAATCCACTTCTCTCAGTGTTAAGAAGGTTCATAGCCATATATCTTTAAAAGAAAGGGCGTCCTAAATATCTGGTTTTGTCCCAGATCTAAACTAAGCTTTGTAACTAACAACAGTAGAATATTGGCGCCTTGTGCAACGTTATAGTTAACAAGCTAGGGGCGTGGTTGCTAACTCGAATGCTGAATTTATAGCTAAATCTACAATATGAAATGGAGCTAAATGCGGGCATCCCTCGATATAGCACGATGATCCACGATATAAGGCGGGCAGGTGGTGGACTACAACATTTTGGCGTATAATGTCACCCACTCGTTGTGGAAAAAAATGCGAATAAAAACAGAATTTCATTAAAAGACTTACTTTGATTTGACTAAAATATAAAATTTCTTCAATTCGCGATCAATTAAAATATAATTATATGGTGCTTTACACATAATTCCATTTTTAATTACCTAATATTCTTGAATTATTTCATAAGTGAAAAAATATGTTTAAAAAAGTTTGTTGAATAGATGAATTGGAAAAGAGTTGAATTGAGAGCTACGAGCTAGATGCAGACTTCGAGAAGCGGGAGAACGCTGGAAAAGATCTGAATCAAGCTCTTTTATATATATATATATATATATATATATATATATATATATATATATATATATATATTTATATATAATCACTTGTCTAAAATTCTAAAAACCGAAAAATCCATGGAGTCACATTTTGCCCCAAGAATGATCCGATGCGACGCGATCAAAGAGTAGTATCTGCATAGAGTTCTCCCTTCGGTAGCTTGGCGCCGTGCAATGCATTGGCCGATGAGTTTCAGATAAGAGATTGTTTATCCCATACGTATGTTGAGGTTTTCAGCGAAACTCTGATTTACAACTGAGGATTCGAACTGTGCCTGGGAAGGAAATTACGCATGCACACGTACAGACTTCTCTCTCGACCCTATCTATCTCTCTCTCTCTCTCTCTCTCTATATATATATATATATATATATATCGGGATTCAATTATGTATCGCTTTTATACAAAAGTGTTTTAGTGGACAGATAACTTATTTAGAATTGTATAACGCCAGCTGATTGTTACACTATTCTGATTCAGGTAGCCTTTGCTAGATTACGAGCAAATCCTTTTTACACGAAGATGCCCGATGAAGAAAAAAAACATATCATTTCTTTAAATCACAAATTTCGATGGGCAGCTTCTTTTCAATGGAAATCTCCACGGAATTAATGGATTCTTCATATTCCTTGGCTTGACTCAACCACATGCATTCTAAAAAAAAACATTCACGAAGAATGAAGGAAAGGGGAGGCAACTAGGCCAAAATTGAGTGTGTTTCCCTGCATCTCAACACCATGGAGAGAACCTAATAACCTAATATCATATTCCAACCCTCCTTCAAACATAAACTCTATTATTCATGGCGCTTTTAAGGGGTCTTATTCCGGGTCGGGTGAGAAAAAAGGCTCTTTTTCTTTGCCCCCTCGTGTCAACTTTTTACCCTCTCTTTTGTTACCACTCTCCCCCATTTTACTCTCTTTCAATCTCTCTCTTGAAATGTCCTCCTCCCTTTCCTCTCTCTTTCTTTAGTGGTATTATTATTTTTTTATTTTTTTTCATATATATATACACCCCACACCAATAATCAGTTTCAGTGGAGATACGCTAGTTCGGACGGCCATACATCAATTTTCATCTCTTCCTTCTTTTATTCATAATTTCTGTTCGCCTGACTCAGGTCCCCCAACCCGATATGCTCTTTCCCCTTCTTTCCCGGCCACGTCTCTCGACAATTTTCGGAGAAAGTTTAAGTGAACGGAACCACAAGCCATTAGTATGTCAACCCTGACCAGACACAGGTGTTCGGTTCGAAGGGTTAAAATCGTCTCTCTGTGAGTGCGGTGGAGGCTGCGCTGGGCCGGGCTGGGCTTGGCTGGGGGTTACGGTAAATATTTCCCAGCACATTCCTGATATTAGCCATTCCATATGGCTTGGAGACGATGCTACATATTCTGCAATAATTCCCTAACTTGGTCACGGAACCATTGAGCCGTGCAGGCAAAAGCGCATCTTTCTATATAGCCGGTAAATTAGCTCTAAAAAGCAATACTTTTGTCCCTATTTTTTTCCGTTGATTTCTGGCATGTGTATTGTGTATTCTGAGTTGAATTAATTCAGACTAAATGCAGTTAGAATTGATGCCGACTTGGAATTTTAGAAAAAAAAACTTTGAGTCGAGTATTTGAAATCAATACCTTTTTTCCCCAATAAATTTGTGTATTCTCTTGATTATTCCTACGTCAGAACCATATTTCACCTTTTACTAACTGAAGCTTCAGAATTTCTCTCAGGCCAGAAGTATGAGGCACCTAGTGAGGATCAAATCATGATCAACAAGGCCAGCTTGCTGATCATCACCACACGAGGCGCTCAGTTTACGTGAAGCATTTCCTCTGTACGTTGGTTACGCTTGGGGAAAGAATAAATTCACATCGGTCGGCGCTCTATCCTACTGCCTGATATTATGGTCAAGAATGCCTTGTCACTAGCCTGTCACGACGGTTGGCGGTGAAGTCAGTGGGTAGAGCACGTAAATTTAGTCGCAGAGAAACGTGTACACACACACACACACACACACACACGACGTAGGTAATATCCAACATGCTTATTTTGCATGCTATTGTTTGTGAGTTGATTTCTTACTGAATGTTCCACGAATGTGATGCGCCTTTGCTGGCTTTATCATTTGTTGACGTTGTTCAGAAGAACATGCTGGTCTGTGAGACGTAGAGTACTCGTCTCACAAGCTGCTGACTGCGAGTTTGTTTCTCAATGAGTGTCCCATGTATCCAAGTTAGTCCTACAAATATCACAGGTTCATTTATTCGAAAGACGACATACTATCATGTGTAAGTACTAAACGATACCGTTGGCAAAAGTGAAAGGTCTCTCCAAATGCCCGCATTTTTTTCTCCTGAGAACATAAAGCCTGATATCCATTGTGTTACTTGAAAGAAAACCCGACTTGGTATTTTTACAGCGCTTGCAACCCGGGGAACCTGACGCCAAATGAAATTCAATTCGTTATTTTGATCGATATATCTGTCAAGATTCACACACCTGGTAGTGGGTCACCCCGTGAGAGATCGCAACACGTGCTTGCAAGCCATTGCTTAACAATATTCGTTCTTATGAAATATGTTTGATGCAGTGTAGCGCCAAGACTTAGTAGTGGGTCACCTCGTGAGGATCACGTCCAGTATTTCTGTTATTGCCGTTCTGAGGCCAACATGATAGAAGTTCCGTTTCATTGTGATTAATGGAAACACTGTTATTTATGGGAGTCCGACCTTCTCTCTTACAATGGATAATTGTCACTCTTCCCCACTTCCAGAAGTTAGTAAGGTTTGAATTCTCGAAACGAGTGAATTGGTCTGCTGACCATTGCGCTACGGTTGACCCTTTCTGTTTATTCATATTTCTTTTCATGTATCTCATTTTTTATTGTTTCCAGTTTGCTTTTATTCATTCGTATTCAGTTTGTGTTTTTGTTGCAAAGAAAGATTCCGTGTCGTAAAGTGTTTAATTTTCACCCCTTTTTTTTTTTGCTTTCAGATATAACATGTTACAAAGATACAGGAATGACCTACAAAGGTCACTTCAATTTTACCAAGTCCAAGTATCCGTGTCAAAATTGGAATTCACAGACACCACACCAGCACCAGTTCAATGTTGCAAATTATACCCAGCTCGGTAAGTCGATTAAAACTTTTTGGACAATGACGTGAATATACAGAGACAGACCTAAAGTTGATCACCATTGAAACTGGAGAATTTGACCTCTACCTCTTGGCCTCTACATTGTACATCGTTGGTTAGCAAAGACGACCCTCTTTTTGCCTATATTTCGTAATGAATTTTAGTTATATTGAACTGCCGAAATAGATAATGAATGATGAAAGACAGCACAATGGACTGTCTCCAAAATATTTGTACTGTACATTTCGGTTCAGGCATGAGTAACCTTTTTCATCTAGCGGGCCACAAGAGTCATTTTTCATCTTCATTCGGCCACACGTTCATTTGGAAAATGTCCATCGTATTATAGAAAGCGTACTTGGATTTTGTCTAGACTCACATATAAATTGCAATTATTAAATCATTGATTTGTGAAACCAAAACTATAGTAATTTACTTCATGAATTATAAAATTGACTTGTGAGAAAAATAACACTGAGATTTTGAATGGATGCCAAGACTGACCTCGGGTCACCAAAAATGTTGTCATAGTCTAAATCTAGCCCACGGGCCAATGGCAACCAAATTCGCTTTAATTAGCGTGCCATGTGTATGAGAATAAACACATGTACAATAATCTGTAATGTAGCGATATATATTGTCACCTAGTGACATTTCAGCAGCTCAAAAAATACATGACACTAATCCTTCCTTTCTCGTTAAGGCTCAACTATGATAACTTATTTTGGAATAGTTGCCGGCACAATATTTTCAGTGGGATAGTACTTCATTCGCTATGCTGATAATTATATGATTTAGAAACTCCAGGATACACCCAAATTTATTGCAAAATATGCTGTCTTCTTCGACGGGTTGGGGGCGTCAATTCGAAGGGTGATGCCATGATCTTTTGGCAACGTGAAGATTCAACTTCAGCCATTTTTGAACGATTTTTGCAAATCGTTGAGCTTTTTTAGCCATTTCAACTATTATAAAATGACCGTAAAAAAAGTTAACAAGAGTTTTCTTCATCGTGTTTTGGCGTTTTTGACATTTTTTCGAGATGGGTTTAGCGAGATTTCTTTTTTTGAATTGGCAACACTTGGTAGGGTGACACCTGAGTTACCACCCTGGTTGACACCGACCATAGGAACGCTACTGGTTAGTATCATTATGCCGTGTTATGACCTCGTACAGCAGTATTTTGGTTGGCTCTGTGTTTTTTTAGGAACGTATTCTCAGATTGCTAACCGAGGTATTAGTGTAGATGAAAAAGAAAACAGAAAAGCCGTTCGTCATTGTTCAACTTCGTCTCTACTGCTTTCGAACGAACTCGCTTGTTAGATTCTTGTTCCTATGCTCGCAAAAGCGAAAATGTCGACTCAAAAACCTTATTCATTGGTTTAATGAACTTGTAAGTGTCATATCTGCTATTTATTAATTCCTTGTTGAAACGAGTTCAGCCACGGAACGAGATTAGGTGTGTTTGAAACAGCTGCTCACTTGAACATCTGAAAGGAAAATGACATCGTTCGTCTCAGTCACAAAAACCCTTCCGTCAGAAGCAGCAGAGAGATTTATCACAAAGGCAACAAACACCATTTGATAACATCTCCCCTGTGGATCTCTCACCCCCCCTCTCTCTCTCTCTCTCTCTCTCTATATATATATATATATATATATATATATATATATATATATATATATATATATGGAAAGAAAGTGAGAGGGACTCGAACAAATCGAATCAAGGAAATATTGGTTTCTTGAAACCACCTTTTTGTCTCTTCAAATGTGAGAGCATATGGCCGAGGTGTAACTTCAGAAAGATCCTTAGGTTTTTTTCATAGATATGTTTCGTGAAAGGGTTAAGAATATATGTATGTGTAGTGTGTTAGAGAGCGAGCATAATATCAGCTAACACACAACCCAATGATACATACATGTATACGTATACGCACAAATTGTTTCATACACAATTTCTTCCTCACACCTTCGTCTCTTCCATAAATTTCTCTTCCTTTTTCGTTTCCCATCTTTCGACATCGAATTCTCACCCGCTCTATTCCCTTCTCCCTCAATTTGTAGCAACATGAAAAAAGTAAAATAAAAACACCCTCAGAAGAAAAAAAAAAAGGTAAAAGCCCTGTTTCAAAATCAAATCTTTCACGCCCCTTTCGTTATTGCCTGAACTGATTCTAGCCGGAGCAGCTTTCCCCTAATTGTCGAAGCGGTCCAGTATTAGACTAAATTGGGCACTCAACGGAAACCCCATGCCCCGGCCAATTGTTCACCCCCTTCCCTCTCTATCCCCGAATCCCTATCCCCCATATCTTCGTCCTCTCAGAGAACCAGCCTGCCCCTTGACTATTCCTACCCTGTCCTGTCGCTAGCCCACCGACCCCTGGCTCTCAGAGTTATTTGCACTAATTGACATTTCACTGCCATGATATTAAAGATGAACGTGTGTGATTGGGCGGACATGTGGGATGAATTGCCGGGGCAGCGCGTGGAAGGACCTGTGGTATGGACGACCAGCAGTTCACATTGAAATTTCCCATCATCATCATCATCATCATCATCATCAACCCTATTCGTTCCTGTCACTTGTGTGCGTATATATATATATATATATATATATATATATATATATATATATATATATATATATATATATAATAATGAGTGTTCTCACCAGATGGAGCAATAGAACTCTTATTGTAAATATTACGCCAATCTCGTTGTAAATTATTTATGTGTATATGTAGAGGGTTGAGTCAAGTTTCTCCATTCTTGTCATTTGGCACGCCATATGTGTGAGAGAATGCCCTGGTCCTATTCGTTTTAGTGCAATGGATAGGTCCCCCTGATACTAACCAATACACGTTTTATGTCCCCGGTCGTGAATGACTTGGGACCCTGCATGTTAATCAGACTGTCATTAATCCAATAATACAAGCTTCATTAAAGACGATAGACAAGGAATGTTTATTTTTTTTTAATGCCTGGTTTTCGCTGGCGATCGAGTGACAGCAAACCTGCGCTAAACGATGTCATGTTATGCTCTCGCCCTGGTGATTCAAGTTCCTTTTGAATTTTTGCCATTTTTGGACTAGGCTTTTCGTTAATATTATTGCAGATGTATTTTGTGGAGGTGTAGGTCAGATCTAGGGGAAGTAATGCATGTTCAAGCGAGTTGATTTTGTCAGGTAGACGGGGACTCGTTCTACCATTGTATTATACTACCGTATGAGCCCTAATTAGATAGTTTATATAGTACAGGTTAACAAAAATCCATTTCGGTCTCGGTCTCTCTCGCCTGCACATACTTGCACCGATGAATTCGTATGAACTTAGAAAACATATGTGTGTGACGTTTCACTGTATATTCATATATGAGTATATGTGTATGACTTAGTGGTTGGGTGGGGTCATCGGTGGTGACAGCGATAATGGTGGTTCGTGAACGACCGTCCTCCACCTGGGACTCTGAATTAGGTGGTTGCTATCCTCTGGCTGCCACAACATCATCCCGGGTGCCCTGATTATAGAATTGATCCAATTACGTGGCCCTGGTTTTGGTGAGTTGTTGGAAGGAGAGGGGAGTTGCCGGTCGTCAGTCAGTTGCTGGGTTGGGAAGAGAAGGGCTTGGTTAGGTGGAATGCAAGGGTAATGCAAGGGTTATAAGGTTGTCTTGGAGAACATTGGTTGGGTGGTCAAGGCAAGGACTGGTAGGCGATGCAATGGTTGGTCAAAAGAAAAGATGAGGGTCTCCTAACCATTACTTTATTAGCCCCCACCGAGTCCCCCCCGCTCGCCCTGCTTCTCCACTCTTCTTCTCAGATCATTATTCAAGTAATTATTCTATCTTTCATTTCACTGACATCCTGGCGGATGATCGATTTTGCAAAACTGCAACCCATATGTTAAATTGAATATAGAATAAACCTGCTTTAATACCTGCATAATTGGAACTCCATGGGAGTTCTCCCTTTTCGAGTTGTGGGGAAGAGGAAGAGACTGGTCTGGTTAGTCTCTCGATAGAAAACATCACGTGACCAACGTCTTAAGCTGCATGCTGTGTTGGGTTGATCAATTGAAAAAAATGGAGAAGAGGGAAGATCGATGGATATGTTACTTCTCTCGCATTTTGTTGGGTAGTGATCCCTAAAGAAATCTGAATTGAAAATTCGATAAGAAAAAAAAATAGTGAATGCTGCTGGGCACAAGATGAGGGATCAATTTTAAATTGAACTTACATTGCAAAATGGGGCCCCCTCCAAAAGAGAAGAAATTTTTTCAGGGAGAGGTGAAGTAAGCATTTTCTAGAATGAATGAGGTATAAATGTTGAAAATTTCAACCTTTTAGCTCTATCCGTGCGGTTTGTACGTGTGGTACACACACAGTCAGGCGGACTAACTTGTCAACTGAAGAAACTTATGGTGACAGTTTTGATTTACGGTTTCCAAGAGGGAGGGAAAGAGAGATGTTAGAGGGTGTGGTAGGTTGAGTGGGTGGGTAGGTGGGTGGTGTAAGGAGAGGCATCTCTGACCTGGTCCCAGGCCCGGATTTGAACCCCGAGCCCCACGCCACTTCCACAATTATTGCTCCTCAAACAACCATTTCCCACACTTTTTTGTGACTCTTTATATCAGTTTTACTATGGCTTGCTAAGAGACAGAAGGGTGAATTTCAAGGAAGAAGAGATAGTCGATAGAGGAAGACAGTGGTTTCTCCTCCCTCTATCCATCCATTTTTTTTTCTCTTTTTTCTTTTTTCTTTTCTTTTTTTTGTTCCAAAAGGATATTCTGTCATAAAATGCCATCTGGAATATTTCAATGGTTGTCTGCAAGTGACAATGATAACCGGTCTGTCTAAGTGGACGATCATTACTTTTTAGCCAGCGTAATGCTATTTGCTCTGCAATAATATCTAATGAATGGCATGGCTGGTTGCTGGAGTCAGGCAGGCAGTGGTTTTCCCTCCCTTCCATCCATCCAAGGAAAATCGAAGCGAAACCAAGAGGAGCGGAGATAAGTAGGGTCCTGAGAGGGTGAAGCAGACCCTATTCCTACTCTAAATAGCACGTACCAAACTAGTCTTCTTTTTTTTTTATTCTATAAACCCAACGATGGGGGTCATTCAAAACCCGTCAGCGTCTGCAGCTTGTGGAGAACATTTATTCCGGAAAATTATTCGAAGTTCTCAATTTACGTCATCTTTTATACTTACTAACCATCCTAACTTCAGTTAACTCGCGTTCTAACGGCACTCGTTCTAACAGCATGTTGGTTCATTCGACGCATTCACACGCATCTCTTCAAGAGGGTCTATTGGTCGGTCCATCCCTAATATGTTCTGGAGAAATTTTTGGCTCATGATAGGAAGAATTAGTTTAGCCCTGCATCTTTAACTTGCTCAAAGAGAATATATCTAAATCCGGTAATTTCTGCCCGTTACATTATGTTTCAGAAGTGTGTTCAAATTGCCAGGAAATTACAATGCAGAACTGGACCCTTACTTTCAGGCCACCCGAAATTACATCATTCATCGATTCTTTCAATTCCCATGAAACTAAACGAAGTGATCAGATATTCTCGCTATTGAATTTTCTTTTCTGTCCTTCTTTTGACTGTGAATCTTCTCATCCTGTCACAGAAGAGTGATGTAAGTAAAAGACTTATTGCTTTGAAGTATTGGCAAGTGGAATGTGGATGCATCGTTGGACTAATGTAGTTCTAGCAAGACGATCATTAGAGATTAGTTGACAGCAACAACACATGGAAATTTCATTGCATCATTCTAAAAATCTTTTGGTCGATTCATTTATTTGAAGACATGTAACCCATATTAGAATCTGAAGGATAATAAGAAAAAAAATGATTATTGGGCAGTGCTGTGTCGGCTTGGAAAGTTTCTTTCCGATCTACAATTCTCGAGAAATCTAATACAAATGAATCTTTTTCTTGAATGCTAGCTTCATGTCGGCCATTAAACGAAATCATCTCCCTTGACTTTCGCTCTTGACCAATTACTGATACTGATTATTCAAAATCATATTTACTTATCTGGATTCGTATTACGCAAAACCACGAGTGTTTTGTTGCCCAAGTGAATCCAACTCACCGTTGATCGGCGGGACAAGCTTGTTAACCACAACTCAATTATTCCTACGTTAGAATTATTAGTAAATTATTCGTAAAACTGCTAGCGTGTATGTACAGTTCTTGTCTCCTAACATTGAAGGTCTTGAATCATGATAATACCCAGTGATGGAGAAAAAGGTTTCGCAGGGGCACAGCGTATTTACCGGTCTCAATTTTGAGATTTTTTAATGTCTTCTGTTGGAGACATTAACGTATACTTAGCTCTCGTCACTGATGATGCCTGAGCGAATGGCTGGAAGCGCTCGGTCATTTCTGCATGTACCCATCACTGACCTACGTTTTGTTCACTTGAAACAGGGAAGGATAACATGTATAGATCTCTTGGATTGTTGACCACATCAATTCATCCTTGGTACGCAGTGTTTCGGCCAATAGAAATCAACGTGTTTATAACACCAGAAATGGATTGCAACATGATTATGACTCGGAGAAACTGACTCTTTCAACCGGAAATAGACAGCGGAATAAGGACATTCTGCCTCCCCGAATTGAGCTGGGGAAGGGGTCATATCCCAATATTCTGAACCCTTCCCATTTACGTCATCGTAGTGAAGAAAGGTTGTTGGGTACCAAGATGAACCAAGAGGAGGATAACACCCCCAAAGAATCTACGTTAGTTGATGATCCTTGATCTAAAAGATTCAGACCATGGCCCTTAATCCAACGTGGATAGATCAATAGATAGATACCTATGTACACGCACCAACAAGCACATTTATGGATTTCTATGTTTTTTTATGTATATTCATACAATACCTAGTGTCCATGAAGTCCTTGTTTATTTTTGTTGAAACACTAAACAGTGTAATGAAACTGACGTAGATTTGCCGTCACAGTCAATATTGAACAACCTTAGCGTCAAAATTTTGTCCTATAAAATAAGTCCATCGAAGTATAAATGTACTCAGAATAAATTCTATTTATGACATCACTGATATTTCCTATTGGAAAGCATTTAAAATAACAACAAAAAACATCTAGAAACCTTAGGACCCAGGAGATTCTAGATATTGTTGAAAAAAATCTCGTCTAAATAAGGCCCACAAAATGTTGAAATGGAAAGGGCTTCATTTCCGCAAATACATCTTTAGAAGGGGTGTAGAGTACTGATGCCAATTTTCCAGTCTGCAGACAAGACGATACGGCTAAGAGTGGAACACGCTCATAAAAAAAGGATTGATCCTTTAGTCACCTCTGGTGGCTACGATTGTTCAACCTCAGGGATGGTGTGTGCGCGTGGGGATCGTTCTAAATATACGTGGTAACGCATATTTGTGCGTTGCGCTCTGGAATGTGTCGTCTTTGTGCATCCCAAAAAACGAAGTAAAAATACTTGAACCTAACCCGAACAGACACAAAAAACTCTCTGTCCTTTCTTCAATGGACAACGATAAACTATTCATCTTTTCCATAAGTTTCGTCTCCTTCTCTTCTCTTCTTCTCATGGTTTTTATTCATCCCCGATACTTTCTATTTTCTACGTTTCTCTTTCTTCCTCTGTATTCGTCCTCTTCTTCGTTCGTCCGTCCCTTCTTTCCTTCCTCAAACAATCTGATATCTCTCATTTCACCTGATATCTTCAGTGTGACAAGATTGTCTGTCCTTTCCCCGCTTCTTTACATCAACGTCGTCGTCGTCGTCGGCTCAAATACTAGAACAATACAAGGGAGGCTATCCTTCTATGAAGATGGTTGATCGTAAAAATGGAGGAGACGATGGTGTGGAGGAGGAGGAGGAGGTTTTTTGTTGTTGTTTTTGTTTTTTTTCTTTTGTATTTGTTGTGTTTGTTATGCTTTTTTTTTTTTTTTTTTTTTTTTTTTTGAGGCTGGACCGGGCGTCACGCAGCGATATAATTTATGATGATGATCAGGTGTACTTTCAGAATTGAAAGAAAACTCGCTTTAAAAAGAAGAATAAAAAGAGAGGAGAAAAAAAAAACGCCTCGGAAGATAACGACAAAATATAATAAGAATAACAATAAGCAGTCCACCACTCCTTCGTTGTCTCTACCCCACCGACCATTCCCCCAGAAACGACGCACATACACACATAGAAACACGTACAAACACGAAAAAAAAACACGTGTATTACCAATGATCTACAGTTTTCATTTGCAATAACTCTTCTTCGCTGCCCACGGAAAAATGAATAAGATTACATATTTTTGTCTTCTTGGCTCTGGGGCCGAGTGCGATAGCAGGACAATCGAGTCATTTATAGAAAGCAGAACTTACTCAACGACAGGAGGGAAATCCTTGCAGCGATATGATTCGAACCCCTTCGATATATAACAATGCCTCGAATGGTGTGGGTTTTATTAATCTTGGTTGGTTAGTGTAATACGGTTAATACATCGCCCTAACGAACAAATTGGAGTAACGATAAATCTTGGAGCGAGTCAAAGCAGAAGTAACGAAGTTTGAGCAGGAAAAAAAACAACAAACACTTTTAATCATAATGACACCGTGAACAGTACGGTTTTGAACAGTGCTACAGATAAACTTTGGAACGAAGTAATCGTAGCTTTCATAATATCGCACTACTATCATTTTTTTTTCTTTCCGGATTTATTCTAACATTGTTCCACTGCATATCTGTTACCGGGGGCATCTCTTGGAGTCTAACTTCCTTGTAGGATTAGATAGATATTTTCTAAACTTGATTCAGTCTGATAGACTACCACATTAGTGGTTTTGCTAACGCAGATTCGTATTCAATCAGCTTGGTTTACGACAGAACACGGAGAGAAACCCAAAGAGGATCGAATCATTGAAGTCTGTGGTACGAGCTTACTCCACAGCCTGGTGCCGTTATTGTGGATCAGATTCCTGATCAATGGCCTATGAAACGTCGTAACCATCACTCTACGGCACAGGGTTGCCGAATGTCCTTTGCAGTACAAAACAAAACTTGTGTTGTATTGGGACCAAAGTGAGCAGCCTCGGTACCAAAATAATCAAATTTGGAATCCATTATGCGACTAAGTTAGCCAGAAAAACGTATCAAAATACATATTTTTCAACCCATTGTTCGTGTTTATTTATGTTGTATCATTTCAGTTGTGCTAAAAGGATTGTTATTATTTGTAAATTTTCTTTCAGAATCATTTTTTGACCAAATAGCTTTTGTTTTGTGCCAAATTTGCTCAATTTTGGTCTTGAAAAACACCAAATGGCCACCCTGCCATCGCTTGCAATATTGTGTTTGTATTTACATACGCATGAGTGACTGTTTATTTAGTTAACTCAGTCTAAACAATAATTGCCTCTACTCGTCCGAATTTCTTAGATGTAAAACGACCTGGGCGTTGCGATTAAAAGCAATAAAAAATTAGATGTAAGATAAACTAGTCAGAAATTGATAATGCTAACCTTAATATTTACTAAGTTTATCTTGATAAAGTACATGTCCAAATAAGGGGGAAATAAAAGTAGACAAGACTGGCTGCTGCAAGGTGAATTCTGCTTCAACTTCTATTGTGACCGAAGTTGAGAACTGCAATTTTTGCATTGTATATGTATATGGTAAATGAAAAATTATTTATATATATATATATAGACAGAGAGGTGGGGGAGTAAACGAGACTGTACGTATCTGTATTGCAAATGTTCGTTAATATCTGAGATCTACCACAATCTTTTAATTGTGACTTCCAAATCACTGCACGGGAAGGTGGGTTTTACAAATCGGTTCACATCATTCATTTTGATGAGGATTGTTGTTGTTACGCTGGTGAAACGAAGTCAACTCTAGACTTGGTACTGGAATTTGACTAACGATCGTGTTGTGCCTGCCTACAAAAATCAGTTTTTGAAATTCTGGCTTCTTATCAGGCTCTAACATGGTGTTGATGTAACTTTGAGAAATACGCAATCTTCTCAAACTCGAGGCCCTACTATGTTTTTGTTCTCCCTGCAGAAAAAAAGTATTCAAAGATTCTGTAGTCAGGTATGGGCCAGGATGTGAACGTGCCGGCTTAAGGAGGTTCAATGCGTATAGCAGTAGTCTACCTGTCCCGTAAAGATTCATGGTCGAACTTTTATCGTGAATACTGAACTCATTACAGTCATTCCACGAAAGATGTAAAGAAAAGGATCTCCGTATCTCGCCAATTAATGTGATAAGACGAAAAAAAAAAAACCTTCTTCTTGCCCTTTCTTGTATCTGAAGCTGAACATTTCTAGAAAGAGCACAATGAGAGAAAAGTACAAAATTAATTTCAGTAACCGCTTTTCTCCCGAAAGAAGGAGTAAGGGATCTTAGAAATAAAATTGATAAGGTCAGAGTTTGATCCCCACGAGTGTAAATCTCTCCCACTTCACCCTTCTCCGGTCCCGCCATACACTCCTGGTTGCTTTTGATACCCTGAACGGCCTTACACCTGGCGGCGAAAACTGATACCCTTACAGTATCAGCCCTACCCCGCGGGTGCCTCAATCTATCCCGGCCTCAATACAACTTCATTCTTCCATCTATCATTAACGTATCTCCGGTCTCGCGGGTGATAAAACTTATACAATCAAATCCCTTTTTTTTTTCTCCTTCTTCTTCCAATCTTTTTTTTTTTTTTTTTCAAATCCCCCACTGCTATCTTCACGGATTTAGTCATTTTTGTTGGTAGGTTTGAGAACGCGCACACGACCACGAGTGTGCCTTTGTGTAAGTATTAGCTTCGAGGTAGGGAAATAAAGCTCGCTTACCCAGTAATACTTACAATAGACAACCTTTGAAATTTCGGTCACTCTTCCGTTTAATAATGTAGCTCAGTGGTTTCGAAACTTTGAAAACTCAAGGACCCCTTTTAAGAAGGAAATATTCTGTCGGTCCTATATTTTCAGCGTCTAGCTTTTAGACTTATAAATGAGCAACAATAAAAAGTAATTTTTGACCTTTGAAAATCATATTTACTTCAAATGGATTATATTTATCCCAATTCTAATTCATGATACAGGTTATAACGGTTACATTTTTTATATCTGTGCAATGGATTATACTATTTCTTTCCCACAAGATCCTCATTGTCACTTTCGAAAGGGATACAACTGTGGACCCCCGAACGTTATTTGACGAACCCCAGTTTCGTGACCATTGCTCCAGCCGATCCTTATCGCGGGGTAGTAATTTTTGAGTGAATCAAGGAAAAGAAATGAAAAAGATATAGTCCAGTTCAATTGACACTTCACTCTTTAGAGGACACTTCAGGCATCCGGCAACGAAGCTGACCTTGCCCCTTCGAGTGCGATGGGGAGGTTTGCCTGCGGTGATGGCCTCTTGGAAATATACTGAAAAGCTTCTCATGCTAGGTAGCATTTGGGGTGTTTAATCTTAGCAAGATTGAGAAGATCGCTTGTGGTTATATTGTGGTAGCTGTCATGTCAGCGTGCATTTTTTTCTCGTCTGAATTGGCGTATTTTCGTTTATTGGTTCTAGTATAGGAGATACAAAACTAACTCTTGTTTTTGTTTTTAGAATGGCCAAAATGTGGTTCAAACGCAAAAAAAAATACTACGAATGGTTAAACTTATTTAAAGTGATTTGTGAAATTTCGTGTCGAGGATTCCTCACAGGTCGATTCTCCATATTCAAGCAGAGCAGTTGAGGTTGATAGTAATTAAATCGAGACATTATTTGAGAATAAGCAACGTTATACATAGCAGAGAATATCCAATAGGAAGATTTTATTGCACCAGTCCTCTGATCTGGAAGGCTCCGAATGCATTGGAAATTTGTTGAGTAATATGCAACTACCCAGCCTACTCAGCAAACCATTTTAACTGTGGATAATGAAGATAAGTACTTGGACGTATGAGAACTGTGTTTATGGGAGACAGAGAGCTTGATTTGGCTGGATATTTACAGCTTTGCCCGAATTGTTTCTGTGGTAGTTGCCCGCCCCCTCGCTCGTACGCCTATGGCAAGATGTGAAAAGAGTCCTGGAACATTTAATTGGACCTGATACTTAAACTTATGCATGTGTATGAGTTATCGATATCTTAAACTTTGTCAATAAAATAAAGCATTGCCCCCACCCCCGACTGGTGGGAGATTGTTAAATTGATCCCTCCACTGTTCAGTTCATAGACAAAGGTTCATAATCGCTAGCGAACGACTCCCATCTTCTAACCACCCTCGGCCCTTCAACGTGGTTTCAGTGCATCCACGTGAACACAAATGAATGCAACGTGTGACTTGGAGAAGAACCATAATAACACTGACTGTAAAACGACACACTACGACGATTTACTGCGACTTTGATTACAAATTACTTCCTCGAAACGCGAATATTTATTGGGACTCATTAAGCCCGCGCTCGACAAACGATGACAGTCTTGCAACCAGATATGATGAATGCGCGCATCTATATTTTTGCCTGTCAAGTGTCAGTTTGTTCGTCTGCGCAACCGTTTGCGCATGACTGTGATGGCGGATGTACTCCAATAAGAGACGGCCTTCTGCTTGCAGACCGGAACGGGTAAGTTAGAACGTTTTGGACTCGTACACAAAAGGGTTCCTGTATGCAATACTATGAAATGTAGGATTAACCGATGGAGCCGAGCTCCATCCAACGAAGAGATGGTTACAAATAATGTTATAGACTGACTAATCATTTATTCAACTTGACCAATTATTTGCCTATCGTAGATTTTTATGGGCTAAATCAGGAAAAAAAATCAATCAGATCTAGCCAATTGGTAACACTACCGTGATTTTTTTGCTGTGAAGGCCAGGCTGCACTCTGGTGGGTTTTACAATTACAGTACCCCCCCACTTCTGACCAGTTGATTTGAATTTTGTAAAATTATTTTACGATACCTAATTACTTCATCATTCTTTTCTGGTGCGAGCTGTGATGTTTTGTAAGGAGTTTAATCATAGCAAGAAAATTTCCTTTCAGTGTGGAGCTCTGGAGATTCTCCATGACTGGGATTCTTGTCATATCTCGCGATTTCATGGGACTGAATATGAAAACATAGGTCTAGTCATAAAAAAATGAATTATTCATTACTTGATTTAGTACCTGATAGAGAACCTTGCTGAGCGTATAAGTATCAAAATGTATTGCTAATGAGTTCGTGTCTCACTGGAAAACATAGGCAATAAGAGTAAAAATCAAAGAAACTTTCTTCAGAAGTTAGATGGTATTGACAGATCTACTGAAATGGAGTCCCGAGAAGCATGCAATGCGCACATGAGAGAATCATGCTCAACCTTACATGGCGAGATCACAAGACAGCACAGTATATAAGGAAGAAAACGGGAGTCAGAAACATGATAGAATCTATTGAAAAACTTGAATGGCAATGGGCAGGACATGTTGCAAGAATGACAGACAACCAATGGACATCACGACTATTAACATGGATCCCAAGAGATCACATGTGGAACCGAGGCCGACAAAATACAAGATGGAGATATGAACCGGACAAATTTAGAAAATACCAGCTCTGTGACGCCTGTGATAGAGAATTATAGTGAATCATGGGGAAGGTTTATGTCCAACGACGAACGTTAGAAGACTGATGCTAATGATGAATTTATTTTTCCAAAAATAGAGAGTAGAAATATTTTTAGAAGAGGCTTAGTGGAGTGCTGTTGCCAATTTTCTATTATCTGTAGACAAATCTCTATGGCCAGGAAACGCTAGAATACACATACACACAAGCACATGCACTTATAGAAGAGGATATAACCTTTTTGCCATCTGGCTATGGTTGTTGACGGAGAAAAATATTGCATGAAGAACATTTCATCCCATCGCATAGAAAGTCTACGCAACTAAATTTGTGTT
Organism: Thysanoteuthis rhombus; assembly: GCA_963457665.1. Classification (NCBI taxonomy): domain Eukaryota; kingdom Metazoa; phylum Mollusca; class Cephalopoda; order Oegopsida; family Thysanoteuthidae; genus Thysanoteuthis; species Thysanoteuthis major. Next base: position 52,987,096 of record OY735217.1, read on the forward strand.
TTATACAGGTTACTTTCATAGCTGTACTTACAGCTGAATGTTCCGTGCAGGGTTAACTTCTTACGTGCTGAGGCTGACAAAACGCTTACCAACATATATATATATATATATATATATATATATATATATTCTCTCACTCTCTCGAAATGATCAAGTACACAAATTAGGGAGGTCTGGAAATGTGTTTTGGCTTCTCACCATTATACATTTCTCCCCTGGCTAAGATTCTTCCCCAACCCTCTCCCCCTTGGAAATTCCTCGAGTAGTTAGGCATACCACCGTGGGAATGCAAACGGAGTAGTTGTTAATAGTTTGAAGCTGTTTACGTTTACTTGGCATTTCTACCCTTGAGAAAGGCATTAATCCATCTCTTTTACCACCAGCAGCGGGTAAAATAGCCTGACAGACTTGACTCTCTAACGTTGGGAAGGCAACCAGTCTATCAGAAGGACAACTCTGATTCTGATCCAGATGCCAACTATTACGGCCTTCCGGTAGCTCCTGCAGCCGGCTAATTAATACCAAACGTATTACGCCCCTGCTTTCCTTTGGACTACATCACCAGCGAGGCCTAGAGCAGGTCGATTCTGTAGATTGGGCATCGGGATCTTCATACGATTTCCCCAGGCTTGGAACTTGGAGAGGGTCACTTCAGTGCCGTTTCATTGTCAATCGAGACGGAATGAGACTTTCTAATAGACACGCCGACCGCGTCTGTCACGAAAGACAATTGCCCTTTGAGCAACAGTCGAAGTTTAGACAAATTAAAGTAAATAAATAAATTTTCTGCTTGTCTTATTCCGACCTCCTTCTCCTCGTGTATAAATATATTCAAACTTTCACAGTAGACAGCAATAAATTGAAAACTTCAATAAAACCGTTGAGGATGCGTTGACGCGTACAGTCGTTATAATTAGAATGAGGGAATAAAATAGAGGAATGGGACCGAACCGGTCCGTTGTCCAGAGGCCGACGATGCAATAAAAGGAAATATTCTTCTTCTGACACTCTGCTACACCATTCCTTGCCCCCCATCCTATCTCCGGTGTTTTAACTGGTGAAATGAAGGGGGGTAAGAAATTTTAAACAATGCAAATACTTCGCGAATCGCGAATATAATTGTTATTGAACAATTGTTCGTAAATTAATCTGTAACCGGTAATAACATTTTTTTTCTTCCCCTTTCCCCCCGAAACTTACAATAAATCTAGTTTTTATTCCTTTTTTTCTTATTCAATTGTTATCTGTTGTTATTTCTTTTTCGGTTTATTTCATTTGATATTTCCTCTCTACCATCATCGTTTTTATATTGGATCACATTTATTTACAAGAGAATATTTCCTGCTTTAAAAAATGAATTAATAGATAAGATGGTGGTGGTAGTGGTTGCAGTAGTGGTGGTATTACTACCACCAGTAAGTGAGTTTTCAGACGTTGTGGTCTTCCCTGGAGATTAAGTGACAGAAAGTCTCCAGGATTCTCCAGCACTCTCCCCAGTATTCTAGCTGTTTTCAGTAGCGCCCTTGTGTAGATGGTCTCGATTTTTTCTCCGATATACAGTTCCTCCAGCCTTTTCGCATGGCTTTTCAGAATTACTCCCAGGGCTCCAACTATGATCGGTACAACTGTCATCTTCAAGTTCTGCAGGGTTAGATACTTGATTGATTTTATGATATATATTTTCTCAGTCGGATTTTAGTTTGTGCATAAACCATTGTACTGTATGGTCGAATCATTGTCGTTTGAACAGTTCCCGGTGGATCACCCAATCGTCTTCTCCATTTTCTTTGTAGTCTTCTGTTCCCTTTTTTTTTTTTTTTTCTCTCTCCTCCGTTTTCATGCATTCATTTCTTTGCACCAGGTGTCTGGAGGCTATCGCTGGATTACAGTGACGGCAAGTTTCCTCAAATGTCTTCTTGCACGTTTCTCAGTAACCTCGTAGACTCCAGATCCGTTCCTTGAATCATTAATACAGCCATTCTCGATTCTATTGTTTTTGGTACGGCTCCAAATGTGCCAGTCATTACTGTTCCGACTCTTCTTTCTAAGTTTCCTCCTCTTCTTCTTCTTCTTAATGATAATAGCAGTAGTGATAATGATGATGATAATGATTACAATGATAAGGATAATAAGATAATAACAACAATAAAATGATGATAATAATATTGATAATAGCTACAAAATGATAACCATGATATTGAAGATAATGACAATGATTATAATGATGTCGATGAATTCATGCTAACGTTTCTCTTTCTTCGTTGCATGTCTTTGGGTGTATTTATATTTCTTTATTCCTACCATTATTATCCAATGACAGACAAATAGTTTTTTTTCTTCTCCTTTTTAGATGAATCAAACTTGACGTTTTTATTCATCGTATTTCAAAAAATTATTTTTCGTCTTTTTTCTTATTTTTCATTCCCTCCTTCTTTCATTTGTATTTATTTGCCAAAATTCTTCTTTTTTTTTGTATTATTTGAATCTAATATATCATTTTTCTTTGTTTGAAATTCATTCCTCGTCCTATGTCTCACCGTTTTCGTTCATTTCACTCAATTTCAGCCTGAATTTTCAAAGTTATTTATTCGTTGATTGAATTTTACACTCAATGGGTTTTCATATCAGTGGGGTCTGGTGGCCCCGGCTGGAGATCAAGTGACAGAAAGTTTTTGTAGTGCTCCAACACTTTCCTGAGTACTCCATCACCCTCTCAATGTTTTTGCTGATTATTCAGTGATGCTGTTGTCCGGGTGATTTCAATTCCCTTAGATTACCGCTTCCAAACGTCTGGTAATAATCATAATAAGAGGAAGAAGAAGAAGAAGAAGAAACAGTAAACTAGAAAGCAGTCAGAGTGGTCATACCTCGACTAACGCCGTACACAAATCAAGAACTGAAAAGGGAAGAGAATTTTGAAAGTACCAATATTGTTACTTCCTTTAGAATTCAAATCTAGCCTTTTGTATCAGTTGTCCCATTTTTAACGTCTTTTCCTGCTTGATAATGAAAATTCCCAATCGAAAACAAATTCCTAGATCCGCTCAAAATAGAACCTATTCTTCTGTAACTCAGAATTCTTGCTGTCACAAAATTTCGTTGGAATTCACTCAGAACTTTCGGAGATATTGTGTGGACAAACAAACGTTCGGGCAGACGGACGGGCTTGGTTGGATAGATAAATCTTTCCCAGCCTCGTTGGCAGAGAACTGTGTGACGATTTTCTGGTGGACTTGATGATTCTCTCTGGGATCTGCGTTAAGCGGAAACGTCCATGGTTTTGTCTTCCTTGCATGTGAAAATAGTGTAACCACCAGACTGTTCCGTTGTTTTCCACACCCGTCTCCACAGCACACACGCAAATGACTATATCGTTTGAAGTGTTTATTCATTTTTTAATGGTTACGAACACTGGCATACTGGTATGAGACGAGCTGCCCCAGGCGAAACCATCAGAGAGGATGACAATAGGCAGCCCGAAAATCGAATATTTACAGCAACTCTAAGCATTATTTTCCACTGATTTTAGCCGATCTTCGGCGATATTCTAGCAATTTTATACGAATCTGACAATTCTTAAAAACTTAGTAAGCCTTTTAGGAAGCTCGATCCTCTGAATAGCCGTTAATTCCGAGATACATATAGGACTTGTCGGCTTGGCTCAGTTGGTAAGAGACTCACTTGGTCGTGATTTCAAATCACCGTAGGGAAATGTTAGTTTGATACAACGGATTGATTCAATGTGACGGGATAGAGATGGACAGTGGAGAGTTAACTACCTTTAATTTGGAGGGGATTGTCCGTGTTAGCACAGGAAAACGAATTCTGTGTTGGGGTTTGAGCTGGACAAAGAAACTGCTGACTTCGTTACAATGGCCAAAGTTTTGCAAAAGGTTGACGTAACCCTTGTTGAAACACACACATACACACACACACGCACGCAAGCATCTCACGCACAAATGAATACCTATATGTTGTATTCGTCAGTGCTTACGTGTTACGAGGCTTGTTTCATCACCGACAAATAATAATTACCTTGCGTCGTCGAACCAGAAGCAAATGATAGACAATGCTGTAAGAAACGTGAAGAAACAAACACTGGAAAGATACGTTTTTTTTTTTTGTTTTTTTTATTGCTGGGCCGCGGGTGGCCAAGGCAAGATGTGTGATGGTGAAGGAGCTGGGATAATAAACGAAAATTTCCAATTCCATTCAAAACATACTCCACCCCTCACACCCACGTGTCCTATTTGTAGTTATGGCCAATTTTTTTTTTTTTAATCATCATTACTTTTTGTTGATATCACATTACAGAAAAACAGTTTGGGGGATTTTTTTTTCAACATTCTTCAAATAAATTTTGTCCTTGACGTTAAAATATTCTCTTACTCACATTTTTCTTCTCTCTTTCTCTCTCTCTCTCCTTCGTTTTTCTGACTTTCCTGTTTCTCATTCCTTCTTGCTTGCTTTCCCTTTTATTTTCTCGCTTCTTCTTCTCTCTTTTATTTCCTTGCCTTTTCTTCTCTTCTTCTCTCTTTTATTTCCTTGCTCTTTCTTCTCTTCTTCTCTCTTTAATTTCCTTGCTTTTTCTTCTCTTCTTCTCTCTTTAATTTCCTTGCTCTTTCTTCTCTTCTTCTCTCTTTAATTTCCTTGCTCTTTCTTCTCTTCTTCTCTCTTTTATTTCCTTGCTCTTTCTTCTCTTCTTCTCTCTTTTATTTCCTTGCTCTTTCTTCTCTTCTTCTCTCTTTTATTTCCTTGCTCTTTCTTCTCTTCTTCTCTCTTTTATTTCCTTGCTCTTTCTTCTCTTCTTCTCTCTTTTATTTCCTTGCTCTTTCTTCTCTTCTTCTCTCTTTTATTTCCTTGCTCTTTCTTCTCTTCTTCTCTCTTTTATTTCCTTGCTCTTTCTTCTCTTCTTCTCTCTTTTATTTCCTTGCTCTTTCTTCTCTTCTTCTCTCTTTTATTTCCTTGCTCTTTCTTCTCTTCTTCTCTCTTTTATTTCCTTGCTCTTTCTTCTCTTCTCTTATATTTTCTCTCTTCTTCATTCTGTATACTTGTTTTTCTTTTTTTCCATTCTCCTCTTCCTTTCTTCTCTCTTCTTTTTCTTTCTCTTTCCCTTATTCCTTCTTTCTTTCTCGAAGTATTCCTACGTTCTTTTTTCTTCACTCCTTCATTTTTTCTGGATTTCTTCATCAGTTTTTTCATTCGCTTTTTTTTTCCTCATTAACCTTTCTTTTATTCACCCTTTTCGTCTTCCTATCGTTAGCTCGTTTCTTCACCTTCACTTTCCAATCCGTTTTTTTTATTTTCTCCATTTTTTCCAACCCGTTTCATTATTTTCTCCTCTTTCATCTTTCTCCCCTTAGTTTCCTGTCTCATTTTCTCTTTCATCCCCCCTTCATTCTCCTCCTTCTTCCGGTTCTTCTTTGGGGCGTAGTAGGTAAGATAAATAAACGAGCCAAGGTTTACAATTAAGATGATTTTTATTAAATCATCCATTCTTTCACATTATTGTTCATCTTTTTCTTCACTTGCTCGATAATTTCAGAATATGGCGCCTAAAATTAGTTTAATTATTCTTATTTATGTATTTCTAACGTACGTCTTTCCTTTTTCTTCTCCTTTCCTTTCTGCTTTACGATTAATTTTTCCTCTGTGATGATAAATATTCTCTCCACATGTTACTCAAGAATGATGAATAGGAACTCTCCATAGATGGGAGTAGGAAATGATGTAGTTTTTATTTCTTTATTTTCAAGCATTTTATCATTATTAACCTATCCTTGCTGATAGACAGTGCGAACTTTGAACTTATATGGGATCTTTTTTACCCCGAAGTACGGATTTTATAAGTTTAGTAACAAAAAGGTTAACCCCTTCACGTGCATTTCTCTTGCTTTTTTCAACGGTTTCCTTGAGAGTTCGTTTCAAAGATAAAATGTAATGATGAACGAAGACTGATCAACATTCCCTTCTTGACCTATCCGGTTACTCTCTTGTGTCGTCTGCTCACTGGCCTTTTCTCTATCTTCTCATAAAGACTGCTCTTTTTCGTCTGTTTGTTTCTGTCGCACTGAAGCAAACAGAAAGAGACGAAGGAGGTAAAGCGAAATCTGTGTTCGCATGCGCTAACGTACACACTACCACCACCTATGTATTTGGAGTAGGACAGAAAACGAACATAGGCATCTCTGATTTTCATGAATTGAATTAATGTTATACTCGTGTTCCAAAAGAAATTCATTCTTTACTTAATTTTGTTACCTTATTGTTTCATAAATAATTTTTCAAAAAAGATGGAAATTTGAAGAGCTGTAGAAAATCCATAGAAGAATGAAATTTTGTTCAATGTATTACTTGAGCACGTATACATACACATATACATATATATAAATATATATATATAATTTCCTTTCTTCAGTACACTTTTCTCTCCACAGCTGTGTCCCATAATATTTTTCAACACAAAAGGGTTCAGTTTTTTGCACCCCATGACCCATGTAGTTTCCAGTGTACGGAACGTCCTATATTGATTTCCCTTCCTGAATGTTCTGTAGCTTTCATTCCAATCTTATGAATCTCATTACCTAATTCCCCCACTTCTTCCCCCCCCCCCACGTATGTGTCTCCGTCTTCATTTTCATTCTTACATATATTTCGTCCCCGCCTCCATTTTTTACCTCATTCAGGTCCCGCCAACTCCTCTTTCACTCTGTCACTACCCCCACCGCCTATTCCCATCTCCTTATCTTTCTCTCCATCAACCCACTGCGAATTCCTTTCTCCCTCTCTTTCTTTCGGTCACCACTCCCCAACAATACCCTTCTCACTTTCTTTCTCTCCGTCACCCCCCAAATTCCCTTCTCGCTTTCTTTATCTCTGTCACCCCCCAAAATCCCCTTCTCACTCTCTTTCTCTCTATCACCCCCTCAAAAAATTTCCCTTTTCACTTTCTTTCTCTCAGTCACCCCCTCTAAAAAATTCCCGTCTCTCTCTATTTCTCTACGTCACCCCCTCTAAAAAAAATTCCCGTCTCTCTCTCTCTTTCTCGACGTCACCCCCTCCCCAGCTATTCCCTTCTCATTCTCTTTCTCTTCCTTGCCATCTTCACCAATTCTTCTTTCTTCTCTATTTCTGGATCAGTTTACCGATATCATCCTCCCCCTCCCATCGCGTATTCGTCCTAGTAAAATTTATGTCCCTCACAACTCTTTCCCCAATGCCCCCACCCCAATCAGAGTTTTCTGCCCTACACCCACGCCCCTCCCACACCAAGAAGAGATTCATCTAAATTCAAATTTACAAAGCTGTCAGATGAAGGCACAGTCCTAACAATTCAATAAATGAACAAGTGCGTCCTTTAGTCCTCAGTCAAAGTCTAGACAAGTGTCCAATGGCTTCTTCTTCTTCTCCTTCTTCTTCTCCTTCTTCTTCTCCTTCTTCTTCTCTTTCGCCCATTTTCATCTTCTTTTTCTTTGTTTGTGCTTCTTCTCTCCAATCTTTCTTCTGTTTACCATAATGACAAATGAATCAGTCCAATCCACCCCCCCAACCCGTTGCCCCAGCCACCCACCCCAACTAATCCCCAACAACCTCTGTTCAACATATTCTCAATGTATCATGTCAAATGAACTTGATATGACAAAGGGGAAAGAAAGAGAGGAAGAAAGAGAGAAAGAATTCCCATCCACCCCGAGGCCCCCAGTCGATGGACAGTGACGGGTCGGGTGGAGAGTTCGATTTGAAAAGAAACCTTTCATGGCGTTTGAAAGTCGTCCTAGTTAGCCGGGGCAACGGGAAAAAATAACAAATGTTATTCTTATCTTTCCGGGGCGTCCGCTGGAGAGAAATGGTCAGCAGATTGATAGACTACTGCGTTCGATCTTTACTGGGTATCTCACACTTACGACCTTGTGTCACACACTGAATCGTGATGATCTAGAAAAAAAAATCATCGGAAGATATATGCATTTCTAGAGGGGGTGGCATGAACGAAATCGGCGAAAAATGAATTCATCATATAAGCCTGTTGATATGCATTTTTACTAACGAATAATATTGATTCATTGATTTGACGTATAAATGAATAAATGGATTAATTTATTGAATTCTACCTGAATTAACAAAAATGAGAAATTTGGTCTAATTTCAAACCGACGTTATTGTGACTGGCGTAAATCAAACCGGCATAAAACAGGGCATCTTATATTTGCTTTGGTATTATTACATCAGACAAAAGTGCTTTGAGACTACATTATCTGATTGGTCGCAGTCCTCTGCTTCAAGCCAGACATCAGCTCGATTTAATATTTAGTCAGACAATGGACAGGCGGCACACATAGACCTATAAAACGGCCCGTGTGAGCGCTTTGGACTCGGATGATAAATGGGTAACTTGATTTGCCAATGTCCCAGCGACCCACCGTTTTTATTTGATGTACGTTGGCAACAGAATCATAGAAATTACTTGGCTGGAATTTCTACAAGTGACTCTACTGGAACATTAATGCCGTAATGGAAATGGTTGTAAAGTGTTTCCGGTGGAATAAGAGTGGTAGGTATTAAATGAGCTTAGTCTGGCACAAGGCCACAAATGTTGGGCACTCCATGAATATGTAATTCAGTACTATAGTAATGGTTTGCTGGGCCTTTGCTAACTTCAACTCCACGACGATCACCTTAGGTCAATTGTTTCCGAACTAAGTTATAATGCTTGGGGTCAGCAGCAGCAACGTTCCCTCTGAATCTGACATTGCAAATCTTGTGACAGAGAAACAATATTATCCATCGCAGAACTATCGAAAAACAGTTATTTTACATCAATGTGTGCTGTATATTAGAATTGGAATAAAAGTAATCCATGTTTGATATATATTTTTAAAGGTCAAAAATTGCTTTTCATGGTAGTTCATTATCTGCAAAAATATTTTCTTTTTAAGAGTACTTGAGTTTTGTACGGATCTCCCAGATATGTAGGGCCTGTCTGCACTGAAAACCGAACTTCAGAATCCTGGGTTTTATATGGATTTGTCCGCTACCCACATGGATCTGGGTGAGATATACAGCTATCTGAGCCACCAAGCAGGTCTCTGGGGTATGGGTCACACGTTACCAAGAAGCATTCGGGTCGGCGAATCGAAGTTAACGATACAATTTACTTTATATTCATAATCATTTTTATCATTATTTTAATCACCCCCATCGTTCTGGACCACTAGAAATATAATCCAATTTCTAATGTACTTAATTCAGATCAAATGATGTTGGAAGAAAAATTGCAGAATTTGTCGCTTAATCGTATAACAATATTTCTGCAGAAAGAATATTAGTGCGAAATGGAGGAATGATGGGGTAGCAATAAAGTCAGTGGGCAGCGATAGAAAAAAGCCCCAACTTGGGCTGCGTATACCGAATGCCGTCAACACTGAAATGAAACTGTGATTACTATATGTCATCATAATGATCAAGGTTTCGCCGTGTTTGTATTCATCTTTAAATTCTACCTACGATTATACACGTTGGATATATGTCTTTTTGGATGAATTTTTATCATTTCTCCATTTTCCTGAAGATTTGAATGTTTTTTAATCCTGCAATTAAGCTAATACGGGTGTACCGCATCCCTAAGCCCTTTCTGTCGGTAAATTTCGTTCTTTATCCAGCTTGCAAACCAATTTTGTCGGCAATTTAGAGGCCTGCGCACTCAAGTCATTGGTTTTGTCGGCAAATTAGAGGCTTGCACGCCCAATTCATCGGTTAAGCCAGGGGCCTGTACCACCAATGAACATCATTAGGTACGCCTCCCTAATCTAAAGGTGTCAGTTTTCGAAATCTGGTGATGTCTTTCTACTAAACCCTCATCATTGGTTTAAAGCATAGGTCTCTCCTTACGCAATTATGAAATAATGAAGACTTCTAAATTCACTATAAATACCCAATTAATTGGTTTCGACTTGTGTAGCAGTCTCAAATTACTTGTCTACAAGTCACCTAATACTTTTGACATCGGATAATTTATTCAAAACTAAGAAACTTGATGACGTCTAAACCAGTGAAATCAATACTGTTTCCGCTTGCATATCTCACCTGAGATTAAGAAGAAGAAAAAAAAAGATTCGCCAATATCTACCTAGAATAGACAGTTTCACAAAAGGAATGAACTTCTCTCGTCGATTCAAGGCATTGCTTTGTATTATTTCAATGGAAATAACTTGTCCAAGTTGTTTTCATTGAGACGTTACTCCATAACTATTATTGACTTGTGTATCTAGGTCAAGATTTATCGGGGAAAAACTGTTTGAGCAGAATGTGAGGCATGTTACTTGACAGAGTCGTTTATTGGAAGTTGAACTTATATCGATATATAATATCTGACAACGTTTGAAGCATTTTGAAGAACAAAAATGCCATTGAATACTGTCAACTGCTGCCAAAATGTGGAAATACGAAAGTAATAATGACGTATTTCCTGATCCCCGACAATTCCATCACGTTTTGGCCACTGTACCCTTTGGCCTTCTTTCTGTCTGAATTTCTCTGTAACTACTACACATTGTTTCATCCTGACTATTTCCGTTGTTGTTGTTTTGTTAACGATGTTTCTGCCGATCGATCCTTCGGTCATCCTCTGTGTTCAAATGACATATTTCTAGTTGAGCTCTGACATATATCAGCAAGAAGAAGGCATGGGTATGGGTTCACCGTTGTCCCCAACGTAGATATTCATAAGGAATGAGCCTTGAAGAAAATAAAAACTGGAAAATAATTTTCGAAATTGGGGAAAATATGACGGATAGGTGGTGGGAAATTCATATTGAGTTCACTCTAACATCTTTTCAAAGAAAACAGTTAAATCACAAATGACAAGAGGGAATATTGCAGGCAAAACTAAGATTGTCAACCAAGATATGCCAGTTTCTGCTGCTCAGGGCCGCATAAATGCGAATTGGGAGTTAGTGTCTTTTGTCTTTCCAATAACGACACATTTTCCCTTAACTTCTGCAATTTCAATCTTATATCCTTTCTTTCTTTCAAGCCCAAACCTACCTTGCACCCCAGAAACGTGTGCAGCCTGGAAATGCAATGTTCAGAAAGGCGTGGAATTACTATGTCTGTCAAATTTCTGGAGAAAAAAAAATAGAAAAAGAAATTAGACGATTCATTTATTTATTTATTTCCATTCTTCGGTTAGATAGAATTTCCAAATGAAGATTTATTGTCCAACACGAGGGGCTGTTCCAAGAAATAGGGGTAAATCAGATACTGTCGCTTGCGAGCGATCTTTCCTTTTTGTAATAGCTAGATAGAATGGATAAACTTGGACTATACTTTAAAGTGACAAGTGCCATGCACACTCGTGTATAAGTCGGATCTTGACGACCAAATCATTAAGCGAAGACTTGGCGATCAGACGTACACATGGGTAACTGTTTCGTCAGAGATGAATGGAAGGGCTAGAAGGGGGGGGAACACGAAAAATATTCACCAGATACAGAAATAAGCAATTTGTAATACTTGTTCTCACTGCTTTTTGAGAGGCTAGAAGCTAAAATAGCGTTTAACGGTCGTTAGGTACCGAGCCGTTATAGACACAGTATTCTCTCTGTCTCTCTCTTGTACCAACCACCATCCCAACCCGAGTCTGGTTAAGATACCATCATCACCATTTTTAGGTGTATGAACCTTTAAAAACGTTTCCTATTTAAAAATTGAATGGCCACTGCTTCTTCACATGACACCCTTTGGCTATAAATGTTTGTTTCTTTTAGAAATGTTCCATTTTTGGATTATGAGCGAGGGGATTTCGTGTTTCATCCTAATTGACTTGAATAAAATCCGAATAGATGATATGATGGTTTTATATTGATGATTTGAGACTGTTTTATCTTTCAAAGCAACTAAATTGTATCTTTAATTTTTATATTATTCAGGTGACCATAATTTTTGCCGTAATCCTGACAACGAGGAGGATCGTCCTTGGTGCTTCACAACCAATCCAAACGTCAGGAAGGAAATCTGTGACATTCGCAATTGTGGTAAGTAAAGTATTTCGAGAACAGAATGACTGAAGTCACAGTCAATAATTGAACAATCATAGCGTCAAAATTTGAAGTTACTTGAAAAGGATCGATCGAAGAATAAATAGGGTCAGAATGAATTCTATTATGACATAACAGGCGCTTTCCACTGGGAAACATCTGAAATAGAGTAAGGCACATCTAGATTCTGAAGAATCTAGAAAAGGCATTCCTAGAAAGGGGTCTAGTGGAGTAAGATGCCAATTTTCAAGACTGCGGATAAAATAGTATGGGCAGGAGCACAAGAGCACGCACACGAACACACATAAATGAATACGTGCTGATGTGAATAAGATAAAAACCTTTTGCCAACTTGAATGGCTACGGTGGTTCAACTATAAATCGGTTACACCCAAAATAGCACACATACAAGATAATTGTGAGTTATTACAGGACTGCCTTAGAGAGCTTAGGGGATCCAACTGCCATTTATCGATAGCTGGGGGGTGGGGGAAGATATGGATCCATGCTTTTCCCCAAAGGAATTACCGCAAAGAGAACGCAAACTGTCCCAGCCAGAGTTTCACCGGTTCTATTCTCCCGACCGTTTACCGTTAGGCCACCTGCTCTTCACTCAAATAGCGATACTTGTCCGAGAGATGTACAGCTTAATGAAAATACCTCATCATCTCGGAACTTCGGAAAACCTCGTCTTTCACTTCCACCCCGCATTGTCTCATCTCCTTTTATCTCTACGAATTCTCAAAGGAGCTTGCACGTAATTAATTTGTTGTTCACGTTTCACGACGTATTGCATTTGTTGTTCTTGTTGTGAGAGGTATTTTGGTGAGTGGGTGGGTTATTATCAAGTGTTTGAAATGATTAAAGAATTTTTGAAACACTCCGAACGCCAGCTCTTGGAGAAGAAAAAAAAACGAAAAGAAAGATCCCTCGTCGGGAAGACAGACACCAGAATAAATGAGAGAGGACAGACTGTCAAGACATTTTTTTTTACTCCGTGATGAACTTGTTTATGAGAAATACGTGCACCTTTGTACTGTCAGAAAACCGAGGAATCAAATTTAGGATAGTATAGCTGGATCGATATTTTTAGAATCTATAAACCAAAGCTGTCACAATAGGTTTCTTCAGTTTTCAAGCCGGTCTGGCTGGCTATGAATGTACATATGTATCACGCATACGGGCTGCACCTATAGAGCCGAAGGGCTAAATATTTTGACATGTTTACGAACAAAACCTTTGTTTTATAATCCCTCATAGGGGTTTTAGTGGAGGTTCAGTTTGCAATGTAAGTTTATGCTAAATTCGTCTGTGCCTGATTGTTATTTCCTTTCTAATTCTGACCTTTTGTGATAACTGTCCAACGAAAGGCGAGAAACGTAACTTACTCATTGATCACTCCTTCTTCCTATGTTTTAATTAATCACCCGCAACACGGCATGCTGCCACGATACATTGGTCACGTGACGATTTCTATCTAGTGACCAACCATACCTGTTTTTATTTTCTATCAGTTGGGGCATCGTCAATCATTTGGTATCAATTTTTGACTGGTATTTCCTCCGATCCTAATTTCTGTTGCTTCTTATCGCAAATCTACGGAAACCACCCATCTACATCAGCAAGTAAAAAATTGGATAACAATTTTTGACGATACTTCATCTGAAGGAAAAAATTGAATAGGATATTCCTTCTACTGATACTACTAGTGACCATACAGTAACGAATATGGCGCTTACCATGATCGATAGAGAATGAAGGGCAGGTTTGAAGATTCAATTTAATCTTCTGCCGACCGTAAAGTTATCGTTGCTCAGTCGGTAACAGAACCTAGTACGGTTGGTCTGGTTTATCTAAAGCAAGAGGGACGCATATACGATGGACTTTATTTTACACTTCCTTTTTCTGGCTGACAAAACCCCCAAATGGTGGGTCCTCGTTTTAGGTCCCATCTCGAACCCTAAGCTTACTCCTAACCGCTGAGCCCGGGCTGGGGGGAATAATGAAACAATTTCCAATGTCTATGAAATTTGGTCCGATGGTTTGGAAGGCCTTGAAATTCCTAGCTTAATGTTGCCTTTTTTTTTTTTTTTTTTTTTTTTTTTTTTTTAAACTTTTGGCAGCATTAGACTCTTCTTCGGGGAAAGCTGCAAGAATCTGTCGAACTATCTGGTCTGGTACCGAACGAAAAAGATAAACAAGGCTGACTTATCGGAAGGAAGGTTGAAATGTTTTGATTCTCCCCGATCAAACTGTTAAAATTAGACCACTAACTAACCCCGCGAATTTAGTTTCTCATCGGCGAGAAAAAGGAATGCACTTCGGACTCTTTTTTTTCCTTTTTAATTATAGACGTTAGCTTTGATGGGACTTACGAAAAAAAGTCCCATTTGAAAAGCCTCCCCCCTACAATTTAGGCAAAACTGATGGATTTTGTGCAAATCGAGCTCTTGGGCCCAGCCTGAACAAAACAATTCTAACACGCCTCTACAGACACTTACCCCAAAATCGAGCGCAATCTTTTATTTATCGGCGTCTGTATTTGGTATTCACGCTCATGTCTATTTCTATTCGATATTTCAAAAACAGTTTCACCTCCATTGAATACAAACCAAACCACACTTCCTCACCCCTTAGTCACACACTCACTTCGCCTTCTATTCTTGAACTTCCTTCTTTCTTTCTTTCTTTTTTTCTTTCTTTGCTCTGACCCAGGTTTACACCGAAATGCAGTTGAAACTCTGGCAGTGCCACAACCAATTCTTTTTATAAATTAATTCTTCTGTCAGAAGATTTGAAAAACCCCATTTGGGAATGAAATTTTCTTTTTTTTTTCATTTCATTGGCTGGGAAAAAGTCAACTGGCGGTCCCCGGCTGAAGTGCGAAACAACAACACCAATCGATAAAACTTATTAAAAACAACTTGAGAAAAAAGAAACATTATAAATAGAAGAGAATTTTTCCTCCTTGAGTCAGTCTGTTTACGTTCGACAGATTTTTTTTTATTTTCTGGTTGTATTTTAAATTACCCAAAACAAAATAATTATTTTCTGAGCTACAAAAGGCCCTTTCAGTACAAATATACGCGGGTCTTCCATTCTTCGTTGGTTGTTAAAGGTGAGCTACTTCCTATTCAGTCAGTGATGAATGGGTGACAGTTATGGACTAATTCTGGGTGCAGTAAATTTGAAAGATGGTTGGAAAAAATTGTATTCTTATATAAGTGAAGATATCTTTCCCTGAAAAAAATTACGAGGTCTGTCCATTGAATATCCAGCCATTTAAAATTAATGAAATAACTATCTACCTTTGGCAATGGACTCCTTAGTCCACTTCAAAGTAGTCCTTTTGGGATCGTGTTCACTTGTCCCAACACTCCCTCCTCTTGTACACTATTCTGAATTGGCTGCCTCGTAACGTTCTTCTCAATCTCGTCCACGCTCATTGTGAAGAGCCAGAAGTTGTATGAAGGCAAATCTGAACGGCAGGGGTGGGGCTTACAGGCGCAGGTATGTTTTACCTAAAGTCCTTTCGCTGATCCCCTGGACTGGTCCGATTATCGTGAATGCATGGGGCACTCAATGCACGAGCTCGCTTCATGGTGTTTCTCTGCCGACTGAATAGTCCAACGGGAGAGTATAAGTTCACGCATGCCTAGTTAGGTCCTCTCTGACTGGTTGTTAAGTTACTTCAAAGCAGCACAAACAGTTCACGAGATATTTAAAAGAGCCAGACATTTTCTTGACAGACTTCGTATCAAGTCATAAGTTACCTTACTTCTCACAAGTCTGTTAATGGTTTGTACTTGCCAAGATGCCTTTGAATATCAGGTGTGGCTTAGTGACTTGGACCAAGACTTAACTAGAACATTTTTTTCCACTGGTGACGATTTGAAAAAATATAACTATTACTTTAGTTCTCTCATACTTTTTTATCTTATTTGCAGATGGCTTTGTTGAAGTCAATGAGGCGATGGAGGATACTGTTGCCTACAAAGGGGACACAGTCCGTATGGAATGTGAAATTACCGGTAAACCTGTCCCTAAGTATAACTGGACTAAAGATGACCAACCGTTGCCTCTGGACAAGCGTTACAAAGTTCGTGAAACTAACTACGGATCAAGGTTTGTAGCTTACATTTTTCTTCCATTTTCTTTTATTTTGTGTGTAGTTTGACATAGTGGATGAGATATTTGCGTTTGTTACTGGGATCGGCGTTCGCGTCTAGGTATATGCTTTTAGTAAAACCTCATCGAGACCAATTATTTTGGGCCCAATACCCGGCCGGTCTGATTTATCGAACTACTTGACTTCTGATTATGCGCAAAACATCCATGATTTTTTTTTTCTTATTCAAGGGGAACTGCTTATGACTTATTTCTCTTTTCTACTCCCCCCTTTTTTTTTAATTTGAGTCACGAGCTAGAAAGATGGTTCTGTGAACTAAAAGAGGAATCCTTTTGATAATTCTATCAGATATTGTTTAAGAAAATGATGATACGGTAGCACTGTTGCCTGGTCGAAATAAACAGCGCACTGGTCATAATAAACGGAGCAAATTAACGATGATTACTTACGTTTGATTCGGTTTCTATAAGACTGGTCACAATATACGGCTTGTTCCAATAACTATTAGACGTAGTAGGAGGAATCGACTGTACATGCATGTAAAGACTTATGGTTAAGATGGATGCATTACTAATAAGTAAGTCCACTTGATCTTGAGGTGTCACGAAGAAGTCAGTATGGCACACCCTTGATGTCCAAGATCATGGTACCTACCAACGAACGTATAGAGCTTTGTCTCTCTTTCCCACTGAGTGTATGTGTGAATATTCTGGAGATAATACGAAATGACCATTGAAATATGAATGTAGTTTCCTATTTGGTTTATTAATAAGATATCTATGACCATCAAAGCTTTTTTTAAAATCAAAATCGAGCTATTTTCGAGTGGGGCTTGGAGCAACCAGGAAGTAGCACAGCTGATGCTAAGTGGGAGTTCTATTTTGAGACTCTGTGATAACAAGGTCTACAGAAACGGTTAGAGATGACAGCACAAATTGTCGAAAAAAAGAACTCCCATCTTGCTGCTTAGATACACAAAATAACAACCACAACAATGATAACAATGGAAACTCTCGCGAAGAACTGAACAGTGGAAGGAGAGAGAAAAAGACGGGGCGCATTTTTGATTTGTTGAAAAATAAATCGAATTCTTAGAAAAGATGTCGTTAAGGAAGGTGGGGAAGGAGCAAAAGGTGACAGGGAGAAAGTGGAAAAAAATCCTTTCTTACCAAAAGAAAGAGGAAGGATTTTCATTGTCTATTACTGATAGGAAGAAAATCATTCAAAGATTTTTTTTTTATTTTCTCCATACGAAGGGGGAATTTTTAGGACGACCAACATCTGCCTTGTTTCTTGAACGATTATATGAAAATAGATATTCGCTGTTTTCTTGGCGATTATTTCTGCTTCATTCTCCAAAATCTTTCTTTTTTTTTTTTTTTTTTTTTTAATTCTCTGGTTTTCTTATCATTTTTCGATATAAGTGTGAGAATATTCCAGAATAAATCAAAGCAAGCAGAGCATTATGAGGTAGAACACAATGAAATATTTTTGAAACATTTTTTTTTTAAATACATTTTTTCGCTTGATATTTGCAGGTGTTGTATTAGGAGAAAAGAATTGTTTCTAGGGTTGTAATTTCTGAAGAAAATCGGTTGAAACTTACTTGGAACGGATTTTACTACTCTGAATTTCTGAGATGAGGAATTATCTTTTTACCTACCTATAGATCTCTCTGTTAGATGACTACTAAATACGGTTAAGCAAAAAGTTGAAGATCTGGTTTAGTTGATTTGATGGATACAAAGTAAGGGACAAGTTATGCATTATATAGTTATATAGTTGAACTGCTCGCTAAAGATTTGAAATGTACGGGAATTTTAAAAAGTGATCGTACTGAAAATATACCCCAGGGTCATATTAGTAACCACAGAAAATTTTGTGGCTATTCCTTTAGCCATCCATGAGTAATGTGATGAAGAACAGACGGCCGCACTTCTTAATTAAGACTAGTATCCTTATCTTGGTTGTTGATAATTGCAACATTTTGATATTCGACACTGCATCATCAAAAAATGACATTCAAGAATACTAAATAGTACGAGTGTGCTAGTGTTTGTAAATGGAACATTTGATACGTCAGTACTGAGCATTGAGAGAAAATAAGGATCTACCACTGTCAGCTCTCGTAACTCATGTGGTAGAGCAGCTGACATGGTAAAATGAGTTTCCTGAAAGGAAAAAGATGCAAGTTCAAGTATTCTTATTTATTATATCTGAATTGCTCTGTTAACTGATAGCCGTAGAATATCGGTCAGAGTAGTTGCAATGGAAAGCAACTGAAATCAAGATGAAAAAGTACCTATGGTCATGGACAATGATTAAAAATCTAATAAGAGAAGTATGCTCATGAGTGAGAGAAGGATAGAAAAGTATTCTTTCCTTTTATTTAAATTCTGACTTTGTCTCGAAACTAAACCCATTACCCAGGCTTTTCTTCTTTTCTTTTTTATTGATGTGTGTGTGGGATAGGGGTACCCCTTCCGGTGTGAAAGTCTTATGAAGAAGAAGCAAAGCAAAAAAAGAGTTGGAAGAAGTGATGAGTCATTTTTGGTATTCAACACTTAATTACTTCTTCTCAAAAGAAATGTTTCTAGCGCTTAGAATCTGAACTCGTTATCACTTTCTGTGAATTTCTTTTCTTTCCTTTTTGTTCGGGCTCAATATGGCTTGATACCATTCATTGAGATCAGAATAGTCTCAATATTCTTAATGACTATCATTCTGTAACAGATTGCACCCAAATTCCTATAATGTAGAGTATTTAAACATAACTATGAAGAAAACAAGGGATCGATCCCCTAAATAGCAAAAAAGATGACTGGGTGGGGAGCAGTTCAGATGAATTCATTTATTTTTTGATAATTTAAAACTCTTTTTTTTTTAACTTGGATATTTACAAAAAAATGTTCGCATTTAGGACCAGGCTTGAGTGAAATTATATCCAAAATTTGAATTAATTTTAACAATTTTAAAACTTGAGTTTTTATCTTGAAATGTATTTAGTACCAGTCTTGGAGTCTTTATAAGTTGAAATTATCTCAAAGTTTCAAATTGGAAGAGAGAAAAAAAAAAAAGCTAGTCTTCAATCAAAATCTTGTATCTTCATTATTTTTTACTCGATGCACTGTATGGCACCTCACCTTAAAATAATTTCAGCATCATTAACGGCAGATGTTCTTTTCTCATTAATTTAATCAGAAGTTGCTCTGTTAGGTTTCATACAGTGTTTGAGGGAAAAAGCGCTATGGTTTTGTTTTGAGGTTTGGTTGTCAAGAAAGACAGAAAAAGAATATTTGGTTCCGTGTTCCAATTATGGTAAAATCAAACAGCAACAAAAAAAAAAATGTTCAAAATAGAAAACTGCGAAGTGTTTAATTAATATAAACTTGCATTTGACAGCCCAGAATTCATTTGGGTTATTAACTTTTTTTTTTTCATTTTATTTTTTGTTTTTCAACTCAAAGAACCAAGGCCACAAAAGAAAAATTGAGACCTTTCTATGCGAAAGAACTTGAAACTAATCATTTTAATTCTAACCTTCTACATATTTCTTGATTTATTTTTTGAGCTTAGCCGATATCCATTTTCTTGGAACAAAGTCCTTGCCATGGAGCTATGGTTAGCAAGTTGGTGCCATAGACCATTCTAGTAATTAGCAGATACATAATGAACTGAAACAAGTACATTATGTGTATATATATATAATATATATATATATATATATATATAAAATGACTCCAAACGAAATACTTTCTGCTTTTTTTTGTCTGACACTCTTCGGAGAACAGGACGTCAGAGAGTAATCCATATTTGAAAAAAAGTATTGTTTGAAAGATTCAAAATCATGTCACAACATAGTCTTAAATCGTGAGACATTTGATTGTTCTAAAATACATTCAGAAGTCTGTTAGTTTTTGTAAAAGGAGAAATTGCTTCAATTTAATTATGTATCCTCTAATCACTGGAATTTTAAAATGCTGTATGGCCAAAAGACTTTTCAGAAGACTAATACTTCAGTGACAGCTCAATACTTGAGGCCTTGTGCCAGACTGAGCTAAGCTTAGTAAGTGATATAAGTAAGCATAATGATTTAGCAAGCTTGTTTCTCAGACCTCGGAAGAATTTCAAATTTTGATGGTTGAAATTTTTTTGTTTTCATATATATATATATATATATATATATATATATATATATATATATATATATCAGAAACCAACAACCAAGATTGTCACCAGAACTGTCAGCACATGTTTTTTTTCAGTTTTTTCAGGCTTGCTGACTAAGTATGTATTACCTGTACAGGCCACATCATTGGAGCTATAGGGGTTACTATTATGAACATATACACCGTATCATGTCTACAAAAAGTATTTTTGGGTTTTTTTGTTTTTGTTTTTTTCTCTCGAATCCCCAACCTGGATAGGTTTTATAGTGGGGTGATTTGATTCCCATCATTAGTTTATGCTAAATTGATCCTTTAATTAGTGTCCAGCAGTGTTCCAAGTTCGATTTTTGAAAATTCAGACTTTTTTTTCGTGATCATTGCCCAACAAAAGGCAAAGAGAAGTAACTGATTCATTGATCAGCCCTTTTTTTTTTTTCGTTTCTTTACTGATCCCCCCCCCCCCCAACATGGCATGCTGCCAAAAGATGTGAAGGTTTCCAATGAGTGACTAACCAGACCTGTTTATTCTTCTTATTTGTCAGGCTGAAGATCCTAAATGCTGATCCAATGGATTCTGGTATGTACACCTGCATTGCGTACAATAATTTTGGCCATAGGAATACTACAGGAAAGCTCAAAGTCAAGGACGGTAAGTAAAATGACACTTATCCTCGTTTTATTTCTCAACACTGACATCTTAATCACTTGCATCTTCGATTATTCTTTCTATCGATCCATTAAGTGCAGATGATGGTGGAAGAGAAATAGTCATCATCAATTGCATGATGAAAGCTCTTGTCCATTGCAAGATATCCCTTTTACAAGTCACCCATTGCAAGAGAAAAGCTCTGAATCACAGATAGAACTAAGCTTCAATCAATCACAATAAAACAAACTTTCATTGAGATATAAAACCACAGTGACCAGGATTCTCATCATTTACTATCAATGGGTTAGTTTTACATACTGAAAATGATAAGAATTTTGTTATCAATATTGATTTTGATTTATTGATTTTTAAAATTGAAAATTAGAAAAGAAAGAATTCATTCTTGAACATATCCATGAAGACTACTGTTAAATTCTAAGGAAAAAATTTTTCAGATTGAGAATTTGAAGATACTTACAATTATTTTTCCCAAATATTTAACCATTGAACTTATTCAAATTTTTTTTCCAATAATCCAACACATAAATGGTCCCTCTTTTGAAAATCTAATGCTTTATTCTCTTTTTATTCAGAATATTCCTCGAAAAAGACAATGACTGATCTTATTCCAGGTGAGTAATATATTCGGATTTGACTTTTTGAATGGATAATGATCAGATTGTTTCAAGAGTTCCTAATGCCCTGAACTTCAGCACCATTTAGCATAAGTATTCCTGAAGAATCTCGCTGTCCATTTATCACTGATAAATTATGCTAAGTGCATATCTTTATTTTTCATGATTTGTTATTTGTAAGAGGAATACGATTGTATTGTACACAATACTTGAATTCATTGATAATTTCTTGATTGAATTAGAATAAAGAGAGGAGGTGTGAAGTTGAGCTTTTATCTAATTGCAATTGCCTTAATATTGCTACCATTTTTTGATGGCAAGTGTAAACTAGTTTATTACTTGATTGACCTGTTGTGTTTAATACAATGTGTGCAGGAAAAAGTGCAACAGATTGTTTTTCAAGAATGATTGAAATAAAGTATTTTTTTTCTGGTTTCCTATCATAGTAAAATCATAGTGACAAAGGATCTTTCAATACTGCTAATTATTTGATCAATATTAACTTACATTTGTCAGCCAATATTCATTTTTAGTCATTTACAATTTACTATTTTTCTTTAACTTGAGAAACCAAGCCCTAAAGAAAATATATCTACTGATTCCAAGCCTGTTTACTCTTGACATTCAACTGGTTGAATTGGAAATGTCCCCAAATCTGATAAGTCTCTCCCAGCATGCACCATTGATAAAAAATTTCCATTTTCTATTGAACCTGGTCAGTTTTCATCAGAACTTTCTTTCTTTTCTTTTTGCAGAACTAGGTGGAAAACAAACTCCATCGATGCCCACCGGTTCGAGCTCTGAAGAGAGGTAAGTCTATTTTTTGGACACTATCTTCAGCGGTTTTTTTCCCGAATATGATGTAGGTGGCAAAAGATTATTGTGGACTGAGCTAACTTTAATCCCATCAGATTAAAAAAAAGTTTCATTTTAAAATATGAATATGAGAGTTAACAGAACAATACATGTTGACCATTGATGTACGCCACACCCACAGGGGCCCTCCAAATTGTACCTTGACGCCAAGCTTGGCTCATTTCAATTAAACCCTTCAAATTTTATCCAAATTTCCTAGATGGGACATTGTTAGTATTCAATGCTGCTTTCAGACGAACATCCTTGTCTTTATTGTTTTCATTGCAATATTTCTGCTAACATACACATATAATCATTTTCAGGAAATTTTGAATAGAACCACTTATTTTGTCCTGGGTAGGGGGGGGGTAGTTATGTTGTTCTCATTTCTTGATTTCTGTCATCCTTTCTATTTCCTCTCCTCTGAGTTGCACTCATCTTTGAAATTCTTCTTATTCCAGCCGTGGTAAAGGATCCTGCTTGCTTTTTCAAGGAATCCCCTGTGCCAAATTCTTGGCTAATAAAAGCGTCTATGTATCAGATAAGAATGATCTGGTCGAGATTGAAAAGGCTTACACTGGTAAGATTTGACTTTTCTTTTTTTTGTTTTGATCATAGCAAATTGAAAACAAAAATGGAACAAAATTCAGATAATTTGGACTGCAGAATAGCAGGAATATTTTTAGATTATGGTTTTCTCCTCTTTTCAATACTTGCTCATATTCAGTGAATTTTCTTTTTTCCCTCTTTTTTGACTTATTTTACCACTCATGTCCTTAACTCTAAGATGAGTTGTTCATAATCAGTTTTTTCGCTCGATTCAATTAAATATATATATATGTTGGTACAATCTAAGGCTAAGCACACTGTAATTATCAAACCTTATACTACCTGTGTCCCATAGTAGTTGTCAATTCAGTTTAATGAAATTATATTGAAAATATAACGACTATTAGGGGACAGAGGTATTCATTTTAGTTAACTTCTATTCTTTCGATTTTCATTTTTCTGATTTGTCTTCCTTTCAGTTGCTGTGACCATGATAGGCCAATCTAACGACCTTTCCCCGAATTGTCACAAATTCGCCATTTTGTCTCTTTGTTACCATGCTTTCCCCCTGTGTGACACTACAAGCAGCGTGCCCAAACCACGCCTGCTCTGTAAAGATGAATGCCGCATCCTACGAGAGGACATATGCAGGATGGAGTACAAGCTTGCCAAGGTGCATCCACTTATAGGTGAGTATTCCAATATGGATCATTTGTTCACATAGCAAATTAGTTTTAAGTATAAATGATACATAGAGTTTTTAGGAGAGTACTTGCCAAAAGTGATGATTATTTATCTGTTGCCACCTCTGCCTAGGATCAGAGTATCAATGCACTTTGTCAGGGAGCAAAGTGTGACTCCCAGGCCATCTGGCAATGTTCAGTGTCTACTATCTGTGCGCTCAGCCTTTTGCAGCACTTCTGCATAGGATCAATGTGTAGTATCTGTCCACAGTACACTCTTTGGTAGCTTTGCGCCAGTGCAATACGGTGGCCGATGATGTTCTACTGAGGCTCGATACTGCCAAGCACAAGAGGCCGAGGATTCGCCCTGTGGCCTCAAAAAGTAACTCTGCCCAGAGCAGTACACCCCGGGGCAGCACCATCCCAGGGTCAGGCTTGCCCTGATGCCTTCGCAACAGTTATAGGGACCAGAGCAATTTTTGCAGTGTTCTCGTAACTCGAACCCTACATTAAAAACAACTGTTTGTTACATCTTGGTTTTAGAGAAGTAAATATGGATCAGAGTGTTGTATCTGCACTCATTAAAAAGTGTTACATGCACACACACACACACACACACACACATATAATATACAAGATGCAATATTCAACTGTTCTTTGATAAGTCTTTATATTTAATGGAATTATTTTTGATTGATACCTTATTTATTTTTTCAGGTGAAAAGATTTTACCTATATGTGAAGACTTGGCAGAACCAGGTACAAAGGAAGCAGCTAATTGTATTGACATTGGTGTTCGTAATGAAACACGGGGTAAGTTCTGACCGAGGGTTTTTAGATCAATCCACTGTTTGATAAAAATATTGCTTTATTTCACATAAGAATTTCAAATTCATTGAATGTTCCTCTCCATTGCAAAATACTATCAGATTCTGCTTTCTTTAGAAACAATAATGAATGACTTTAACTCTTGATTTGATGGACCGCTTGTAACTAACAGTAGTTTTTATTGATCACCATATGGTTTAAGGGGGATAATTCCAATCAGGACTTTTATCCCTTGATAATGATGTTTAATTTTTTTTTAATGAATTGGAGAGTGAAGTAGAATGTAAAAATTGGATACTATTACATAGTGAGTTTTCAGTTCTGTTGACTGGAGGTGCATAGTAAAGTAACAGTCACTGCCTTGAAAGAGGAAAAGCATGAATCCAAATGCCCCTAGCCATGGTATACAAGGCATTTGGAGCCTTTTAATGCTAGGGCAGTTTTTGTCTAAGAGAAATTTACTTGGACCTCCAGCTTGGTAGATGTCACAACTGGTTCCAAGCCTGGGTCAAGGAAAAGGGCTAGGCATGTTAGCAACTCCACCCATTAAAACCTATTTGCTGCTGAAATTACTGCAGTATGGTTGAGGCCCTATGCTCCACAAGAAGTTTTTATTTTTATTTTCAATCAAAGCATAAAATAGGTGAAGTGAACATAACTAAAATCTGAACGCAATCCAGTAGATGCAATAAAAAGCAAGAGAATGCTGGAAGGAATACTACATAAAAATCAGGGGCAATTTGTTTTTTTTAATAAAAGCCAAATCTTGTTCCTAGAGAAATATGAGAGTCTGATTTCTGTACTAATATTTCCTGCTTTACAACTCACTCTAATATTCAGCAAGCATCCTTTGTTTCAGTATTGGATCGAGGCAGACACTTGCTCCAGTGTTTTTGTTTTATTTTTTTTTAATATCTTCAATGCAATGATCACGCATCATCTTTTATTTCATGATATATGTATACAATATTTTTTCCAGCAGCTGAACATAATTGCTATAATGGAAGTGGCAACAGCTACCGTGGAACCGTCAGTACAACTCAGTCAGGCTACGAATGTCAGAAATGGACATCTGACACCCCACATGCACACCACTTCAAGCCAACACAGTATCCGGAACTTGGTAAGTCAACCCAGCACCCACCTCAAGAATCAATAAATCTCATTAAAAGGCTTCAATTCTCGTAAACCCAACAGCATTCATATGTGGAGAATAATGCTGAATAATTGAATAATTTCCAAGAGTTGTTCAGACTATTGACCTCATTTTTTATGCTCCATTCGTTGTTACCACATCATTTCAGCCAATTCATTCTACAGCCTTCAATAATTATGAGTAGAATCAATAAATGTTGTCATAAGTGTATGAAACAGGAAAAAATGGAACTTCTTGTGTGTATGTTCATGAATATCTACAGTATTATTTTTCTTTCATCCCCAGGGGATCACATGTTCATGAATATCTACAGTATTATTTTTCTTTCATCCCCAGGGGATCACATGTTCATGAATATCTACAGTATTATTTTTCTTTCATCCCCAGGGGATCACATGTTCATGAATATCTACAGTATTATTTTTCTTTCATCCCCAGGGGATCACATGTTCATGAATATCTACAGTATTATTTTTCTTTCATCCCCAGGGGATCACATGTTCATGAATATCTACAGTATTATTTTTCTTTCATCCCCAGGGGATCACATGTTCATGAATATCTACAGTATTATTTTTCTTTCATCCCCAGGGGATCACAATTACTGCCGTAACCCCGGTAATACTGATCACGCCCCATGGTGCTTTACAATGAATGGGAAGGTGAAAAAAGAACGCTGCAACATCCCTCGTTGTGGTGAGTATTGTCCAGAGTTCATTTCTCAATCTTGTTTTATTTCAACCCAGTCAATCGACGAAAAAGGACCGCCAATTCCTTCGAAGGAGTTGGCTACTTTGCCAGAGGCAAGGTGTTGTCCAGTAGTTCCCAACCTTTTCATTACCAAGGACCCCCATTATTTAAAGGGATTTCCCCCACAGACCCCAAGGTCTACCTGCTCAACAAGCTCACAGGCCCCAATAATACCTTTGTGGATATCAGATTGGGAACTGCTGGCATGTCATGGGTTAACCAATTATTTGACACTTGTAATATCTATTGATGATAGTCAAAATGTAGTCTGAGGCAAGAGGAACAATTCTTTGCATAGAACCTAATTCATTCATACCTCAACATCCGATCGAATAAGTCTACTCTGAAAATTCACAAGGCGAACTCCCGTTTCTTCCAAGTGAACCTATGTCTCCTCACAATTCAAAATGATAATGATTAATCCTTATCGAGCAACTGCTCCTGTTATCTAAGAGGTATATCTGGAAAGTATCCAGTTATTCAATATTGAGAAAAAGATAGCTTACATACAGCAATGGCACCTTAACCCCCTCAAATCATATCCATTTGGACCCTGCACACACACATTCCAACACCCTGTACACTTTGAAATAATCTGCTAAGTTCTCTTTTTTTGGATGACCATTGCTGCCTTGTCACATTCACTTTGATCTCGTCCATGGCCTGAAATCTCTTTGGGTAAAGCCAGGTGTCCCAGGAAGCCAAATCTGGATTATAAAGAGAGGATAACAGACCTGGGTGAAGTTTTTGCTAAATGCATCAATCGTGAAAGTGACAGCGACACAGCACACAAGCTCATTCAAAGGCATCTCACTACTGACTGAGTAACCCAATGAGAGAGTGTGTCTTCACACATGGATAGTAAGATCCCCTCTGATTGGTTGCCTGGTTACACCAATGCTGTGGCACCAGTTCTTGAGATATTCAAAATGGCTGGATACTTTCCGTACAAAACTGAAACTCGTATTTTTTTTTTCTTCTTCCCTATATCTGATTCAGCTATGTTTTTGTTTCCCAAACAGACACGAGGTACAGACATATTAACTACTGGCAAGGTATTCCATACTTCTAAGTATTCTTTGCTCAATGTCTTCGCTAGTCCTTTTCTTTTCTATTTACCTATATATGTCTATATATTTATTTATCTGTGTAGACACAATTGCTTCAATTGTTCAATCTTCTGAATCAAACCCAAACCTTCTTTTTCAACTGTTGTCTGAAGTTCCAAGTTCAATTGTTTTCATCGTTACAACACACGATTTCCAGATTAGTATCTTCATCTTAGTTGTTTCTATCAATGTTTTTTGAGGGATATATTCTTCAGCCTTCCTCAGAGGAAAGCTGCATCTGATGGCCTTTCGAAATGGCTTGGTTCATTTTAAGATTGAAGAGATGAAAAAGAGGGATTACTTGACTTCTTGAGATCACCCAGTGCAACAAACCTATAAAGAGAGGAGGATGAAGTAACAATATCAACTGAAATTCTGTCAGATGGGTGGCCTGAGAGAGGGTAGTACATGCAAATCTGAAATGGTGGGGTTGGGTTCATGAGATGAGTGCATGGGGTCAATGGGGAAACAATCAAAACGAAGATATGCTAAGACCACATATGATGGTGATTTGCATACTTCTCGGGGACTAAATTCGATATTCCAGAATAAGACAGACCCTGGAGGATATATAGCCAATTGTGAAATTAAAAGAACAAAACAAAAATCATGGATTGTTTCCAAAATGAACAATGAGGAAAGTAATCCGAATGAACCACATGCAATCAACTAGAACACTGATAAAAATAACAAAGATGAAGATAATAGTTTGAATTATGTGAAATAACTTTCTTTTCTCTTTCTCTTATACATGCCTCTCTGCTTTTCTTTCGCTAGCACCTTTCCTTTTTTTCTTTTTTTTTTTCTTTTTTTTTTTTTTTTTTCCTTAGTCTGCTTTTTCATCAATTCAATCTCGTTCTTGAAACGTGTAAAACTTCTGTTGCGTCTGGCTTTGTCTGTCTTACCTGCTCATCTCTGTCCGTCAAGGTTCCTCTATCTTTCGTACCTCTGTTCTTCCCTAGGATAACTGTTTTAGTATCAACCCTCCAAAGTGTTGAGTTTTATTGTAACAGTGTTGTAATGCTACTATTTAATTTCCTCCTTTTCTTGCAGCCGATGTTGGGGATGGGGTAGGTTCCGTGTAAGGGTACGCACATCAAGGACTAAATATCCTTTGATACAGGAGAACCTTTCGTGTGACTATCACTCAGGGGGAAAAAAAATGAGAAAATCAAAAATGACTTATCAGTTAACCCTTTCAAGATTAACCAATTAAAGTGCTTGAATCAAAATGTCCCAGTAGACTTTGACAAAAGTTCTCCAAGACAAACATATCCAATAGCAGAGGCATAACTAAGGGCCCTCAAAAGCTTTACAAAGATAACCTGCTGTATCTTTACCTCTATTATACCAGAAGTGTGTATATATGTGTAATTGATTATCATTTATGCAATTGGTGTATATATATATATGTATATGTACACCAATTGCATGAATTATGATTCAGCCTTTCGGGTTGTTTTCCATTAATTAAGTGATAGTGCAGGTCTATTTATTGCAAGTATTCTTTTTTCATCTAATCTCAGTAAATGTTGGAGGGGCGGCTTCTCAAGGGGTCCCCTCCAAGGCACCTAAATCTCTAACTACACAAATGCCCAGTAGTCCATGGCACTTTGGTATATAGGAGTCTTGGAAGGGTCAACTAATCAAGTTTTCAAACCAAAATTATCCGGGAGATCCCCTGAAAAATAACGGAAATCCTGTCATATTAGTAGACTCAATTTCTAGGAAGATTGATTTTTACTGGGGGCTGTTTTGAGCCTTGCGTCACAATCAGGGATTATCCTTGATTTTTTTTAGACCAAACCTTACACAGATTTTGTGGGCAAAGCTAACAAAATCACTTCACTGATTGACTATTGGAAAATTTAGTTGCAGCAAAGATAACTGTTTAAATATAGATTCAGCTTTGGTTCAGGTTTTTTACCTCGGAACCCTTGCAAACAGACTTAGAGAGCTGAAATTTCAATTTGTCATAGCTTAAACACACAGCTTTGAATAAATTGTCTAATGTAAACTAATGTTTAATTTAATTGTTCATTGTTTGAGCATCATTTGATATCAGCATCTCATTCTCTCCACTGTCAATCATAGGACTATTTAGTTGGAATTATTGTGATTCGTGGGAACTCATATCTATCTGTGAGTCAGGCCTTTTATCTAGTGATTGAAAAATATCATTTTTCAACACTTACTGCAGTTAATGGGTTGAGTCAAGAATTAAGTTTCAACTCAGAACATTTTATTCCTAATGCAGTTCTCAATTAACACATTCCAACATAGCGGCTGTGTCCATAGAGAGTTTGAGAATTACATGAAAGATCCGACTGCATTGCCTGCTGAATTCACTTATAATGTGTTTGTTTTTCTAACCTTGAGTTCCTCCGAAGATGTTGAAATGACAAGGCACTTAACACGGCCCTTCACCATAGGAATTTGAAGACGTGAGATCGGGCTAACTTGGTCAGCAGGGAATTTTATCTTCCTGTACCAATCCACTAGTTAGGGAGAAATTATTTAAAACATTTAAATACAAAATACAAAGAAGAAAAAATTACCATACGTTTGAATATTTGAACAATCAAACCTTCACCCATTTTTTACTAGATATTTTTGTCTTTTATATGAATTTTAGCTATTAAATTCGAAAACTGGTGTAAGGCATTATATATTATAGATCATTAGCATAGTACCCATGAAAAAATGACAGGTTTATTCATTTGTAGGTTGGCGCTTCTGCCTGGGATCTAAGTGTGATGAATAGTTTTGTCAGGAGCTAAGTTTAGAGATTATTCTTCTAGATAAACTATAGACTAAGACATTTTAAGAATTCATCATTTTTTCACTAAAGAAACTGTGTCACATGGTCGAATTCTTGAAATCCTGGACTGTTTGCAATAGTTTGTACATAACTCTTCTTGAAACAGAATTATGAAATAATAGAAAAAAAATTGACATGATGAGGCGAAGGCAATGATTTCAATCAGAAGTTATTCCCAAGGATAAATTTCCCTTCAGAAGTTTTATGAATTTGATAGTTGATTCACATTTTTGAAAAAAAGGACGAAGGGGTTAAGCTTCATTTCTATTTCTTTGTCGAAATTGATTAGCGAACAGGGAATTCTGCCTGTCATCTAACATTGAGGATAATTTTGTTTTTATTTTTTTGTCATTTCAACAGATATTGACATTAATTGCTACACTGACAAAGGCAGTTCCTACCAAGGCAAGGTAGCCAGAACTAAATCTGGATGGACGTGTCAGTCCTGGAGTGCCCAGTACCCCCACAAACACGTTTACAGCTCATCCGATTACCCAGAACTTCGTAAGTACTATTTCTCAGACTTATTGAATAAAGGCACACAAAAATTGATCAGTTGTAAAGCAAATCATGTTTCTTGCACAAATTTTATCAACCTTCAACACTCTGCATTCTTTTTCAAGGGTGCCAAGATAGTATCCTCTTAGTAACTTAGAAAGCAAAATACAAACACCATTGTTCATTGATCTTTGACCTTTTATATGATGATTGGATAGGGGAAGGAGATGCTTTTGCAAACCATGGACCCACAGGCCCTATTTGCCCTGGGGTAACATTTTTGTGGCCTGCAGCCTATTTTGGCATCAATCTATTTGAAATCTCATTGTATAATTACTACAGAGGAAAATTATGAAAGTTATAAAATTGATTTATATTGATTTGAAGTCAAAATAGAAACTTACATCAGAGTCAATAATTGAACTACTGTACTGGAAAAATTTTGAGTCATTAAAGAAAATTCCATTGAAGAATGAATATGGTCAGAAAAAATTTTGTTTATGACATCACTGGAAAACATCTAAAATGGAGGGGAAAAGAAGAAAAAAAGCATCTAGAATCTAGATGTCATTGATAAATTTGTCAAATGAGGCTCCAAAAAGGGGCAGAAACACTTTTTCCCCCCCTAAAGTGAAAAAATATTACTAGACCCCATCTAAAAGAGTACTGATGCCTATTTTCTAGTCTGTCAGCAAAACAGTATGGCCAGCAGTACTAGAACAAGCTAATTATTATACAGATACACATATTTGAAAACGAGTAGACCCTGTCGGTTGTTCAATAATTGTAATTCATATGTTTGTAAAAACAGATATAAAGAATGCTTTCTGTAATCTGAGCTAAATTTCTCAAGTAAATGTGTTGTCTGAATAAAGAAAGGTAACCCATGCCTGTTTGAATCCTCATGGGACAAATATATCGAGAGGTTCTTACAACTAATTGGATAGATATGTTTTAGAACTCTCTGTATATATTTTTTTTATCCAAGAAGTAAAATCTTCTGGTCATATACAAGACAACTTAGAAGAAGAAAAACGTGATGCACTTTAATGTTATCTGTTGGGATTTCTTGAAGACTAACATGTTGATTGAATATACCTTTCTTTCTGACTCTAGGAGGAGGCCATAACTACTGTCGCAACCCAGGAGGTTTACAGGACAGACCCTGGTGCTTTACTACTGAAAGATCAGTAGTCAAGGAGGAATGTAACATCAGCAAATGTAAGTAGTTTCTTTCTTTCTTTCTCTCCTTCTTTTAAATGAGAGTTCTCTTCTTTCTCAGAAACAATATATTACAGGAAATATCTGAAATGTGACAGTAATTCAGTCATTAATTCTTTGTGTCATTCAAAATATGTCGATATTATGCACAAATTAGTTCAAGAGATAGCAAACTATTGAGTACTACCAAGCAGAGAGGGGATTTGAACCAGGTCAAGATTTATTTGTTTTTTGTTTCCTGGTCATTCATAATGTACTTTTTATAGCATTCATTAAGGATTGAACTCTTGAATTTTTCACTTTAGGAATTATTGATTCACACCAATTCTTCTAAACCAATGCCCTCATCATGGTTGTTATAGTCACAACATTTCAGTTGTGCCTTTCAGCTTTTTTCGAACACCAGATCTTTGATGAAGGCTGGAGACTACAACAACCAAAATGTAGTTCAGTCTGGGTGTCCGCTAAGTGGGGCAAACTGGGCACAGATTAAACCCTATCACCTTTGGTTATGGCATGGGTGTTGAATCATAGGCTGTGCAAAAATTGCCAATTCAGAGAAGAAGTGCTCGACCATTTTTTCGGCCATAAGTGCTGTGAAAATATTTTTCAAGCAGAGTACCAGTTTTTACCACTTTTTCTGCCAACACCCATTTTGTGAGGTTTCAAAGTTCAAACCTTACAGTCAATAAAAAGTAATCGTTTGGGTTACATAATGCAGTTGTACCTAACTCAATGCACCCTTATAAAAAAAATGGTATGTTTCTTTGCTGGTTACAGGATTTCCCTTTGAGAGACATACCAAATATATACATATATCCCGAACCCCGGGGAAAGGGTCACCAGACATTCTTGTTCATTAGCCTTGTCTAATACAAATGTTTAATTATATTATTTCTTTTTTTTTCCAGCCTTATTCAACACATGTTTAATTTGATTTTTTCTTTTTCTTTCAACTCTCCAGGTCCGCATGGAATAAGTGAAGATGTGAACAAGTTGATGTTCATCCTGGTACCAGGAATAACAGTCCCTTTGGCGCTTGTCCTTCTCCTTGCTTTGGTCTGCTTTTGCCAGCGTTCACACAACCGTTATCAAGGAAGTAATGACAAGGCATCCCAGCGTCAAGGCCAACCGATGGAACTCAGTCCCCTGGCCGCAAAATCTACCATGAGAGCTCGAGAATTTCCCCTGCAAAATATCCGCTTCATCCAAGAACTAGGAGAAGGTGCTTTTGGGAAAGTTTACAAAGGAGAACTAATCGGCCTCTTCAGCGAGAATTCTGTTACCAAGGTAGCCATCAAAACTCTCAAAGAAAACGCATCTCCGAAAGTTCAGAACGACTTTCGGAGGGAGGTGGACTTGATGTCGGAGATGCGGCATTCTAATATAGTGTGCCTGTTGGGCGTGTGCATGAAACAAGAACCGATGTCAATGCTGTTCGAATACATGAGTCAAGGAGATCTACACGAATACTTGATAACGCATTCTCCACACTCTGATATAACGGGAGCAGACGAAGAAGGGAATCGAGTATTAGACTACCTAGACATGCTTCACATTGCAATACAGATAGCGGCGGGAATGGAATATTTAGCTAGTCACCATTTTGTGCACAGGGACCTTGCCGCTCGGAACATCTTAGTTGGAGATGCAATGACTGTTAAGATATCAGATTTTGGCCTTTCTCGAGATATTTACTCGTCAGATTACTACAGAGTTCAGAGTAAGTCCCTTCTTCCTGTCCGCTGGATGCCTCCGGAATCGATTCTCTACGGCAAGTTCACAACTGAGAGTGACGTCTGGTCGTTTGGCGTGGTTTTATGGGAGATTTTCAGTTATGGCCTGCAACCTTACTATGGCTACTCGAACCAAGAAGTGATCAACATGATTCGTTCCCGGCAGATTCTTCGCTGTCCTGAGGATTGCAATGCTCGTATTTATGCCCTGAAAGTCGAGTGCTGGCATGAGGTCCCGTCTCGCCGTCCCTCTTTCAGAGAGATCCATGCCCGTCTGCGAGGCCTGAAGATGGAAGCAATGAATCAGAACCCTCACTGGAGCATCTCCCAAAGCCAGTCAGCCCATTCGAGCAGCACACACCAGAGTTCTCACAGCCAACCCAGTCATCAGAGCAGTGCCGGACCCAGCAACACCACAGCAACCACGGGCCTAACAAGCTCTAGCAATAACTCTGAACCCCATCAGGGCCACCAACAAAACCCTTCAGTGCCTATGGCTAATCAGATGTGCCCACCTCACGGCTACGTACCCAATCAAATGCCCCTGACTCCAACACCTACACAACAGATCATGATGATGCAACAGCAGCGGGCCCCACCCCCTTATGCTGGGCCCCAGATGAAAGTCTCCCCTGCTGGTTCTGTGGCGAGTCACCCTTCTTCAGCTAACAGCTCTTCTTCCCAAGGCTCTAGCACCAGCCGGGGTGGTGTGCAGATGATGCAACCACCTTCGGTAACTGGTTACGTTGGTAATAATCTGTCTGCTCCGGGGAACATGATAGGCTCTGACTGTCACAAGATGTCTAATTACATCACACACAACAGTCACATTCCGGACTCTAAGCCTGCAGCAGAAATTTAAACTAAGTGACACTCAACTATTTACAAATCCCCTAAAATAAAAATAAAAATTCGAAGAAAAAAAAAAAAAAATTCCCCGAAACAAAAAGTACTGGACATTCTAGAAAATTAATGAAGAAGGAAAAAAAACTGTTGAACAATAACATCTTACATTGAAAAAAATGTATAGAATTCGAGAAGAGAAAAGAAACGAAACGAAATCAAGTACTTACAATTAGAAATTGATTTTTTTCCTCCATTTTTTTTCTATAACAGAGGAAGAAAAAAATAGAGGAGATTAATAACGCATAAATTGAAAAAGGAAAGAACTAGATCCTCCTAGAATTAATCTGGATGTTAAAAACATTCTTAATCCATGAGTGGGTCTGTGGGGAAGATGATGAAAATTCTAACTCAAGACCCCAATCTCTTGTTTTAACAAGAATAATCCTTCTCTACTCTGAGTAGTTCTTTCTATCTACTAGTTATTTTTTTTAAAGGACCAAATTTTGTTTTTTTTAAAACTCAAACTAGAATAGTTCTTTATTAGCAATAGAAATTATCAACTTGAGCCTCACTTCTATATCAGGAGTATGGGTCCATAAGTTCTAAGTCTTTCATACCTCATATACCATTTACAAGTTAGTTCGTTCGGTCTAAGAAGATTAAAATCCAGTTCTATCGATAATAAATTGAAACGGAACTCTTCAAGCAATATATTTTTAGTGCAAGGGATAACTTACTTGATAATTCACTAAGTATAATTTTTCCTGATGACATTCTACCTTGATTTCAATGTTGCTTGACTGTAAGGTACGTGTCATATCATAAGGGTTAACAAGCTAGTCTTGCAGACCAATGATAGGGTATCTCACCATTACAGCTTCACACTAGACTAATATAGGTATTTACCAAGTTCAGCAAAGTAAATATCAAAAGATTTTATAGGCAACAGTAAAATAACATCAATATTTTACATGACATTCTCTAACTTTTTTTTTTTTTCAGTTTTTAAAATAATATTTTCAATTTTTTGTGAGTTTGTGAGTTTTTCTATGAAATTAAATGAT
Source organism: Thysanoteuthis rhombus (assembly GCA_963457665.1). Classification (NCBI taxonomy): domain Eukaryota; kingdom Metazoa; phylum Mollusca; class Cephalopoda; order Oegopsida; family Thysanoteuthidae; genus Thysanoteuthis; species Thysanoteuthis major. The sequence continues at coordinate 53,022,829 of OY735217.1, forward strand.
AATAAATTATTATTCAAAGACCATCCAAATTTTATTTTATAGGATTAAAATAAACGTGGAAATTTCCCTCAAAGCATGGCACCAGAGAATTCTCTGGTCGACTGGTAGGCCATACCAAAGTTCTGAAATCAAACCGGTGCCAATGACCATGATAAGGAATGCCAAAGACATTGTCACAGAATAAATCAATCTGTATTTTGACACTTATAATGTTAGAATTCTTGCTGGCCTTGAGCTGGACACGGTTTACCCAAAGCAGACCGACTAAGCTAAATATGTTTAAGAATCATACATATCCACAAATACTCGAACTTCTCTCTAACTTGCTCTTGAATTCAGTGACTTTTTAATCACAATTCACAGATAGTCATTCCATAATCGTTGAGCTGTGTGGATTGGGGATAAAAGAGAAGGGAGGATAGATGATGGCAGTTGGTCTCACAGGAGACTTATCCTTTATTTCTGGTCAATGCTATTTACCAACGCTTAATGGAATGATAATCTGGGAGTGGCGATGAAAAGCAAATGAAACTGAGTTTGAGTTAATAACTTCCCCTCAAGTCATAATCACACACACACAAGAAAATTAGATTTTTTTTAAAAGAAGAAAAAAAATTACACTCTCAAACATAAATTTATTTTCAACATACAAGTTGAATTTTTGTATTCAGTATTACTAGTAAGCATATCGATAGGATTAATTTTCCGAAGACATTGAAAAAGACAAGTAAATGAAAAAGACAAGTAAATCATTCGAAATTAAACGTAAGCATTTTTGTAAGGTTAATCATACCATAAACAATATTAAGAATTTACATCAATTTCATTCTGCTGTTATTTTTATTAGTTTTTATAGAGGATAGATGAGTATTGTGCAATAATCAACAGTACGTGCATCTTCACGATCAGAGGACATTCTATGAAGGCATTTGAATTTAAACCTTCCATTCTTGCAGAAGGCATTTGAATTCGAACCTTCCATTCTAGCAATATGTTTAGCATTTCGACATTTCAAGACGTCTTTCAGAATGATTTCATATATTTAAAATTGTGCCACAAAAGTATTAACAAAAGAGACAAGAATCTTTGCATGTTTTATATCACAGAATTAATTTCTAGGAGGAGACCACCTTTGCTCATTTCTTTTTCAAAATGAAAACAGAAAAAAATAAAATAAAATGGTCTAAAAGTGAGTTTTGAATGAAAAGAAAAATTCACTCAGCCAGATGTTCAGAAGAAATTACCTGCTTCATCAATAAGTCTCTATTGATACCTCGGTTCCAGGATTGGGTCCAAATTTTATTCTCATTAGAGGCTATTTCTCCCTACCCCCTTGGCTTCAAAATTTCTCCCCACCCCCTTGGCTTCAAAACTTGTTTGATAGTATTTTTTGCTTTTGAGGTTGGGGGAGGGTGTTTAATTTTGAAATTTTTTTTTTTTCTAAATGCTTTTTAAACAAGCCATGAATCAAAATGAGATTTTGGAAAAAAAAAAGGCAAAAAATGAGCATTTTTCTTTCTTTTTTTTTTCTTCCCCCATACTTGCTTTGTGGAAAAGCTTTTTTTGAGGTACTTCGTAAGCTGTCTACCACTTATTGCCCCTTGTTGCTCTATTTTTCCAATCCCCACATCCGTCCAGCTTTTTGTACATCAACGCCTCAGGCTGCTATTCATTACTAATGAACTGTAGGAATGCTCCTTGATACTGAGGAGTACGTAGCGGAGGGATCCACTCAATATTCAGACTGTTGGGAGGGATTCTTCCAAGGAGTTGAATGCAACAAGATAGATATAGTTATGTCAACCCGAAACGGGAGTTAACACAAAAAGCGGAACAGATATGAGGATGAGTGATATAGAGGGGGGGCAATAGGGAAGGGGGCATACTGATAACAATGAAGTCCCTTTTTTTTTCTTTTACAAAAACATGAAAAATACACGAATGACTGAATTTCCTTTGGCTTCACATTCAGGAATCTTGTAATTTGTCAGAATTGTAAAAATGAAAAAAAAAAAAACAAAAAAAAAATCAATTTGAAGTTCCCGATGGATTTGTCAAAATTTCAGAAAACTAATTTTTTTTTTTTTTCTTTTCAAATAAAAGTGATGTGTTTATGTATTGATGTTAGGTAACAATTAACAATACAGACACCTTTTTCATAGCATTAAGATTGTACGGACTTGTGAAAGAGAGAGTGAATGATTTGGGGTGGGTGCATAGGATTTGATCCGTGAAGAAAAATTTTTTGAAAAAAAATAAATGAATAATGGATCATTCTTATTGCGATTATATTTATCGAATCCAAAAAGAAAGAAAAAATCCTAAGACCATTGTGTATGTGTGTGAGTGTGTATGGACGCATAATTTTTTTTTTTTTTTTTTCCTTTCTGTTTCTTATCCAAATTTATTATTTCAAACTTACTATTATTTATTGGGCTAGCAATAACAGAACAAATCCGTTCGGAAACTCAGAAATTGCCAAGAAAAAAAAAATTATAAATATACATTTTTTAAAAGAAAAAGGTGAAAAAGAGTTTTTGAATAATAAACTCGGCATCTAACACAGAAACAGTGTCAATTTTTACAAAAAGATACTTACTGCTAAATAATACCCACTTTTCATTATATGTGATATATAGTGTATGAGTGTGTATTTATGTATGTATGTGTGTTTACATATATATGCATACACACCAATAATGTAGGATTTTTTAATAAGTTTTGGAACCGTCAAAAATGCTTTATACAAGCTAAAATCCACCTTGCAATAAAAACAAAACACTGTATTATCAAATAAAAAATCTGCAGTAGCAGTAATGATGTTGAATTATGGATATCGCTCATGTATTAAATGTTATATAAAAGAAGGGCAAAGTACTTAGTCAACGACTTTAACCCTCATAAAAAAAAAAAAAATGCATGTTAATTGACTGCCAATGAACTGCTTGTTTCTACAAATCTATAGGCAGCAAGCAAATATTGATTAATGATAATTATAATAACATTTATGGTGGTAACATGAGTTATAATTTAAAATAATCATATTAAAATGGCTGCCAATTTTTTTAAATTATCATTTTCATTTTTTCAATTATTTTTATGTCTTTCTTTTACTTTCTTTTTTGTCTATTTGTATCATGAATTAAAAGTGAAAATATGGAAAAAAAAATATATTTCAGACAATTCAAAATTTTACAGGCTTTATACTATTTTAAAAGATTAAAAAAAAAACATTTTGGACTATGTGACTGCGCATTTTTTTTTTCTTTCTTTTTTGTTGGTTGTCTTGCTTCAAGTAATTCAAAAACAAAAACTTTCAGTGAAAAAGGTTACATTTTTTTCCTTTTTTTTGTGTCCCCATTCCTTATTAAAAAGATAAGGATGAAAAGTTGGATTTTTTTTTTTTCAAATGAACAACTACAACAAAAGCGTTTTAAAAAGTTGAAAAAAATTTTAAAAGATATTTAAAAACGTCTTTTGGAAAAAAAAAAAAAAAAAATTTTTTTTTTTTTTTTTTTCAAAACAAAAAAAAAAAAAAAAGAAATTCCTTTTCCCCCTCCCACCCCCTCCAGATATGGATTATATTTTCTTAAAATTCAAATTCTGGATCAACTTCAAAAAGAAAAAAAAAAAACAAAAAAAAAACATTTTTTAAATTAAAAGGAAAAAATGAATCGAAGAAAAACAAGAGGAAAAAAATACCACTTTCAATATTAATTACAAACATACAAAAATTAAACCTTGGACGTTTCCTTCTACTAATCCTCAACATACATACACACAAAAAAAATTTCTGTCTTATAACTGCATCATTTACAAACAAAATCCATGTCTACATTAGTGTATGTATCTTTTTCAAGTATGAATATAAATTCTTAACCTCAAAACCAATTGAAAACCAACCCTAAAGTTTCCAGCTAGATATTTACTTCCTCAACAGTTGAAGAAAAAGCCAAGTTTAGCTGATCTGACAGACACGAATTGGGGATTATGTTTAACATTACACTTTCATGGTAAATTGAGCCGCTCTCCCCCAAATTGGAAAGTTGAGGGATTTTCAAAAACTTGATTTGCTAAAAACAGGCTCCAGGGGTCCCATTAGAAACCAATGAAAATTTAGTCAAAAAAAAATTCAAACTGAGAAATACAATCTAGATATGTACAACCAGGTTAAAATATGATTTATATATATATAGCTGCTGACTAAGTAAAAACTCTGAACTTGATATTTTGTCTATAACTACAAGAAAAGGCAATTACATTCCAAATCTTCTCTGAACAATTGAATCTCTTCTTCAGATACTTGATGTTATTAATACATTTTGGCAGATCCATTCTTCAGTCCTCATCTGGTGTACAATTCCAGAAATGAAGCAAATCTTTCTTTGTTCAGAAGAAAACATGATAATTTTTCCTGGATAAAGAAAGGTTTGCCAATTGAAAACATCAAGGATTCGAAGGAAAGGTTCAACTGCCTGAACAAGATTAGAATAATGTGTTGCTCTTAGTTTTTTTCTTTGGTTTTGAAAAACAGGAAAGAAAATCTTTCATTTTCTAAGAATGATTGATCTTTGAATCCATAAACCACTTGCTATTAAAAGTGGAACTTGATAGCATTGAAAAAATGAATTTGGGGAAAAGAAAAAAAAAATCATAAAGGAAGATAATTTTATTCAGGAGTTATTTCCCTTTACATTGACATTCTATTCTCTATATGAATTTGAGTGCTAATGAGAACTGCATAAAAGATCAATGTTTTTCTCCAAATCGTTTTCTTGAGAATATTCACTTGAAAGTGAATATCTCTTTCATCCTACAATTCAATAACATTTCCAATTCTAATATAAACATTGAATTGTAGAAAATTCCAGAAGGTTCATCTTGAAAGTGAGTGGTTTTACAAATAGATGAATAAATATTAGAAACCAATGAAAGTTTTAATTTTAAAAGAAATCAAACTGTGAGGAATACAATCTAGAAATGAACAAAGCAAAACCAAACTTTTTTTTCTATATCAGGCGTCTCATCATGGGCGATGTTTAGCAAGATAGTCGAGTTAACAATTACAAATGTGTAGTCAGTTCATTTTTGCTGGCTGCTCTTTACATGTGGTCTTGTGCCAGAGCTAAGCTGTGCTTGGTAAATAACAATTTTCATCTGATCTATTAAGTAATTTACAGGGACTTGACCTAATCTAACAACAACTCATCCAAACAGTTTTGATTCAATCATTGTCTGTCCAACTTGATGACTTTTTCTTCCTTTTTTTTAATTCCTGTGACCCAGTGCTGGGTCATTTAGGTACCATAGATAATTTTCATCATGAGTGTGTCTAGGGTAAGATAGCTTGACAGCTTACATCCCTGACTGTTTTTAGAATCAGAGTTGCCCAAATCTGAAATTGATTACCAAGCATGGCTAGAGATCCAAGTCTTCCCTACTATTCACTAGTTGAGGCAGGGTAAAGAGACGGATTTGTGCCTTTTCCCAATGTGAATTAGTTTGAACTGAACACAAACTGTCTCAGTAGGAGTTCAAACTCTGATCCGGTCAACCACACTTCTTCTATGAGGACCATTTCAGGATTCTAAATAAGGAATTGTAAACTTCCTGAAGTTTCATAGCTCAGATTAATCTGACTGTTGGGAGCTCAAATCATTAAGGCTATTCCAAGAACAAAATATTCTATAGTTTGGGAAAATGAGGGATTGTTTAACGGTAGCTGTTAACTCAACCATTTTGTAACGGATATGGTTAAATTCAAGTGCTACCATTATACATTTCAATTTCAAATGGTCAAAATGGTTAGATTTAACAGCTGTCATTGAGCTTCTTGATTACCAAGCAGCAGAATCTAACAGCTGCCAGAAAACATTTCAATTACCAAACACCTAAAATCTATATAACAATAAGGTGATATGAGACAACTTTGCGGGTTTTAAAATCTGAGAAAAAAACACTAGATATATGAAAATAAGTTTTATTTGTTGGTACATAGGATTCTAATGGTGCTTAGAGAATGTTTCACTAAGAATTATTAGTAATTTACAATGTATTATTTAAACTTGCCAACATTTTATTCTGATCAAACATGAGTTGTTTTTTTTTTTAAACTCATTTCTTTTTTTTTTTTTGTGGGATTGGAAAGTGTTAATATGGATTAAAACAACAAAGTATCTGGGCTCAATTGAAAATTCACTACTGGTTCAGATTTTATTTAACCCTCAAGCAAATTATCATATTCATAGCAAAATTCTCTACATTTACAATCCAGGAGTTCAGTGTCAGGGACAGTCTCTTTTCACTTTGAAATTAAATATTGTGGACAGATTAAATGAAAAAAAATGAATCAAGATTTAAAGACTGCTTGCTTTCAGTGTAGGCAAAAGTAAAAAGTTACAATTTGCTCATTGCTAAATGATATTCTTTTGACTTCTGTAGTTTTTCAAGCTTATTAACAACTTTTGACGTACAGATTTCTGAATGGAAAATTAACTCTCAAATCATTGACTGCTTATAATCGCTTGTATTGATAGTGGAACTCTCCAATAGATAGAATTAAAATATTGGAACTCTTCAGTGAATTGAGTGGGAAAAGATTAAAGGGGGAAATATAACTTCAATCAGGAGTTACTTCCCTTGATAATGACTTTTTTTTTTCAAATGAATTTGAGAGTTAAATGAAATAATTGCTCAAATATCTCCTTCAAGGATTCACTCAAGCCGTGGATAGTTCCACTACTTGGATTATCGACTGGCAAACAAAATGATCCTGGATTTCACATCACATCAGTCGCTAGCAGTTGACAGGAGTTTTTCCACTTGAATTTCAACCTTCTGCTTGATACTGCTCCATCTCACGCCAAAATATATTCATACTTCTTTCATATAAGAAAAATGGGAAATGGCTCGTATAAGAGCTCGCATCGTGCGCAAATAACACATGCCAGGCTATAAGATGAATGGTTTACAAAAGGGTTTGGGGGATTATCGCTCACTGCAACTCATCCAAGCTCCTTAACTGTCCATATCAAGCTTTGGTAGACGGCCCCTAGTCATAATACCAGTGTATTGGACGCAATGCAATATTTGCTAAGTAGTTTTTCCTTGTTTTTTGTTCCGTCTTATACACTGGCATACGTGATGAATAATATATACGTTTACGAAAATACAGAAAAACAGTCACCTACACATACACACGAACGGCTTTAGATATTCACCTTATCCACTTCTATGAAGTGTAAAGAAATACCAGCTCAGAATAAGGTGGCAAAGGGTTATTGGGGAGGGAAAAACAACCCTAAATGATATAAAACTGAATGCCAATTGTTTATTTAATGCCAGCAACTATGTGTAAGAAGAAAGCTGAGTACTGAGTTGAAACATCCTTTCTAATTTTACACAAGAAGGAAACATTTTTTCAAACTCACATTACTACTATAAACCAATAATGATACTCTTTTGATTTACCAACCTTTGTAAAACCAACGATGTTTTAAAACGTTCAAAAAGAGGAGGATAATTCCTCCCAGAAATCCACCCACAGCCCTTGCTAAACCCCCTGAAAGGAAAAGAAAGAAACCCCATTCGTTAAGCACGAAAGATGCATGAAGACACGCAAAACAAAAAGATATAAACAATATGTGATATGTCTTCCATATCATTCAGGTATTTTTTTCTTTTTGTTTTTTCTTCTTTTTTTTGTACTGGACATTGTATGAAATAAATAATTCTTATCATATGTTACTTGATTTTGTTCACTTTCACTTGTGTGGGTGTGTGTCCGTTCATATACGAGGTCTATCCGCGAAGTACCAGCCATTTTGAATAGTTCAAACCAGTTGCGCATCATGGCATGACGAGGCAAGAAATCAGATTTAGATTTTGTGTGCACGCCTGAACAGACACTCAATAGTGTCTTGGCACAGAGTAACCTCTCGGGAGAGTGAGTTTTTATTCACTATGTTTGAGCAAGTCATTTTTTCAACTCTTGCGCAGGATTTTTTTTTTTTTTTGGCGGAACATATCACCCAACCGAGGTGGTCTAAAACAAATGCAAACTACTTATGGACAGTGACAGGCCCCTAAGGGCAATGATGGGGCAGGGACGAATCAAATTCTACTCAAGGCCCCGGAAAGAATTTACCCAGATCTGTCGCCCCTCCAGTATAGATATGGCTCCCTGCGATTCATGACTTTTCACCGTTGAAAAGGAGGAAATTTCTGACTGTGAGAAATCTTGAGGGAATGCCATAAGGCAGCTGATAATGATCCCCGAAGAAGGCTTAGCAGACTATTTTGAAAAGTGGAAAGGTCCTAAAGAGAGTGCTTTGAAGAGACTAAGGCGCCATAACCCTAAGTACGCTGTTTTGCTCGTAATATCAAATGGATGGATACTTACGGACATACCTCATATATATCAAGTGCGTGTGTGTTTATAAATCAATATGTATCAAATATGTATGTACAAGGGTTGATCAAAAAGTACGTAGCTTGATGCATCTATTTTCGATCTAGAATTTCCATTGTATAATGTTCCATCGATTTGATATTCTACCTATTCGCTGTTGAATTAGGAGCATTGACAAGAAGGAGGGTGCGTTGAAAAATACAAATTAGCGTAAAATAAGGGCTTTTCTCATCATTGACTACAGACTAATTGGTGTACCTTTGCACGTGCAATTTTGGCAGATATTCCCCCCCCCCCCCAGAAGTGATGAATCAATATTTCTTTGATGATTTGAATGAGTTCCGGAACTTGTTGTGTTAATTTACCTCCGAATCTAATTGTGGAGAATGATATTAACCCCACAGATTTCAAAATGAACCATAAGTTAATTACTATTGAAATGAAGATTAGATATCTCTCGAGATGAAGAGTTGAGAAAAGACCTGTAAAGCTGCACATGCTGGAAAGTACTCAGCCCATACTTGTGCCAAGGTCAATGTCAGGGTGATCAGTTGTGCAAGGATGTGCTCAAAAGTTTAATGCTTTCGTAGCCCATCCTCCCACAAAATGTCATAGAATTTCATTGAGAACTTCTGGAGATCGTGTGTAGACTGACATGAGCAAATATATGAAAAATGAAGAAAAAAAAAAGAATCTCTCAATCAAAATATTCCCTGGATCCACCCAAGAATTTAGGCCATGGGGCAAGGAAGAATAGCTTATCAGCCTGGAAATTTTCATTTCATTGTGAACCTTTGGAGATATTGTGTGGTAAGTAACTATGATACAGAAGGGGAGATAACTGTAGAAAGAAATTCCTTGATTAGGCTCCAAACTTAATCACTTCTTTCGTACCCCATTACCCACTTTTCCACAAAATGTCATTGAATTCATCGGAGATCTCCTGTGGACAGACAGGTAGTTTTTGAGACTTTATGTGGTTTGGAGATATAAGTATGACGTGTGTATATGTGTGTGTGTGTTGGGGGGTAATTATGCATGGATCCGCCACGAGATTTAACCACTTCTTTTGTAGCTCATTGCCCACCTCTTCACAAAATTTCATCGAAATATAGCGAGAACTTCTGGGGATATTTCAGAGAAAGTCACGTGCTTATACAGAGATATACGAGAGGAAAAACCGAAAAATATCTCTCAAAAAAAAAAAAAAAAAAAAAAATTCCAGGATCCGCCCCAAAAGTTGACCAACTCTCCTTAACTCCATTTTCCACCCTATGACAAAATTTCATTGAAATCCATTGGGTGCTTCTGGAGATAAAAATGCTGAATTTGGAAAGTAATATAAGATTTGAAAAAGTAATATATACAAAAACGAAAAATGATTAATTGTGGTCAACAAAACGGTACTCTATCTCATTACAATGCAAATATCTATTATCCACGTTTACAAAATGCGTATATCCATATGTTAAATAAATGTCATCATTTTTTACAGCTCAAATAAACTATTATAGCATAACAGCTTTAATCTGTCAGTAATGTCATCATCAATCCCTGATCATTAACAACCCACATTCACTTATTTTCAATGCACAACATACAGTTTGAGAGCCGAATCTTGCTGAAATAAGTTTCATTTGAAGAATTACAAAATTCTATGATTCATTAACTTTTACCTATCACTAGAAAGACTTTAGTATGTTAGCGCAGAAAACGACCGAGGTCAGTGAAAAGCGATAGGAAAATCTGAAACTCTCTATGGTGGACACACCTATTTTCAAACAATATTTTTGAGTTACGTCATTTTTTTTATAACGATAACAGTCATTTGTTCTCTTCAGTTCATCTCTAGCAAACCTCCTTTTCAGTCAAGATTCGGAATATTCACAATTCAATTGTATATTCGCTGAAACTGAGTTCGCATGTACAAGACAAAGTTGTCGATTCATTTTGAGACGTAGATACATTAACTTTGAAATAATCATTTGTTTTATTTGAATTCTGGCCATTATTTCCCCTGCTATCTGGATGTAGATCTTTACCATGAAAACCTTTCGTAAGCTGCTGAAATGGCGTTAAGCGAAGAAACAACCACTAATTTACATGGGAATTTTTTTTCAGCATTGCCAGGTCCAGAAATGATGATGTTGGGCTGAGTCGTTCGAGGATGGGGTATGGGAAGTATAAGAAATTAGGGTGGAAGAGGGAGAAAGTATGCACTGCCTCTGTAACGGCTAGCTTCAAAAACACTGAACGCTATTTTCGCCTCCTGCCTTTTTTCGGATAAGCGAAAAATTGGCGTTAAGCAAACTTTCGAAAAGCGAGGAATATCTGTAGTATTTGTAAATTAGTTGTTTTGCCGGGAATAATAGTACAGTAATGCCGTGATTAGTGCGGGTTTTGACGTAGTACGGTTATGGTATTGTCGTACAAATACTATAACCAAGTGTAAGCTTATGTAAAAAGAGACATTAAATTAGAAGACAGTGGTTTTAAACAGTTTCACATCTCCCTTTGAAGATTTTTTTCTTATCAACATCATCGTCAATTAGTTTGAGGATACTGGTCGAAATGACTTTTTACGCCTTAATCGTCGATAACAATCTGAAATAACTCATTTATGATATTTCTCTGTGATAAAATGGATAGTAATGAAGGATAAGAAAAATAATGGTTCGTCACAAAAACCGCAAGTCTAGATCGTTCTACTACATAAGGCCCAAGTGCCAAGGGTATTATCTCACTGAAGGGGGATGTTCGAAAAAGCGTTACTAACAATGCCATAAAAATCTTCAATACAACTGGGCGTTATTTGAATAGGTAGATATCTGGATAACAGCGATTGGATAAGTAAATCCATCGACCTTTGTTGATCCGGAGAAAGAGAAAATCACTGCTACTGATTTTTTTTCAGATCAATGCAAGTCAAAAAGTCATTAGTAAAACAACGGGCATTTTATTTTTTTAAGACTTACTTATTTTACTCTGTAAAACTTTTGGTATTTACCCTTTGATTACTGACTTTATTTATGAAATGCTTAGTTGTGTTGTGGGCTTCCCGAAGGAGAGTGCCGTAACTAAAATAGAACCTTTCGTTGCGTGCTTGTGGTAAAATAAAAAATTGCGGTGATGAAGACAAAAAGGCCTTGGGTATAGAAAATAGAATTATTATTTCTCTTCCTTTTGGCAAGTTTCACAAGCCTCGGGGTTCTCAACTTGAGATGAAAATAAATTTGGAAATAGGCTGGTTTGCCATTAGAAAAAAAAACACCTAATGCAGTTTTTTGTCATAGAACATGTGCAATCCCTAATGTGCCCCCATCCCCAAAGCTCAACATTTCCTTAAAGAATATGCTTCTATTTCTCCAAAGGAACAAAGTGATTGGAGTTTGGAAATGTGTTTTTCAAGTGATGCAGAAGGTGGAGTTGAATTTGACATCTTCGGGTCTGATGGTCGGACGTGCATTAGAAGAAGAGTAAACAGTAGTATCACCAACATGGCACCAGAGCAATGGTTAAACGCTTAGGGGTTAGTGTCATTGCTCAAAGCAGAGCTAACAACAACAACAATCACCAGAAAAGGGGCTGAATCATACCAAGTGAAGAAGTATAAAATGCAACAATTTTTAATAAATCATGATAATGCCTCTTCTCTGAACTTGAGAGCCATTAGAATACTTATAAAATCCATAATACCCGCGCCCCTTACATCAAGGATGAGACAAATGCTTCATTACCATTAGTTTTTCTTGACTTTCATTTAGCTTCATCCTTATTTTCTAATTGCTTTTTATAGCAACTTTGCTCTTGCCATCAATCTACGGTAGTGAATTAAAATACTAGCGAAATATTCATAACTAGAAAACAGTTGGAGATAACACACCTCTGCGAAGACCACTGTCACCGACAAAAAAAAACTCTTAAGAATTAATTCATACACAGCTAAGAAGTAACGGAGTTAACTGTAGAAAAAGATCCATCAAAATATTTAGTCAATTTTCCCCATTGTCCATGGCCCACCTTTCCACAGAATGCCAATGGAAATCAATGAGAACTTTTTTTTCAGATATTGCGTGGACAAACTTGAATAAATGCATAAATGTATGAGAAAAGAAAAAAAAGGATTTTGTCAATAAGGAAAAATCCTGGATCCGCCCCAAAGTGAACTGATAAACAGCTAAGATAGAGTGGGGGGGTAACTGTAAAATTTCCGGGATCCACCCTCAAGTTAAATCGATTCATCCTAAGCCCATGACCTACCCCACCATGAAAAATCATTGAAATTCATCAAAAACTTTCGGAGATATTGTGTCGACAAACAGTCAGACGGACGAACGGACGGTCGATCGGACAGACGGACGGACACTCAGTAACAGATGAATACCTCATCCAACTTTGTTGGCAGACTTAGTAATAATAAGGATGGCCGACAATACTTAATCTGATAAAAAAAGCAATATAATATCGCTGAGACTAGGGCTAGTTCAAAAGGCTGACTCATCGGGCTATTAGCCGTTCAGAATTTAACTTAGCGCGGCACATTAAGTGGATATTTGGTTAAATAATTCAATAAGGCAGCTTTGTTGACGAAGAATAACAAACAGAGAAGCCAGAAAGGATACATAGGAAGCGATCAAGTTCAGAAAGCCTGTTCATGGGCCGAGCATTCGATTTATGAGATATTTTTTTATTTGCTGATCAATATCATCGACCAAGCTGTTTATCAGACAGTATGCATGGATTTGACTCATTCCAGAAAAAAAAATCTTGTATAATGAAAAGTGATATCCTTGATCCCCTGTCTATAACCATGGCCTATAATACCTTGGGTTGAAAAATTCCGCTATTGAAAATATCTTCAAAACACTATTTGAAACAATGGACTCTTCCACTGTACCAATTTTTTAAAGTTTCTTCTCTAGGAAAAAAAAAAAAAAATTGAATTCGAATTTAAAGAATCTCCGCTTTCCAAAAGTTTGCTTTACGCAACTTTTTCGAAAAAAGTCGAAAAGCGGACGTAGTATACAGCTTTTGTTTGGCAGCTGGTTATCATAGAGATATCACGCACTTTCGTCCTCTCCTACACCCCAGTCTCCTGTACCTTCCATCATCGCAACCTCTAATGACATACCATTCTCACCATGTGCTGTGTCTGGGAACGCTCAAAATTTCTTCCCATGTGAATGAATGGTAATTGTTTTGCTTTCCGCAATTTCGGTTTACAAGGCTTTTGCGGGTATTTACTATATATATATATATATATATATATATATATATATATAAGGTTGTAACGAAAGTTCTGTCAATAATTACAGTTTCTTCGGAGACTGAAGTATAGTGGTGATTAAAGACACATTTGAGCATTCTCCTCATTTTATCTATCAACACGTTTTTCGATTTCTTCTCTTGAAGTGAGTCTATCAGAATGGTTTTACAAACACCTGAACAAATAATAGTCAGTTGGAACAAGATCAGGAGAGTATGGTGGATGAATCATTTTCCCCAGCCGGATGTCACTATGAGAACTTGGGTCACTCGAGCAGTACGAGGAGGTGCTTTACCATAGTGAAGAATAACCCCTTTGCAGTTCACTAAGGGTGGATGTTTCGTGCCCAAAGCTGTTTACAAACACCAAGGTTGTTCGCAGTAAACTTAAAAACTGGGATAGTTGGGTTATCGTTTGAAGATATATATATATATATATATATATATATATATATATATATATATATATATATATATATATATATATATATATATATATATATATATATATATATATATATATATATATGTTTAGCTCAATGGTAAAAGCAACGCTACGCTGAAGTGGCTATCCTATTGGTGGCAGGTTCGATTCCTGTAGCAGCTCAATTTTCATTGTTTGTTTATTCTATTTACGTTGTCTAGGCCAAACACAAACACACACACATATATATATATATATATATATATATATATATATATATATATATATATATATATATATACACACAGGTATATATAATCCTACTCAGACATGTGTTACCGGTACCTTGGTGCCGCCATGTATTCATCTAAAGGTTTTGGGGTTGATGTAGACTCTGCTTCATGCATTCGTTTTGTCAAGATGTTGGAAACTTTTGAGCTCATGACTTCAACAAAAGTACAAGTACAGAATTCCATTAATGACAAAAAATATGAATAAATTTCGAATGTTTCTGTTGGTGACCCTACAGTATAGTGGATGGAAATCTTAACCGACCTCATCGAATTGTATATCGAGCTGAATGATTATTTGTCGGAATCTGATTTTGAAGGTAGGAAGGGCCCTGCAACTTGGAAGATATTACATTGAACATCCGATGCTAAAAAGGCAGATACATAGTAAGGGTCTAGTCTTGCATTATACGTACGTTGTAAATCGATTCAGAGCCAATTCATTCGCTTCCACTTTGAAAGTTTCTTTTTCTCAAAAATGAAAACTTTCCGGAAGAAACGGGTAGTCAGATTCTGTAAAATTAGATCAAATTACAGAGGAAAAGTATATATATGTTGAAAATTACTCTGGTTTGCAGAAAATTGAAGACGCAGAATTAAAGAAAGTAGACTTTTACATCTACTTAGGACAACGAAAATCCACGAATTCCTCAAAAGAAGAAATCAAGCGAAGATTCACTCTAGGTTGGCAAGCGTTTGGAAGAGCAAGCTCAACCCTCAAAAACGAGTAACTCCCAAGTCCTAAAAAGAAGGCTCTACAAACAATGCATCCTCCCGATAGTCACCTATGGAGTTGAAATATGGAACCTAACCAAAAGACTGACCCACAAACTGAGAACCATAAAACGTGCACAGTAAAGAATCACGTGCAGCATCACATGGAAAGATCACAAGACAGCACAGTATGTTCGAGAAAGAAAAACAGGAATAAGAGATATCACAAAAAAGTTTTTTAAAAAAACTCGAATGGCAATCGACAGGCTATGTTACAAGAATGTCAGATAACTGCAGTACATTACGACTCACCACGTGGATCTCCTGAGATCCTATGCTAAATAGTGGCCGGCAAAATATAACATGGCGTGATGACTTAGGTTCTGGTGATATTGGCTCTACAACGCCCACGATTGAGAGGTCTGACGAATCCTGGAAGAGGTCTATGTCCTACGATGGATGTTAGGATGGGTGTCGCTGTTAATAATATTTGCATAGCTCTATATGTTTTCTCACTCGTTTTGATGTTCCCCGTAAATGGCAGACGGAAGCGGCAGCAGCGTTATTCAAACAATGTCGTCTCAGGGCGAGGAAGCCGAACACACAAACGTCAGGCCATTTGGTCCCTAAAAACGCTGACGTCACTTCATTACTTAGAGTGACACGGAGTGGTAATGTTGAGAGGTCTGATACCCAGTTGCCATAAATCACAATGGGTCCCATTTACAGCTCAAGTTAACTCCAATGTTTATCAGGGAGGCGATTTATAAAGTATGGCTCCCTCTGGACTGAGCGCGTACGTGTAAGCATGCACTTTTTTGCAACTAACGCACAAGATTAATTACCTGAAATAATGAAGTAATTAATATTTGAGTGGCTTCGCATGATGAGTGCTCAACGGGCCATTTTTTCTTTTTTTTTTTTTTTCAAAGTTGGGATTCCCGTTATTATGCTCGGAGACCTTTTTTAGAAGCTCGAAAACTCTTTGAACCACAATGCAGAGTGTTCAAACTTCAATATAAAAAATGAGCTTTCTAGCTCTAAAAATAACAAAAATCAATTTTTCGAAAATACTTTGTTGGGTACAAACATTGCACTCTCGTTCCCTCATACTTAAAATTGTAGGTATATTGAAACTATCATTAAAAACAATAATCGCGAATCGATGGTCGCTATTGTTATCAATTTATCTCGGCAATGAATCACGAGAAAACAAGAAATATCTATTGATGTTTTTGGGAGCTTGCCTCACATTTTTTTAGGGAATTGCAAGCTTCTAATTTGCCGTAAAAGTAGGCGTGCAGGCCGAATAAGGGAGTAAATTTACAGGTAGAAATAGTACTGGAGGTGCGGTGACCCTCGGTACAAACAATTTAATGGAACAATAAACTGAACAAAGTAGTTCAAAGTATTAAATAAAATCTTGACTAAATACGTCAGAATCATAATATCATTAAGGACGCATTTTGTTGGTTGTCATTAATTCATCTCTGCATTGAGTTACATGAAAAATAAGAAATACTTTCGTGAGCTTACCTAACATTTGTTTCTAACTTGGCCCTTGAAATGCATTTTACGAAATGTTACTTCGTTGAATGCTATGGCACTTCTATCATTTTAAAACTTTCCAACAGAGTCTTCTTAACCATGAGATATAGACTGTGCCAAAATCATCTTATAACATTTTTCAAGTTTACATCTGCGCCAGCAGTCGGTGCGCACATACTTTCGTAACAGGGAAAAATTGCACACCATTTTGCTACACACTGAAGATTAAAAAAATTAGAAAGAACATTGTTTTCAAGCGTTCCACTTTAAGTAGACAGAAGTAGAGAAATTAAAAATGAGAGCTCTATATAGAAAAGACTGCTGTAAACGTATTAAAATAAAATCTTTGAAATATAAAGGTCCTCGACAGGGAACTGTAATATGTTCAATTGTTTGTGTTTTTGTCCCCCACAACCGATATGATATGGTATTCTGAGCTACCAGGGTAGCAAGTAAGACTTAATTCTGAGATACCCGATATTTTTATTCAAACTACAAAATTCTTAAAAACGTCATATATTTTCAATGATAGAAACAGGTACCCAAGGACCTGTGTTACAACTTTTCATTCTGATCGGTTCTGCACTCCCAAAGTTTGATATTTTTGGGGATCTTGACGTATGGTTATTTACATAAAAAACAAACAATTGGGTCGTCTCCCCATTTTTCAATTCCTAGAGGTTTGTCATTATATCCAAATTTCAGCAAAATCTGCCAAGATTGGACAAATTCTCCAATTGCAAATAAAAACAACGTTTGTACTTGGAAAAAAATGTGAACTATGCATCACATCAGCAATATTGCTCACCATTCCCCAGGCAAAATCTCCCCATAAGCTGACATGATATATTTCAATGAAACTTTGTGAGGAATAACGAAGTTATCCACTTGAAAAGAAATGATAACGACGACAACAACAATGACCGACGCCCTTTGTCCCCAGCTTTTTACCAATGGGGACAAAAGGTGATGACCTCACAGGGTAAGTAAGACACAGCATTAACGAGGTGTCAGTCTTTTCAATTCCTTTTAGAAGTTAGCGACTTGGGTTCATGGCGTTGTTGGAGAATTTTCTTCGTTTTATTTTGAACTGGTCATGTGACATTCATGATGAAGTCACTGGATATGTTAATGTGCGTCTGTATGGGGGAGCAGGCCCGTCACCAGGGTGCAGCAAGTAGGAAGGGCATACATTATGTCCGGTGCGTGAGGAGGAGTGCTCAGTGTTGCTAAAAAACGTTATTTTTTTAAATAGCCAAAATGCCAAAAAAATTGCCAACACACACCAAAAGATACTGAAAATGGTCAAAAACCCAACCCAAAATGGCCAAAATGCTTAAACCCGCACGCACCAATTTACAGCTTTTTGCACTACCAAAATAAGAAACTCAAACTCACGAAAAGCGCTAAATTGGCAACTATGGAAGTGCTTTATGATAATTATGATGAAAATAAATTCACATCACATTGACCAGAGGATGGGAAAGTGATTTTCAGGAGGGGGTCCCTAGGCGACGGTCCTGTGCATGGGGTTGAGACTGATAGCACCAAAACAATGTTGTTCATTTACGTGCTAGTCTCGTCCGAGGGAGGTAGCCTCCGCCATGAAAATTAAAGTTCACAAGTGGCCGAATAAGAAGGCCCTCTCTCTCTCTCTCTCTCTCTCTCTCTCTCTCTCTCGCTCATTTGCTTTTTCCAACGAAAATGAAAGCTGGGATTAAGAAGCTATTCGCGTCACCCACCCAGGTCGTGAAGGGTGTTGTAAAAAAACAGAAAAGATAAATGAGGGTGGAAACCTTTCTAGTGTAACCCAGTGCGCCCTTTTCTTAAGATTGGGACGCAGGTGGTTAATACTAATCCCTCTCCCAGACCGAAACGTAATCCGGAAACAAGACAGACCCCAGAATAATTCAAGGTGTTATAAATATTGTATGATGTACTTTTACTTCGAAAAAAGGAATCTTCATTGTTTCGATTTAAAACAACATTTTTTAGGTCTTTTGTGTCAATCCCCACCAGAGGCTAACGTCTATAATTTTGAAGTACGGAAGCCCGAGAAGAACAAAAGTTGCATTTCCTTTTCCATTAGTTTCGACCGAACCCAATCTTTTATAACCAGTAATGGGAATTCATACGTTAAGTTTAATTCGTTGGTTACTCCAGCCCCAAATCTTGCTTCAATTGCTTTTCAAAATTACCGGCTTCAGTTCATTACGTTTTTGGAGATTTTTTTCTCTTTCCTTTTTAACTGGTCGTGTGATATTCATGATAATTTCACCAGATATGGTGATGAGTGTCTGGGGTCTCTTTTTGAGAGAACGACTGTTGTTCATTTGCGTCCTTATCTATCTTGATTTATTGTTTATACGTCCTCTGCTCAGTGCAGCAAGGCAGAACTGGGTCAATTGACGTAGCTGTATACATTGTCTTAAATAAAACGGTTGAATGGACGTGCATGTACGTCAGAGGTAATACTCAACACAAGACGCGTGGCAGTGAATGTGCTAAGATGGCTGATATGACATGAAATAAAAAAAAAGACTACAAAGGCTGAACAAAATTGATTAAATAGATGGGTTGGAGAAAAATGACTTTGTGGTATCGCCATGTGAACACTTCGGCATCCATAACCCCAAAAGATAAAAATCACTTTTGTTATTTGGAGCGAGTACATCAACACGGGCCTTTTCGTACGAAGATATTTTGGATCCAACAACGAAAAATAACACTTTTAAGCGAATAGAAAAAAAAGAGGCAAAATTCAGTCCGAACAGATCTTGGTGGAAGACGACTAATGGTTGAGAAGAAAATCATTCAAAATGAAAAAAAAAAAAAAAAAAAAAAAAAAACGAAGTGAGAAAATCAGTATACTTGTAGATTTTCTTATGATCTTTCACATAAAAAAACCCAACTCAGGCGATCTGAGAACCGTTGCAACCACTGACTTTAAAATAGCTGCAAAAAAATAATGTTTATGCCGGAAAAAAAAAATGATGATATATTTGGCTGAGTCGTCGAAAGTTAGCGTGATGGAAGGCACAGCAAACATGGATGTCAGAGAGGGTACATGTTACTTTTATACAGCTCGCTGCAAAACAAATGCTGAATGCTATTTTCACCATTCTCTTTCTTTCATAAAAAATCAAAAAGGCGGCGTATAGCGATTTTTTTTCGAGAAGCGGGGAATACCTGCATTTACCAAAGTTAGTTTAGTCAGGTACAAAGCGACGACAATTGAGCAATTCGCTTCAATCAGCACAGTAGATAAGTCAAAAATCGTTCAGGCATGAAAAAAGATCCATCAATGAGCGTATTTTCACTCCTATTTCCCATTTTGAACAATTCGGGTCGAAATTTCATGTATTATACTGTACTGTTTTGCCAATTCTGTTTTTTTTATCGCGGCCATTTTGAAATAAAGATGGCGGCTGCAGTTCTTGTCAGATAGTGTGTTTCCTATTTTCATATGAAAGAGTACCGAAATATCCACCAGTATGTGACTGTTCCTACTTTTCCCCCGCCATTTTAAACAATTCCGGTTAAAATTTCATCTTATTTACTGTTCTATTTTGCAAATTCTGTTTTTTTTTCCATTTTCTTTCTGGTGGCCATTTTGAAATGAAAATGGCGGCTGCAATTCCTATCAGATTGTGTGGCACCAAAAAGATACTTTTTCACATTTTAAATAATTTTACTGTACTACTAGAAAATAACTCCGAGTTTAAACGACTCGTCCGCGACAAAGCACTCGGGTGCCCAGGCACATTATCCAAGAACGAACAGTAAACTCATTTGACTACAATGACCTCTGCCACACAAACAGGCATCTCACAAGGCTCCAAACGACAAACCCAGTTATCAACAAATCTCTTGCTTTTCAGGAAACATTGTCTACTTGGCCAGTCTTTTGACATTCAATTACTGCACACACGCACGGATTCAGGGGCTCCAGACCCCGCCACACTCCATGTCTGGGGAAAGTACAATCGATTTTTTTTTAATACCTAGATGGGGAAATTTCAGAAATAAAAATCAACATACTCCCACTGATCATCAAATAACCTTTTAAAATATCATTTGTTCAGTTTTTCATTTATCATAAGATATATTCCGTCTAATAATTCATTTGTTAATGTTATTGATTCAGTGTTGAATTTCATTGACTCTTTTTTTTTTTTACTTTATTCTTTTGTCGATTCGAGGGCTAAAAGCTACGGACTCAAATATTGGTGAAAATACCGGATCACATAGGTGTAGATGGGGAGGGAGGAGGTGGCAATCGGAAAACAGGAAAAAAGGACTCATTTGTACAAATATTATTTTCCTGTATGATAATCCTGTCTTTCATCACCATTTTAGCGTTGATCGTTGGACATGGACCTTCCCCAAGATTCACCAGACCACTTCATCATCGTTATCTCATTCTCTACCGGCCGAACTTTCGTATATGATCTCTGGGTATCCACGATGTGAGTCGTGATGTCCAGCGTTTATCTTTCTTGCAACATGACCAGCCCATTGCCATTTGACTTTTCTAATGGATTCTATGATATCTCTGACTCCTGTTTTCCCACTATATTGTGATCTCTCAACGTAATGCTAAACATGATCCTCCCCAGTAAACGTTGTGTGGTTCTCAGTTTGAGGGTCAATCTTTTGGTTAGGTTCCATGTTATACCTCCATAGGTGACTATCAGGAAGACGTGGTGGTTGCATACCCTTCTTTTTAGAACTAATGAGATGCTATTGCTATTAAAGGCTGAGCTTGCTCTACCAATAGCTTGCCGAACTAAAGTTATTCTTTGATTTATTCTTTTTTAAGGATTTTATGGATTTTCGTAGTCCTAAGTAGATGTTGTAGTCCACCTCTTGAGCTTTGTGCTATCAATTTTGATCGTTGTGTCTGTCTTTAATTTGTTTGTTGTACACGACATGCGTTTTATTGAAGTTCATATGGAGACCAACATTTTTGCTTTCTTCATTCAGTTCATGAAGGTTTTGAGCAAGAAGGGCGATGTTGTCAGCAAATCTTAGGTTACTTATCCGCTGTCTCATCCTTTATTTGACCGGTTCATGTTTCGGACGATCATCTTAAGGCTGGCTGTGAATAGTTTGGGTGGGGTGGCACCCCCTTTTTGAGCTGAAAGGGTTGATGAAAGAACCGCGATGTCGATAGATATTCGCATTACTCCGTCATATACGGGGTCAATGACCTTGGAAAGGCCTTTTTTGTAGTTAAATACATCACAGCGGGTGATATCGGGTTTGTTTATTATAACAATTATAAATATTATATATTTTTCTGTTGTTTTTTTTTGGGGGGGTGCTATCTAGCTACACCCTGGAATCACGTATTACTTTCGTGTTATTGATATTTGATATTTGTTTTCTTTTTCACATATTTATGTGTAAAAACATTTTTTCCGTTTAGATTCCTTTTCAAAATCTTGGATCAGCCCCAACACAAAAAGATTTCAACAACACAGGCATCATTGAACTCAAAGAAAAGGTTGTACAAATAAATTCTCTGTTAACGAGTATTACAGCAGCCTCGTCAATATTGTCGACGATACCAACAAACCTTACAATTATTGTTCAAGGAAAGCACAAGAAACATGATTTGTTAAACATCACCCTAAAGCATTCATCCTTTCAATACCTTTTACTTCGTTCACTTGCATAATTCATATCATTAAATTCCTGTTTGTAACTGTTTATACTATCTTGTAGTGTATTTCTACAAACTGACGTTCCTTTACGCATTTGTCAAACCATACACAACCACTGAACTGCTGTAGAACGTCGAAGCCCACCACAATAGAAATGGGAGGACAGATTCAACAAGTGCAACCTTTCTCTCACTCATTAAACATAGCCTTTGTACTTCTTACATTACCAGCGGTTAAGCAGGGCCCGACCCAGGATTCCTGGTGCCTCGGGCAAGCTGAACTTCGACATCCTTTCAAAGGTATATTCGACAGTGAGAAAAATGGATGTATAGGGGAAAAAAAGTATTAGAATTGTCTGATAAAAGATTTTTTCGATACAGCATTGTTTCACATCAGGGAATTTTCTTATTATGGCAGATTTTTATTAGTTGAATGTATTTGTTTCTTAAACCCGCCCCCATTTGTATGTGGAGAGTCCAACTGTCACATGACAAGTGTCCCCTTGTCCATCTGTCACATGACAAGAGTTCCCTAGCACTTGGAGCCCTGTGCCAGGTAAGTATGTATATATATATATATATATGAAATAAACTGTACTGTGCGTAAAAATTTCTCGTTATCAACCAGTTGGTGATGATGGATTACTGAATTTGTTACAACACTAAGGCAAACTATTGGTTAAGTTTCTTCCAGACGACAAAATGAAATATTTCATGAAATAACTGGAGAAGTAGAATTCTAACTATCCCCAAATAAAAGAAACGTTGCGTCACAATTTGAATTCATGAAAAAAAAATCTCATCGAAGAATAAATATGGTCAGAATAAATTCTTTTTATGACATCACTGTTGTCTCCTGCTGAAGAATATCTAAAATTAGGTAAAATTCTGGAAAATCCAGATACTATTCCTAAATTCATCAAAACAAGGACCCCCAAAGTTCAAAAAATATTTTATTCAAAAAATGAAGGAAAAACGTAATAGAAGGAGGCTAGAAGAGTACTGATGGCAATTGTCAAGTCAGCAGATAAAAGGATAGGGCCAGGAGCGCTGAAACACACAAGCACACGCAAATATGATTAAAAGGGTAGAACCCCCAGCCCTCTCTGATGACTACGGTGGTTCAAAAACGCGATCAGTTACTTAATCTTTTGTAAGGTTCAGTGTCAAGGGAAGCAACTTTTGATGCAACATTCATTGAAGGGAGGTAACTTAGCTTCAGTTATCTCCCATGTACCTTAAAATGAGTCGCAATTTATTGGAGAACTCAATTTGATCATTTTGAAAAAGTTATTCTTTATCGATAAATTTGATACTTATTGCGCCCTATTTGTAATATGAAACTAGATTAGGTTTTAAATTACGTGTAAGATGAATCATTATGAAAACTTTTTCCTGAATACAAATTATAAGAATCATTCAGACATTATCTTCATCAAAGTTTACCCAGTATTAGCACAAACGTTCGAGGCAGGAATCTTAATACGTGTCAACTTGAGCGAATAGTCGATTTTGGGAAAAGGATTTTCCCAGAAGATCAGGCGAGGGGTAAATGAGAAAGAAAAAAAAAAGAGAAAAGGGAGAAAATAAAAACGAAGAAAGAGACGGGGGAAGAAGAAAGAGGAAAGGGAGAAGAAGAAAGAGGAAAGAGGAAAGGGAGAAGAGGAAAGAGGAAAGGGAGAAGAGGAAAGAGGAAAGGGAGAAGAAGACAGAGAAAAAGGGAGAAGAAGAAAGAGAAGAAGGAGAAGAAGAAAGAGAAGAAGGAGAAGAAGAAAGAGAAGAAGGAGAAGAAGAAAGAGAAGAAGGAGAAGAAGAAAGAGAAGAAGGAGAAGAAGAAAGAGAAAAGGGAGAAGAAGAAAGAGAAAAGGGAGAAGAAGAAAGAGAAAAGGGAGAAGAAAGAGAAAAGGGAGAAGAAAGAGAAAAGGGAGAAGAAAGAGAAGGGGTGGATATGGAGACCAAAAAAAAGGGCAAAGAGGGAAAAAAACCAAAAACCAAAAATGGATAATGGAAAAAGCAGGTTGATATGAGTTAGTTTAAAAATAGACACACGAACGTACTTGATTGTATAAATATCGATCCATACAGATATCTATGCCAATGTATGTGACGTAAATCCTTTGAGAGTACAATAGTTTGTAGAGTAGAGCCACTTGAAATTGTTCTATCATGGATTTACGCGAACGATACTGAAAATGAGGACATTGGTATTTATTCCTGCTTAAGACAGGCTGTAAATAACAAACAATGTGGTGTCTGAATAGATCTTGTCTATTCAAGATTATGATGAAAAAAAAAAGAGAAAAAAAGATTAACTGGAAACCGTGTGTAAATACGATTATCTCTTTTTCATACGTGTGGTGATAATTTCGCCGGGTGTACCGAGAATAAATTGATGTCCCCAAATCGAAAGAAACAAAGGGTAGAGATTCATATCTATTAGTCGGTATGGGAAGGCCAAGTTGTGTCAAGGTTAAGGAGATGGAACGTTGTTAGGTCTATGTATGATTGAGTGCGTATGAGTCTCCGTCGGAGGAGGCTAGAGTATCTGTGAATAAATTGCGAGTCTTTTGGCGACTATTGCACGTGCGACTATAGAGTCATTTGTGTTTTGAATCACACAATTATGTAATGTTAAATCGTTGATTTTTGTACCCTGAGGATTTGTTCTAAAATTTGTATTTACTATCGTGTTTTAGTGACGGCGTTAGGTCCGACTTTCGCCGCGGCAAATTGTTACAAACGCACACCTTACAAAAGTAAAAGTTATAAATGGTTACTTTGGCTCGTTTTATTTTCTTTGATGCTGAATAAATACTTTTGCATTCAAACTTGGTCTTTTAATTGTATTCAAATGAAAATACATAATAGGTTTAAGAATAATGATAAATGAGGTTTATCGAGTACAGTCTTGTCAATTTATGTCTAGTTTTTTTTATCTTCAACTCAGACTCATACGATACATGTGCATGAAGCATTTACTTTTTTTTTATTACTATGTCATAAAAATGATTTACACCTATAGACTTTTTTCAATCATCTAAAAAATTGACAAAAACGAAAAACTTTTCTTTCGAAAGCGATTTTTGTGTTCTCATTACACAATTACAGTATACTAAATTAAAAATTTAATCACACTGCTTTACTGTTTTTCAACATTATCATTATGTGACCGAAACCACAAATGGCAGAAGGTGTAATATACAACATCAATTGTCTTCCACTTAGTTGTCTCATGCTTAGTAGTCGCCGCTCAATAGTCAGTCAAATGTAGAGAGTGTCTGCATGGGTGATTTTACTTGACACTAATTTGTGTGCTGGTAGTATATGTCATGGCGATTGTGTCGTGTGAGTGTATGTGTGTGTGAATATTGAGGAGTGTATATTAGTTTGGATGGATGGATAGAGGATGACTTGGTGTTTGTTAGTGCGTGGCTATGATTCTGTCGTACGCGAAAGTTATGTGTGTGAGCGTGTGTTATTGACTGTATGTGTATGTGTGCAAGTGAAAGAGAGGGTGTATTATTGACACAGTATGTTATGTGTGTGTGTTTTTGTGCAAAGAGTGTACACATATATTGCCATCAGTATATCATTGTATACCCTGGTGTGCGTATGGGAGGGTCGAGATGATAAGTACTAATCTGCATCAATAGGGAGAGGTTCGGAAATTTAGGTTTCGTTGCATAGCTTATCAATTCAATTTCCAGATTGTCAAAAAACAGTCTGCTGTAAAAATCATTTTGTAGCTACTCTCAGACTTTTGACTATGTGTCGATAAAAAACACCCGAAACTTGTAACCTGTCAATTTATCGCAATAATCTATGCGTTATTAATAAGAATAAGAATTTTAAAAGTTCATGAGAGTAGGTAGTATTTAGTTTTTCATAATGACTGAATTATTAAGTAATCCGTGGAGATAGAATAATTAGTGAAAATAATTTTGTTCAAACAAGAGATTTTGCAATACTTGTCCTCGGGGCTTGTTTTGAAGAAATAGTAAATATACATTTCTGGTTGGTATGTTATTTTCTCTTGATATTTCAAATTGTTTTTATAGCAATTCACCCAGACCACCAGTCTTTGACAATGTGTAAAATGCATCGACTGAAAATTAAGGATAAGTTGTCGGCGAGACTTGAATTCACTTTCCTTTTTGCCTGTTTAACTGGACGAATCTCCCCAAGAGCTTGTCCTACATTTTCAATCAATTCTCTTCACTCACAACCGTAGATCGATAAAGAAAAAGTTCAAGATATGTGAGAATACCTTTAATGATGACATTTTAAACACTTGCGGTTGATTTACCTGCCGTTATTTGAAAGTCTTTATACACAAGCGGTCGATATACCGATAGCTGACACATGCGTTTTGTTTATAAGCATTGATATATCTCTCACGACCCAGGAATCGTGACAAACAGCAGATATAACGTGCACTGTGATTGGTTAGAATCCACAAGTCATATCAGGGTCAGTGGATCACGTTTCTCGAAGCGCGGGAACGTATCAATGTTTATAAACAACACACACGTGTATGAGTCCAAATATACGAGTGGCTGGTATACCAGTCACTATTTGAAAGTTCGTGTGCACAAGCAGCTGATACCTGCCACTGACGTGTGCGTTTTATTTACAAACACAGACGTTCCAACGCCCCAGGAATCGTGACCCTTTGACCAAGGAATTTTGACTCATCACATATATTGTGTAATTAAAATTTGCAATCACATTCTTATTATTACTATAGAAACAAAGTTCATATTTGTAAATGCTCAGTGATGGCACCATGAGTGTTGAGAGCTGTGTAACCTGGGGATCAGTTTAGGGGAATCGTGCAGGTGACGAGGAGGTGTCCAAGGGGTTTTGATGATAATCGTTGACAATGTTTCATTCAAAGGAAAAACGAAGATAATATTGCACTCAGTGAATACCTTCGCAAGATATCTAAGCTCAGCTTTGACTGTTGCCAGGTTTAGTGGACAACACTGCGCTTTGTCTTCGAACATTATTTCTAAGCAAAAAAAAGGGGGGGGGATTTTAGCACAAGAATTTTTTAATCACCCCTTTATCCCTTTGAACCAATAGAAAATAATGATGACTCGCATCACAGTCAATAACTGAACAACCGTAGCGTCAAATTTTGAAGTCATATAAAAAAAAGTTCCATCAAAGAATAAATATGGTCAGAATGAATCTTATTCATGATATCACTGGCGTTTTCCATTGAAAAACATCTAAGATAGAGTGAGAAACATCTAGATTCTGGAGAATCTAAATGTCATCGATAAACCAGTCAAAGTAGGTCACCCAAAAGGTCAAAACAGTTTGGGGGGGAAAAATCGATTTAGAAGGTGTCTAGTGGAATATTCATGCCAATTTTCAAGTTAAACAAAGGACGGCACACCGAAGCCCCTTTTTAGAGGGCAAACACGAAACACTCAAAATCTATGATTCCCTCCACATGAATTTCACCAAAAACGTATTTTCTTATTTTTAAATCAGAGATTTTAAGATTTTTAACCCCAGAGTTTAGTTTCGGAGAAAATATAAACTTCTGACTCGTATTATCATTTATATCTATTGTGTAGCATCACTTGAAATCGATCTTTCATGGATTTATGCTAAGAACATCAAAAACGAGGACATGAGCATTCATTCCTTCTTAGGATATGCTGTGAAAAAAACTGTATTCAATAGTAGTCGTATTTAGTAGCAAACCGACTAATAAAAACTAACATACACTGTACGTTTTTGTAGGGGGTGACACTGCATGCATTTTAACCGATTTACTCACTTTCGCACCATAATCTTCAGTTGGTTGGTTTGTCTTCATTCGAGAATACACTGCAAGTGTCTTAACAGATATATTTTTGCAATTACTACTTTTCAACTGAAATGAATACGTGACTCCACACCGTCTTTTCGAGGATATTTGACAGCAACTGATCGCGTCCTCAGCTTCTTGACTTCTTACCCGAGGCGATATGTAGACAAGACGTCTAGGAGGGTCTAGTCTAGAAGGTTCACTATTACGTTGTGTTTCTCAGTCAGTATTGTCAGAAGTCTTATTTATTGGCACCCACTGCTACTTTTTTTCCCTTCAGAGGAGAGGGCAAAAGCATGGAAGGGTACAAAAGAGGGTATTCGGGATATATCTCGATGGCAACCGTGTTGCAGGATAGGCATGCCATCCGTCATTTGTAGAGTAAGAGACCTGTCAATTCCTATTCAGTTATTCTAAAATTGATCTGTAACTGTTGCTCTGTACTTCCTTCTGTTTTTATGAACAGCTAATCCGGGAAAAGACAAGAGTTAGAGACATCATAGAATCCATAAAAAATCTCAAATGGCGGTGGGCTGGCCATGTTGCAAGAATGGCTGACAATCGATGGACATCACGACTCACAACATGGATTCCCCGAGACCACATGCGCAACCGAGGCCGGCAAAATGTTAGATGGAGAGACGAGCTAGATAAGTTCAGGAAGTATTGGCTCCGTGACGCCCATGATAGAGAAGTGTGGCAAATCCTGGGGAAGGTCTATGTCCAACGACGGACGCTAAAAGACTGATGATGATGATGAAGTGTT
The DNA here is from genome assembly GCA_963457665.1 of Thysanoteuthis rhombus. Lineage (NCBI taxonomy): Eukaryota > Metazoa > Mollusca > Cephalopoda > Oegopsida > Thysanoteuthidae > Thysanoteuthis > Thysanoteuthis major. The sequence goes on from OY735217.1 coordinate 53,051,738, forward strand.
TAAGGTTTGCGATATCAGCCAATCATTTCCTTTCATTGAAGTCTTTATTCCAATTAAGTAATTAATTGAGATGTGGTATCTGTATGATTTATCTACAAAGCATAAATGCGAAAGTACATGAAAATCGAGTCTTAGCCACTGTACAAATATCATCAAAAATAAAGTAACCCTATCATTTAAACGTTACATATATTTATCTGAATAGTAAAATGGGGAAAATTAATTCTTTCACTATACATGGAAAATGTATGAGTTACAATATTTATAAATAAAATTCGCGATAAAAAGTACCTAGAGGTTAGGATGAAGGTAAAAGCAAGTCAACATTAGTAATTATGTCGCAATACTTCAACCGATTATAAAGAATTGAAAACATTGTTGTATAGAAAAAAAAACGACTACTAAGTCTCAATTGTAAACATCAACGAGCGTGGAATATTGGTTGAAAGGAGTTACGTTCGATGTATAAATCCGTAGCTGAATGGTCGAAAGCGACCAAGCATATACTGGATCTCCTTTTGGCTAGAGGGCTCAAGTTCGATTCTCAACATGGACTTGCTCTTTAATGCCTAATTGTGTTTTTTAAACGTTGCCGTGAGATTACAATCTGATTTAAAGTTGTGATAAAAAGCAACTGATAGTTAGGATGAAAGGAAAAAGCAAGTCGAAATTAATAATAATGTAATTCATCGCATTGACTATTTTTACCTTTTTGAACTAATATATATATATATATATATATATACATTGTGTGTGTGTTTCGGAGATTAAAATAAAACATACATCAAAAAAATTCTATTGGTCGGCCCATTTTTCAAGAGCATCAAGGGGAGCCGGAAGGGGCAAAAACCACTGGTCTAGCAGACCATTACTACTATGCAGTGGATTCGATCTTCACTAGACGAATCTCGTCTGTGACTATTTATTTCCGAACATTGCAAAATTTGTTCGCTTCCAGCAATATATAAATATCAATATCAGATATTTGCATAAAAACAATCCATCACTATTGACTCTCCTCTCTCTTTTCAGAGAAAATACAGGTCTGGTTAGTCACCCGTCTAGAAACTGACACGTTTTCAACGTCCCAATCTCTATGAAAAAAAATTCTTCAAGTTTAGTGGAGACAAATTTAGTAAGAGCACAAAATATGGTTCCCCTATAATTTAACTTTTTGTTACGTATATGGAGTCCACTGTCGAGTTTGATTTTTTTTTCTTTTTGAATCAGCGGTTCTCGAGAAATCTAGTAAAACTAGCTAAAAGAATTAGATCATTTATCTAAAATTATAGATTTAAAGCAAAATTTACACGTTTTTTCTGCTCGGATAGTGTAATGGTTAGCACATCTGTGGCACTCGTAGAAAGTCTGGGGTTCGATTCTCGGTATGAGCGAAAAGTGTAGAAAACTTTCTTAGGACAAATTTCCTAGCGTACTCAGCAGTTAATTGAGCACACTCTAAGCTATATGATGAGGGTGGAGGTATCCTTTCGATGGAATTGCATCCTGCCAAGTGGGTTGTCATAAAGACTTGTCAGCATAAAGTCCTGGTCTCGACCCGACTTGAGACTTGCCAGAATCACTAAGCTGACGTATGAAACAAAAACTGAAACTACGTCACTGACTGCCATACTCTAAAGAGACGTGACTCACGTCACACTATTTATTTATTACGTCACGTTAAACAAAACCTACGAATAAATTCACTTTTCCCGATCATGATTTAAAGTAACGACCAATTGATTTGTAGGCGGCTCAGTTACCAACTGAGCTAAACTGTCAAGTCTTATATATACATTATGAATACAAAAGTTGCGGTAATCATCTTCAATCGGAATAGAAGTTGGAGTAGAGTTTGACCATGCAGCTGCCAGGCTTGTTCTTTCTTACTTTCTTCTTTCTTCCTTCTCTCTTTCCTTGTGCCCCCCTTCCTTTTATACACCAGTTTTCTCTACATTTCTTTCTTCCTCTTGTACGCTACCCTCTCCGTCCATCTTAGTCTTGCCTTGTTCAGTCTTCTTAGCATTGAATCACAGCCCTAGACTTGCAGATCAGTCCGTAAATGTCAACGACTCGGCAGAAGAGCCTGGCCAATGAAAAAAAGATAGTGTCAAGACGCATACGCTCAAAAGTTCAGGGTTCATCATCAACAGATATGACTGAACTCGGGGGGGGAGGTTGGAAGCTATCACGTCAACAATCAACCATAATCTTCAAGAACGTTGCAACTTTTCTTCGCTTCCAGCAATAACGGACATTTGCAAAAGAACAATCCATCACTATTGAACAATCAACCCTGCTCGCCTCTCACTTTTCAGAGAGAGAGAGAGAGATGTACACATATACACGTCTGGTTAGTCCCTTATCAGAAACTGTCACGTGATCAACGTCTTTTGGTTGCATGCCGTGTTGGAGGTGATCAATTAAAAGTTTTTTTGTTGTATTTTTTTGGAGACATAATCCGTGTCCTATCTTCTAGCCCCCATTACATACACAGCCAGCTGGACCAACTTAAAACTGAAGAAATCTATTTTGACTGTTTCTAATAGCCATACGCGCACCCTTCCCTCTGCAGAAATATATATTGATAAAGGGCAATCGGTTTTTATTAGAAAATGGTGTCCGTTACGACTCGATGCACAGCTTATTCGCAGAACTAAAAAAATTTTAAAAAATTATGCAATTAGAACAAATTACTATGGATGTTATAAAAAATTTTAAGAAAATTAGAAAAAAATGAACTTCTCCCTGCATTGAAAAAAATATTCTTAAAATCATAAAAAATCAATTCATTTGAAGACCTTAATGGCGGCTGTAGCCAAAATATTAATTTAGAAATTGTTTGATTTTTTTTAGAAAATGAAAACGAGCGTGTCAATTTTAAAAATATCTCCACGGGTATTTGAATAGGAAATAATAGAATACGTATATAGTTTTCCCTAAACAAGCAATATCAAATTAAAGATAATTTTTTGAAAAATTGACACAACAATGAGGAGGTTGAGGAGGTGAGGAGGGTACAAATTAGGCTTAACGCCTCACGAGCAGTACTTCCTTTATATTTCCTTGTACAGTATTTTCTTTTCAATTTGTATTACGATCATCCGTTGTGAAGACGTAATATGAACGATTCATTCTGTCGATTTGAAAAAAAAATGACTTTCAGCATTTGTCGAATAAAGAAAAATCGATGAATTTCATTGCAATAATATTTGTGTTTAATGAGAAGGAACATCATAAAAATCAGAGCTTGTTTGTAATCGCAAACCAGTGAAGCATGAAAATTTGCCTCAGGAAAGGTCAGCCCATATGAGTAGCTAGGTCCCGAGGACTCAGTTGGAATTTTAATCAATACTGCATATTTTTATTACTTGGAAGAATTTCATAACTCTACTTCTTTCGTTTTGTGTCCTCATAACTTTTAGCCACTGTCAAAATCGACTATGGATGCACAAAAAAATATTTGGCGCTAATTCGATTCAGCACCCACAACTTTCGACATAATGGAAGGTAGTCGCGATTGTAAATTGTAAAGTTTCACACCTTCATTCTCTCGATATCAAAAATGCAACACAAGAGGATTTATGAAAGAAAAACAGAATCACGATTATCTGCTGTAAATATGAATTTCAATACATATAATTTCTATCATAAAAGTTTCACACCTACGTTCAACCAATGTTTAAAAACTGTGCACAAATTCATCAACCCCCCCCCACACACACACACACTCCGAGAAAAAATGTTTTGATGTCTGATTTTCAAAAACTATTTTACTTTAAATATATATTTACAAACATCCAAATTGAACTGTACAAATCTTTGAGATCTTGGGAAAATACCACTCTTCGGGAAATAAACTGGTCTGGTTAGTCACTCGAGAGAAACCATCATGCTGCCAACGTTATTTGGCAGCATGCTGTGTTGCATGTGATCAATTGAAAAATTAGGAAAAAAGTGGTGTTCAATCAATAAGTTACCCCTGTCGCATTTAGTCGGGCAGTGGTTACTAAAACGTTCAGATTTTTTTTTAAAGCAAACGGGAATTCTGCCTGGCAGAAAGTAAGGGATCAGTTAAGCGTTAAATTACATTGACCTTCCACCAATTTACTAAAAACCTACATGGGGGAATGATGGAAATAAAAAAAAAAAAAAAAAAAGGTTTTCCTAGATATCATCATCAGTCTTTTAACGTCCGTCGTTGGACATAGACCTTCCCCAGGATTTGCCACAATTCCCTATCATGGGCGTCGCAGAGCCAGTATTCCCTGAATCTGTTCAGTTCATCTCTCCAGCTTGTGTTCTGTCGGCCCCAGTTTCTTATGTGATTTCTGGGGATCCATGTTGTGAGACGTGATGTCCATTGGTTGTCTTTCATTCTTGCAACATGGCCTGCCCATTGCCATTTGAGTTTTTTAATAGTTTCTATGATGTCACGGTCACCCGTTTTCTTATATACTATGCTGTCTTGTAATACTCCCCGTCACTGTAGCTCTGACAGTCAGGTACACAATAGCTATTTAGTATTGATCAGTTCTGACATATGGCCACAACTCTGGAGCACCCAGTGAGGCTCGAACTCATTATTCAGCAGTGAGGATATACATGATCAACTTGGTAATTGCTGCATTATGATGAGGCGTCTGCAACTTTACAAGACATATACATGAAATTAAACTCCCTCTCACGCTCTAACCTCTGTACCAATGGTTCTTGACATACACCAAGCTCCATCTTGACAGATCGAAGAATCTCAAGTATAAAGATTCCTGGCATCAAAACAGTTGACTCCAAGATTTATTTAAACCATACAGTTCTTAAAACGTTGTATCTTTTCGATGATGAGGAGCCTGAAGAACCGGTACAACATCGTAATCGGTTCAGCAGTTCCAAAGTTGAATATTTTTTATATCTTGACATATGGTTATTTACATATGAAATGTAAACAAATAATCGGATCGACTGTAACTCAACAAAATTCCAGGAATTGAAATATGGTAACATTATGTGCAAATTTCAGCGAAATCACTCAAGATTTTAAATATTTTTCCAAATGTGAAAAAAAAAATTTTGTTCATAAGAAAATGTACTGGATCATATATTATTCTCTATTCCACGGGTTAAATATCTCAACCAACCAACACATAACATTTCATTGAAATATAATTTGGAATAACTTTGTTGAAAAAACGACAACACCGACAACAGACACCCATAGCGAATGATTGTCCTGTGGAAAGAAGTGGGGCGAACATTTGATGTCTCCGCTAATATAAAAAGAAAAAACGAATTTCTTCATATAACTTATGGCAAATTCTTTGTCGAAAAATACTGACCTTTGAACTTTAGGGTCTTGACCAATTTTTTGGTTATTGTTCTGTTAGTCCAGTCAAATTAGAAATGGACCCAGAAGTAAATAAGCCAATTTTGTTCCATAAAAAGTTGCGCCATTTCATGTAGAATATGAGGGGGGAATAAAGACTTAAAATGTTGGGGGTCGGGCAAATTCAAAATTTGTAGTATTTTAGAATTTTTGCCCAGAAAGAATTTTTGTGTAGAGTCTTAGCAACTAGGTTAGATCATATCTAAAAACTATTCTGATATGAAATTGATTCTGAACGTTTGGAGATATTGTACGGACAGACATCGACGAATACAAAAATGTATTTTTTTTAAATGCAAAGAACAATAATAAAAATTATAAAGAACAAATTCCTGGATGCATCACACAATTTAATCAATTCTTCCTTACAGGGTGGTGCACCCTTTCACAAAATTGCATTAAAATCTGTTGCGAACTTTCGGAGATACCGTGTGGACGGACAGGAGCAAATACAGTCATGTATAAAACATTAAAACGGAAAAATATCTCTCAATCAAAAATGAATTCCTGGATCCAACCCAAAATCTAATCACTTCTCCCTTGCTCCGCAGTTTACTGTTTCACGAAACTGAGAAATTTCGGAGATAACATGAAGGCAAACAAAAATTTATTTCCGTTTTTCTTTTTTTCTTTTTTCATGAATTTCTGTCTATCTCTAAGAGTTCTTAATGGATTTCAATGACCTTTCGTGGAAAAGCAAGCCACGCCGTGAAAAAAAAAGCGATTAAATTTTAGGATGTATGCAGGAATTTGTTTTTGATTGAGAGATATATCTGCCTTTTTTCTTCCTACATTTCTGTATTCACTCCTGTCAGTCCACACGATATCTCCAAAAGTTCTCCACTAAATTTTGTGAAAGGTTCGGTAGTACGCTAAGTGATTGAAATTTGAGGATGTTCATAATTGGAAAATATGTGCATTCACAGTCGTCCATTTTGAATTTCAAAATGACCGCTCTTAAGGTTCATAGAAAAAATTGCAATAAGTTTTTTTACTTATTTAGATGGTTTAAAAATGTGTTATAAAGCTATATACACTATGTATATGTCTGTATAGTAATTTTCTCATTTACTATAGAAATAAAACATAGTAAAAAATGAACGATACTATCTTTTTAAGTAGTTTGCTCAAACAATCAGGATAGCCATTTTATTGCCATTTATAGCCGTTGTTTATTATAGGTTGTAGTCATTTTATAGCTAACCGAAAAACTGTTTCAATTAACCACCATAAAATTGAACATCGCTTCAAATTCCTTCTCTTCTCTTACCTTTTTTCTCGACCATTCTGAATTCAGAATGAAGACGACGCAGTCTTGAAATCCTCTATTTTTTAGATACCACCTTTTACATTCCTGCTTATAAAAACTTTCCTTACAGGCATTTTTTTTTTTATGCTGTTATAAACGAAAATTGCGCTTCGTTTGGTACCGAATTAGTTAAATGGTGTATTTACTTCTGGGTTTGATCATTTCTTGGAGAAATTTAATAACAAGAACGCAATGACATCATCACTATTATAATTCAAAAAGTTAGTGAGCTGAACATTACTTACTATGATATCTATAATAAAATGAGTACTAAATAGTATTGTGTGATAAGTAAATAATGGTATTGAATATTTAAAAATGAATCAGTTAAGACTTAACATGACTCAGTTTTCAGCCCCAGAGCCTTTTCCGTTCTATATACCCAAATCGTTGTCCCCAATATACTGAAATTGCCCCCCACCCTATGGGTTATGTGCCACACGTTTACAATCATTTCTTTACACACACGTGATATATGTAAGCGCTCATCCACAAAATGAATTATTTGCCGCGATTTATTCACAAGTGTGGCCCCGAAAATGCATAGTACTGATGGTGAAGTTATAGAAAAACCTTTATTTGCACGTGTCTGTCAGTCTGCCTGGTTTTCCACACACTATCACAAAAGTTCTCAATAAGTTTCGATGAAATTTTGAGGAAGGGCTGGTTATGAGCCACGGAAGAAATGATTACGTTTCGCAGTGGATCCTAAGTTTTGTGGTGGATCAATGTTTTGTTTTTTCTTTCAAACAATATCTCCATAAGTTCTCAATGAATTATGACCACATTCCGTGGAAAGACGGTCCATGGGCTAAGGAAAAATTTATTGAAATTTGGGGGCGGATCCATTCACCACACTTGCATCGTAGCTAGCACATATGATCTGAATTTCATTCAGTTCTTAGTTGCAATGGCGTTGGCAGAGGCATGCGCTCTCCAAGTGCTTCTTAGTTTACGTGTGTGCCCCTGGATAAATGTGACATTGATGTCGCAGTTGCAGGAAGAAAGGAAGACAGAGAAAGAGCGGGAAACAATGAAAGAGAATCCGTCTTCAAACCATGGAAAATAACAGCTGTCGTCTGCTATCGCCATTGACTTCGTCGCCAACACGACCACCTCGAATCCTACTGCAGATTTCTTCTCCCTATCTTCCGATTCACCACAATGTTCTTCTATGTCTCTCTTTCTTTTCGCTTTGTTCTCTATGCCTTTTCCTATCTCTCCAATACTTCTAACCTTTGTGTCTATTACTACTGTATTCCCCCACCTTGCAATTCGATTCCACTATCATACGTCAACCAAAAGAAGAGAGGGAGAAATCCCAGTTACGCAAACGGGGAAAAAGAAATGCTTATATATTACTTTGCGCACACTGAACATGAGTATTTATCGGGGGAATTCGTGTTTCACAACATTGCATGTTCAATGTAGACTCTTAAACACCGGTCTAAATGGATAGGATTTGATAATTTTTGACGACACCTGCATGTAAGAGCCAGGTTTTGCTTCCAAGATATTTGTACCGAAAAAAATCTCTCGAACAAATTGAAAGAAAAATTGTTTGCTATGATTTTTTTTATTAGCAAACTGTGTTTTTGATCCAACAGTTATAACAGCCAATTTGTCATAACGGTGTCTCTGTGCCGTTATAACGAGGGTCTACTATATAAACTTAAACTTGTAAAATATCTTTTTATTCAAGGTAAAACCTATGCCAACCAGTGGATAGAATAACCCACTTTTCGAGAAGAGGAAAAGTGATTTTGATGAAGTAAAAGAAAAAAAATGGAACAAGAATTCAAACCAAAAGGAAGGAATCCTTTTTGAGAGAATAAAACCTTCCAATAACCTGTGGATTCAAATGATATGGATTCAGGATTCTATTTTTTGGAAAAAAGCTGGATATCCCTTTTCCAATTGGATATTATGCACTTGTAAAATCTGGGCTACTTGAAGTCACCACGGATTAAACAGACTGAAAGGGACGATTTCAACTTTTGCATCATTCCACGTTTTCGCAAACTTTAATTTGCCGTCAGAGCGTGTGTTACTCCTACAACTCTATACATACACGCACACGCATACACACACACACACATATATATATATATATACATATCATAGGATTTCTGGCACGCACTTGTATATTAGCATGGGATTACTTGCACTTTTGCCTAATATCAGAGTATCTGGGCGTTCTGCCTAGAATCCAAGCGTCGCTCACTGACCTTCTGTCTAAGATCAGAGTGAAGAATCTGTATGGTCAAACTCAGAAAAAAATATGCATGAGCGCTCATTGCATCTTATATATGTGGATACACACGCACACACTGAGAGTTTTTAGAAATGCAGCCTAATCAAGCAATATTCTTATAATCATTTAATACAAATTCATAAAAAAAGCTTCTCTACGATTTAAACCACAACAAAATGAAGTACTTTTTCGAACATCTTTTACCAATACGTCAACGAAAATTCGTGAATTGAAATCAATAATGGAAAAACGGATCTAAAAGTTTTTGAGGGGTTTCTCTTAAATATTAATGTATAAACACTTGTGTGAACGGCCTATACGATTATCCAACTTAGTGTTAATATAGGAATAATACCAGCTGCAATACTCAAGATATTATCTTACATTAAATTCAGCTTAATTCATCAGAAAAAAAGTTATAAGAATAAAAAAGAGGGTAGACATAGCATTGATATCTATGTGTGTGCCTACATTAAGATGAATATGTGGACTTAGGATCGTGTTTGTCTTTAACGCTCTTACATACAAAGGTAGATCGATAAGTCCATGACATGATTCGGTGTTATTAGCTGAATTTCGATCTGAATCTTTCTCTGTATAAAGTTCAATCCATATGATTGATATTCACCACTGAATCAAGAGCACTGATAAGGAAGGAGATCATGTAGAAAACATCTGTCGTGTAAAATAAATGTTTTTTCTCGGCATTTAGCCACGGACTTATTGGTGTGCCCATATGCACGCTGAGTGGTCGCCGAAACGATTCAGGATTTTTAATTTTGCTAAATGTAAATGTGAGAATACAAGAGCTTTTCTCAGCAAATTGAAAAAAAAATTAATTAAAAAGAAAAAAAAAGTTGGTCAGTGTTACAAATTCACATAAATACGTACTAATATGAAATTTGTGCAGACTAGGAGGAAACTGACGATTTAAATAAAGAAGTTGCAACAAGTTACTTCCGCTCAACAGGTGCGCTGTATTACAAGACTTACAGGCGACCACCTGTTCGGATTTATTTTGACCCAGCCTGAAGTCAATACGGATTCGCACAAGACTACGGTATTGAAGCATTCAGTAACGATCGAACTAGCTTCCTCTAGATTGACAGATGGACTAACCAGCAAAAACTGGATTACTGGGTCCTTAATATCTAGACTGTTATAAGTTTAATCTATTAATTACTTTTTTTTTTCTCTCTCGATTGAAAATAACGAATGAAGTTGACATCGCGTTTCAATGGATATGAAGTCCATCTTCTAAAATCTGTTTAGACATGAAGCCGGGGAAATCTGAGGATCGTGAAAATTTCTTGTCGAAGGAATTTGAGTTTTTTTCTTCGAAAAACTCAGAGAATATTTTTTTAAATTGAAATCTGGGGTGTCGTTTTATTTATTAACGACATGCCAACTTATTGATTTTGATTTTTAGAAGAATCATCAACTATCAAAAAGTTTTTTTTTTCAAATAATTGAACTAATTCTTGTTTTCCCTTCCCAACGACGTTCCAGCCGATTCATTCTACGACTTTCTTCATATGTACTATCCGTACGTGAAATTTCCGGCTATATTCAGTAATAATCCATATACGAATCAACACAGGAACGAAACAAACTAAAAACTGAATAAAGTGAAAAGAGGATCATAGATTTCGTCTAGAACTCATTAGGCTCAAACCGAAATACAAAGTACAATCATAAATACGGAACTTAATTACATAACAATGTCACAAATTGCATACATATACATACAAATAACTGGGATTTTCAGAATGGATTATTGCTAAGATCGTTTATTTACTAATAATTACTATATTAATACTTTTAATGCAAATGCTGTTTCTTAACTGAATTTTGTTAAGGATTATCTAACAAAAATCTAAACAGTAATTCTATAATTATTTGTATCTTCATAGTTCGTTATAAAATCCAAACATTTATATTTCGAATATTTCAAGAATAAAAACAAAGCTGAATTCTATGTAAGGTCAGATATCTGTTATCAGATCATTAACTTCAAGTCAAAATAATAATATAAAACATTTTTTTTATTCAAATTATCATGTTCTTACTATAAAATCTTTATTTATCTTTGATATTGCCACAAATAAAGGATTCGTAAAAGCTAATGTGTAGTTCGTTTCCAAACTATTTGCTGAGGGCAATCTTAAATTTCTATGTTAATCTTCTAGCTATTGAAGAAACCTGTGAAATCACAGGTAGGATCTATTAAACAAATACGTCATAACTTTCATTCACGCTACTGATTACTTTTATAGAGACTCAGAAGATTCTGTTTGGAAAAATAAATGAAATGAAATAAGTACAGTTGTTATTTAGCGCCAACTGTATTTGAACCCGGTGTAGGTGGAGGGATTTCGGTTTTTCTAATTGCTTCCCACTGGTTCTACCATTCTCCAGCTCATCTCTGGTCATTTTTGACACAAATAGTGGAATTGTCGGCGATCGGAAATTAAACATCACTAGCAGAATGGGGTTATATGTGCGAAAAATGTTCCAAATATTTCGTACTAAATGAATAAAAAAAATTACAGTGTATACTAAAACCAATTCTGGCAAACATTTTTTTCACGTTATGATAATCACACATTTAAAAATCACCATATATATCAAAAGAGCCGTGTCCGCCACCCTCATAATATCGGTAGCAGCCATCAGCAACTTTCCCTTCCAACCCTTTTATTAAACAACCCAACTTTGTTTTCTCTCCCCTATACTCTAATCAAATCAATTTTCTTTTTCCCCCTCTCCCCTCCTACCACATAGTATTAGTAGCGACCATCAACCGAGCCTTCACTTATGTATGATAACTTCCAGCGAAGCAACAGTTCATGGACTAGTATTTATATCAAGAACCAAAGGAATGAAAGAATAAAAACCAAATTGATTTTGATTTGATTTCTTGGAATCGCACAGAAAATCATTTTAAAAGCACTGGAAGAACGTGAGTTTCTCAAAAGTCAGATCATTTAAGAATTGACTGCATGTCAACTGTTTAAATCACAAGGTTGGGATTCAAAGCACCACATAAGACCATACCCTGACTTCGCCAGAAAAACAGAGCTTTGAACGAGAACATTGCAACTTTTATCTTCACAAACCAAAAACAAGGATTGACTTTCTTCAGGTGAGTTAATTACTTCTATCGTTATTTATTTCAGCGAATAGAATTTTGTCTCTTTAAACATTCTCCAGGAATTTCAGTACAGCAACTCACGCAACACATGAGGCACTGTTTTTGTTCAAGTGCCTCGCTATTTATCTATAGATATCCGAGAAGAGAAGTGGATCCATGCCTTTCCCAAGGGCATTAGTGTAGTCAATAGATTTCATTCTAAGTGCCGTTAATCCTTGGGCCACCTGCACCTCCTTCCCAGGAAGCGATTCTGTCCGAATCATTTATAGTTATTGTCTTGAATGGACCAACACAATTAGTTGATCGCCCCGGAACGTATGGTTATTCAAATAGTTGAATGTGTGTGCCATCCCATTAGTTTCTTAAATCGTTTATTTTGTTAATTATATCGAAACTACCGTATTTTTTGGACAAACAAGACGCGCTTTTTTTGAGTTCTGTCTCAGGATGCGAACGCTTCATGGTTACTACACTATGCAAATAACGTAAACTCAGTGGGTTTATATAGATTTGAATAGATAAGAGCATTAGAATGACCCGATAGCGTGTGCGTGTAAGGGGGATAGCAATGAAGATGAGGGGAAAAAGACGAGGGAGGGATCTTTTTTATTTTTCTCAAGAATATGGCTGCACTAACTGGGGTGCGTCTTATGAACTTGTGCACCTTATACGTTGGAAAAGACGGTAAAAAGATTATATTAAGCACAGGGAAATATCACATCTTCTGAGAACGGATTACGATCGCAAAACTTTGATAGACTCTTTATTTATTTTTTAAACTTTTTTGATTGAGCATCTTCACAACTGCATTGAGAGCATTCATTGGCCATCTTACCCAATTTACGACAATATATGGACTCTAGAAGTCCTTCCAAACTAATGATTTTAGAATGTCAACACCAAGAGTTAACACTTTTGGAGTGTTAGTACTGATTGCAGTTCTGATGATCTCTCGGTTAAGAGAGTGTCCAATATTACAACTCTTTAAATGAGGCGTTGTAATTCAAGCCGTAATATCGGTCAACTAAAGTTTTTTTTGTTTGTTTTTTTTAAATAGAAATAGATATTCATAACTAGAAAGCACTCAGAGAGCGCCCCCCTATCAACGCTATTGCCAGGGCGTATAGATTAGGAATAGATCAACACCAAAATCAACATAGTTCTTCCGTGGCCTTGCATCAACATAGTTCTTCCGTGGCCTTGCACAAGAATTGAGAACTTTTGGAGATATTGTACGGACAGAAGCGACCAAATACATATGCCTCTTCGACCTTGTTGACAAAAGTGAATAACGAAATTCATATGGAGACGAATTCAGGTATCTTTTGCCTTTCAAAAGTTTGCTTTAAGCCACATCGCTTTTTTACAACTGACTAGCTCTGGGACAGCTTTCCACCCACTATTCGAAATGGCGTAAAGTGAAGTGAAAATTGCCGTTTACCTTCATGGGAAAGTTTTCTGAGAGTTCACTGACCCTTAAAACAACCTTCTATGACTGTCTGCATCGATGTCAAACGTACAGGTTCGACCTCTGCTGTGGCAGATGAAAGGGTTTCGTCTCATGCATCTTTCTGTCAAGATTTTTTTGTCGGTACTCAAAACATCGTGCAAACTTGCCCGAAATCTGTGCCCCTTTAAAATTAATATCATACTATTCTGAAATCATTGCAGCACTGTAAATCGTACCGCTGAAAAAAAAAATCATAAAATCCATTAAAAATCTCAAATGGCGGTGGGCTGGCCATGTTGCAAGAATAGCGGACAACCGATAGACATCACGACTGACAACATGGATCCCCTGAGATCACATGCGCAACCGAGGCCGGCAGAATATTAGATGGAGAGACGAGCTAGACAAATTCAGAAAGTACTGGCTCCGCGACGCCCACAAAAAGTTTCATAGCAAGGCTTTACTGTTGCAACCCGTCTCTTCAACATGAGTCAGACATCGAACTTCTCAAAAATATGCAAATATTTGTTTGTGCACACCATATGTCAGAAATGTTAGGAAAATCCGAGAAGATAACGTGTACGATTGTCACTGTTGTTTGAAAGGAAACATACAGCCACAAATTATCGGTTTTGTAATGTAAACAACTCTGTATAACCAAGTGTGAATTCTGATTCATGCCTTCTAAAATTCACTTACCCGGGCGCTTTGATTCATCATCACAATAGGATTGCAAATGTCAAGGCCAAATCAATACGAGGTCGGCCTGGAAAGTACCCAGCTATTCTTAATATATCGAGAACCGATTGTATGACCTTCATGTACCTTGGCAAACTATCATGGATAACCTCACTGTGTATTCTTGTATAGACGCTGTGCCGTCAGGTCACTCAGTCGGCAGTGAGGTGCTATTGAATGAGCTTGTGTACTGAGTGTCCAAAACGTCCACACCGAACGAGCAAGCCCATTCCCAACGCATCGTGCTTCAGTGTAGGTACGCCACCGATTCTATTCAATTTTTTATTGGTGCATACGCGTGTATGTGCATGTATTATGGCAGGTCTGTTTGATGGCCGAGAAAGTTGCGTATTTCCCTGGTCATCAGTGGTTGATGTTAGAAGTCAAGGTGGAGGTCTGAATTCCGAATACAGAGTTTCAAGATAGGCAGATTACCTCATCCACCCGTTAGAATACTATCACAACAATCTTAACCCCTTCAGCCCATAGCCCCCACCTATGAACCGAATTGATCTAATGTTAGTGAGGTTACGTATCGTGTTTATCATACGTTAGATAAGCAGCACCTAAATAAGGAAGTACAAATACACTGATTTAATAGAAAAATCAATTTTACTGATAGCTCTCGTGTAATATGCTTGACCAACCGAACCATCACGCTCACACAAACACACACACATATATATATATATGTATGGACAGGTTTCGTTAAAATCGATTGTCCTTTATGTTGACACATATACTTTGATTCCTGCGCAGTCTATTCGTCTCAGCTGTTACAAAACGAATCAGCCAATTAAAATAATCACGACAAAGCAACCTTTTCGGGAAGTAGAGATTTCATTTACAAAACACTTTCCAAATGTTACGCAGTATACTCTTTGGGTTGGGGACGGGAGAAGGAGCAGACACTTGCCGTGGTTAAATGTCGGAATCAATATCTTGAAATCTGCTGACAGGTAGGGAAAGGTAAATATTTTACACGTGGCAGAGTCTCCAACTTTATTCAATCGTCTACTTTTCCATAAATCTGAAATCCAAGAAGTAAGGCACAGATCTTCATATTGGAGCACTCGACGAAGACTGAACCCGCTAATTATGGCTTCTGAGGTGAAGTTAATCGCTTTACAAAATATAATGCAGTGTTGCCAATTGAGTGCCTTTTGTGTTAGATTTAGCGCGATTCTTCTTTTGGCAGCGTGAAAATTAAAAATTTAGTGACGTAAAATGGCTAGAAGTATTTTTCAGCGAGTCATGGCAGGTTTTTGACACCTTTTCAATGTCGATTCAGCGTGGAAATATTTTCGCAAGTTGGAAAGACTGATCAGATGCTCATTTAAATTTTCCACGTCATTTCTGTCGTCCATTTTTCTTATCTTTTCTCCAATTTCAATTGAAACACGTTTTCTTCTATCCTGAAATATTTACGAGTCAAAATTAAACATGGTGGCGATGGATGATGTCCGACTAATACAAATGACTTCATCAGATGCAACCAGGTTTAATTTTGACTTTTCAGACCACAGAATATGGCTCCAATCCTCCACAGTCCAATCTGTAATTTCTTTGGTTAAGACGTAGCTTCTTTCTTGCAATTGACAGAACTGATAAATGGCTTTTTTACCGCTGCACTACCTCTTCACCCCGTCTTTTGTAGCCCGAGATAAGAAGCAAGGTTCCTCACCATTGCATCACCTAAGGACTTTGGTAACTGTTTCGAAGCAGTCACACGTTCAGATAATTTTCATCCTCCGGTCAAAACTTTTGCCGGCTTTCCTTGGTCGGTCTCTGGCAATAATTCTGCAGCGTGATTATTCCAAACCAGCACAAGTGATATCCAAAGATTTGGCCATTTTTAAATCCTCTTTTGTTGCAGTGGACAGCTCATCCCTCGTGTGCATTTTCACCCAAACCAGCAAAATAATGCTCAACAGTATAGCTACGCGTTCCGTATGACAATTTGGCCAATAAATGATGTCCATGCATCTCAGCATGTTTCATTGCGTCATGACACATGAAACTATTAAAAGACTGAACTCCGACATTTGCTTCACTCCTCAAGACCAATTACACACCATAAAAACAAAAACTTCGATTTTATGTTCGAATGAAGGGTTGTAGCGTCAATTCTTCCAGGTTGGACTTCACTTTTAAATACCCCGGCACATAGTGACACAGCAAAATCTGTCAGTAAAGAAATGATTAAACAACATGTCTATTTCTACTCTGAAGATGATTACTACAACCTTTTATGTTATTTAATTATATCATTTATTATCATTTAATATATGAAATATATAAATATATATATAAATAAAATAAATAAATGAATAAATAATATATATATATATATATATATATATATATATATATATATATATATATATATATATACACACACACACACATTATATATATGTATATTCGTTACAATTCCAGAGTGAAGCAACCCCTTCTGAAAGGAGTTTCTTTCCAGCTTGGTTTTTAGCCACTTTTTTTTTCTTTTTTTTTTGAATCCGTCAATGTTCGATTGCATTTTTTCTCCGAGTTTCAAAGCAAGTTTTTCATTTGTGCTCATCTGTTTTTAATATTCCATTACAATTTTTTAAGACAAAGTCTCTCTCTTTGATAAAAAAAAATCTTTACTTTATGGGGTTTATCAATTTATTTATTTCATTGCAATAATTTCGGTTATGTGATGGTTGAAATAGCTATTGCTGTTATTGACTTAAGGGGTTTCGATTTCTTTTCCAATTAGACATTTCGATTTGTAGAGCAACGTGCCCTCAAAATTTTAGACGAAAACAAAGTCTTCTAAAATTTCAAAAGTTTACAAACTTCGGTAGCTTGTAGGTAAATGTATAAATTGTTCAATGACTTTATTGCATATTATTCATTACGTAAACAGTTTCCAGAATTCATTTTCTACCCTATACTGTTCCTAATCCAAGTCATTCAGGCAATATGTTGTCCTTTCGTAATTTTTTGCCATTTCTTTTCATGCCTTATCGTGAAGTAAAAGAAGGAGAAATCCTTGGACAAGGTTTGATCAGAAAAGACGGGAGGATATTGCAAGGAAGGAAGAAGAGACGAATGAGGAAAGAGCTGAACATCTCCAGAATGAGAGAGAAAGGTCAACAAAAAGGAGAGAAAAAGTGAGAGGTGAAGAAATGGCTGAATGTCTTCAGAGGGAACTGATGAGGAGCAGGGGGAGGAGGGAAGGGAGAAGCATACAACTTATGTGAGGGAAAGGCAAAGAGTATCCTGAATAAGAAGAAAATATGAATTCTATAGATAGAAAATGACTTCACAGAGAGCCCAACGTCCGCCGAAAGTGGCTTTTGAACGAGTATCTGCCTATCTTGAAAACTGACATTCAAAATCCAGGCTTCCACGTTGACTTTTAGCATCAACTACTGGTCTCAAAAAAGACGAAATCAAGTGAAGAATCACCTGAGAATGGCAAACCTTTGGCAGATCTTCTCAATAGTCACTTTGAGCTGAAACATTGAACCTAACCAAGAGACACCCGAAAATTGGGAAGCATGCAACGTGTACATGAAAGATTTATGCTAAACCTCACATGAAGAAACCACAATACAGCACAATGCATCTAGGAGGAGACAAGAGTCAGAGACATCATAGAATCTATTAAAAAAACTTGAATAGCAGAAAACCGATAGACATCGCGACTCACAACATGGATCCTCCGAGATCACATGTGCAACCGAGGCCGGCAGAATATTAGATAGAGAGACGAGCTAGACAAATTCAGAAAGTACTGGCTCTGCGACACTCATGATAGAGAAGTATGGCCAATCCTTGAGAAAGTCTACGTCCAATGATGGACGTCAAGAGACTGAAGATGATGATGATGACGACTGGTAACGAGGGAAATACACAACTCTCTCAGCCATCAAACAGATCTGCTATAATACATGCAAATACATGTATAAAAAACGAACCAGCCGAGGGAGTAAAGTCTGTGGCGCACGTCTGGTTGTTGCGACATTTCTATGCAAATGCAGAGTCCTAGGAGATTTCTCAATGGCGAAATCTGTAACGACAACGAATAACGAATTCAGCAATATAGTGTACCGAAGTGTGACTGCTCAGAATATTCTCAACAAGTCTTAATATCAAAATGATACAAGGTACACAAAAACATCCCGAGTACAACCTAAGTTAGTTCAAATGAATTAACTTGTACCAACTTATAACACTGAAAACCACGACGGCTGACGTCGTTGATATGCTATTCAGCCACTGATAGTTGGACGTGTAAATATCATCCTAGACGTACAGATGGTCCGACCCAATTATTGGCGGCCAGGATCAACAGACTGAATAATTTTGAGACGAGGAAAGAAATAAAAAAAAGAACGATCTAATAGGATTTTGTTAAATGCTTAAATCACGGTTTCTAAAATGTTTTGTGCAACTGAAATATATTTTTCCATTTTTGATTTACTTTCAGTTTTTCCATGAACTATGGACGAGCATAGCAACAGCATGCTTCAACTGACTTCATTGGAGGAACAAGAGAGAGCATACGGGTCCTTCAGAATGAAACTCTTCGATGCAAACCAAGAATCCGTGAGCTGTTTTGATTTTCTCTACAGAATCAAACGAAGCATCTTTTCATCAGGTAAAGAAATATTTTTATACATACGAGCATTAGGCTTCCTATAATTGTAGCAAAATATTCCCCACACAGCTCCAAGTGCAGAAAAGGGCCGAATAGCCCTGGTGTTCCTTATCTATCCTAACAACGCCAGTTAAGAGACAAAGAACTATAGAGAATTAGTAGTTGTGTAATCGTTTGTGTGTCATCAAAAGTGTGCGCATAATTTGTTTAGGATACGTGCATCTGATGAGTGTTCATCTCTTTTGAGACGAGCTGGAGAATCAGGTCAAAGAGATCCGGCGCCAAATTGATTAATTGAGAGTTCTTTGGAGAAAGATTGAGCTCTGTAAATGAAAGCAACAGGGCAATAGCCGTTCAAATGGTGCATATTTGGAAGGGGTCAGACTTTATGGTGTGTGGAAGAGCATGCATTAATAGTCATGTAAAAATGATTTTCTGTCCGTCATATGAAACTACTGCTTCGAAGTAATTCGCTCACTTCTTTCAAGTGTTGCCAATTTAGATATTTTGTACCTTAATTTAGACCTTGAATTTAAGATAAAGGATCTATAATATGTAATATTTTTTATTAAATTTCTCGTGAACCGCTGATCCAAACAACTTCAAACTCGACCCTGCAATGTCTTGTGTACTGTCTAAAATATCTGGCGACTATCAACTTCACACAATCGTCTATTGTCGAGTATGCTTTGGAATGCATATTGTTGAAATATGAGCATTCTCATCTCGTAATTTTTCTTGGAAATTTATTCTATTTTCGTGCCGACAAGCAATGACCAAGCAATCTGGTGTGATCGACCTTTCACCTTTGACGGTTTAACTGCAACTGAGAAGGCTTAGATATCAGCGTTACTTTTTGGCTGGCACAATCCGGGTATGTAGAATTCACATTTATGAATATTCATGAATTTTCCGTCAGCAGTTGACAAGGGAGGTAATTTAGGATTTGCGCTCCACAACTGTACTATCCTGTCATAAAAAGCCACGGAAAATAGTTTGAGGACTGAATAATGATGCCATGAATTTATATTAAATTAAAACACAAGATTTCTTGCTTTTATTACAGTTCTGTTCACCGCCTTCTTGGGTCTGCTGCTTTTTGTACCAGTGTCCATGATCTTTGTTGGTAAGTATTACAACACAGACTTGTATGAATGAATGTATGTTGACTGAGCACGTAGGGCTGATTCATTGCTATTCTGACACTGTTCAACATTTTATTAGAGTGATGAAGGTGTGGTCGTGGAGTTTTCGGAGGATTTGACTCTGGTAATATTCGCACAAACACCCCTAACCTTATAACGAGATGATGTGTACGAAATATCAATGCCCAATAATTGTTGTAGCACAAGATATAATAAAAGTGCGACCGACAAATATTGGAAGAAGCCATTCACTCGAATTTTACCCTTTTCTTCTCTTCATTCAGCTTTAATGAGAGGAACAGTAAAACCTTTTTTCTATCTTGACTCTTTGGCGTGAACTGAACAACATGCATACGAACAAACCAACTAATTTTGTGACACTGGTATTTATTTGTATAGATATGATGAAAACAGAAAAAGGAAAAAAAAAATTGTAGGATACGGGGTTAAATCCTGAGAGATGTTAACATTTCCGATTACGAGACTGGGTAGATGCCTCAACCGTATCTCTTCAGTTATAAATAACATTTTCTCCCTCTCTCTCTCTCTCTTTTCGTTAGGATCTTCGTACCGCGGTGAATGTCCCAAAGAGCCGAAGATTGTCATCTATCTTTTGGTAACCGGTAGTACAGGTACCCTCAAATTGCTTCTCTCAATATGGCGCCAGTTGGCTTTTCGCCGCTGCCAGAAATACGATGGCTATTACGAATACGACGAGGAGGACGATGATGATACTGTGGTGGTCACGAAAATGCTGAAATTCACCAACAATTTTCTAAGCCTGTTTCTCCTGATATGGTTCGTACTTGGTAATGTGTGGGTGTTTCGCATCTGGTGGCCAGAATTTTCCAGCACTCTGCACCGGCCTATGGAATGGTGCAATTATACTGTGTACGTCTTTTGTGTTGTGCACCTCATCATTGGTCATGTATTGATTGGCATAGTTTTCATCATCCTTTCCTGCTTGTTGTTATTCTATCTTTGCATCCCAGTAGACCAGGAGTGAGAAAGAACAAGATTCACCCAGGCACGCACAATAAATACATCGAGACTGATTAACAGAAGTGGTTATGTCTGAACCGTTTGAAAAAAAAAAACTGTTTAAATAGCACATATTTCTGATTGTTAACAGTTATTTGGGTAATGAGCATACACATGTTGGACACTGACCTTTCCTATTTTAAAATGGCCGCTGCTCTAGAGTGACCGGTGCTGATGGCGAATTTGAAGACAAAGAATCAGACGACAATTTCAAAATCCATTCACTTAAAAAAAAATGGCTGAGGGACGGTTTCAATTACCAGAACAAAGAAAACTAATTTGGAACTATTCTTTACTGGATTTCATATTATTACGATAGCCGTAACCCTAAAAATACTAAACCTAAAAACCCTAACTTATTCTTTTTGCTTTGATTTTTTTCCTTGAAAAACAAAACATGCCTCTGGAACTCCATGAAATAGCCTAATACCAGTAAGCCACTTAGAAATGAAGAAAAAAAAATGATAACGCCATTCTGATAAATCTAGTCTGCTCTCATGACTTTTTATATTCACCATCACCGCCTGTCCCTATTTTTGAATGGGAAAGGCAACATTCTCACATTCTCTAATTTTCGGCCATTTTTTAATACGATACAGACACAAACATTCTAGGCAGACATAGTACAATGGACAGCACAATATATGGTGGACTTTACCTATTTTCGCACAAAACAGAAATATTCACTTCTGGTTATCAGTCTTGCACTAGCTCTAATAATTATCAGTTAATCAATGCTTCAAGCCAGAATTATCAGGAGGATCATTTAGAAATTCAATGCAGAAAAATCAACGAGAGCCTGTCATAAAAGTGGGCCTGATTTCGAAGGTTAATCTTAACTGGTGCAGAACTTTATAACTACTTATTTTTATATCTACATACATACAGTGGAATTTGGTTGATAGAACTGCATCAGGACAAACGCTTCTAAACTAAAAAACCAGCTGGTCCGATAAACCGAACACCTTAATTTTGAGAACTGAGAAAAAATATTTTTTGTAATTTCATCAGAACTTATTTTCTTAAATGAATGTTGATTTGATAGCATTGCTGCTTGGTCCGAATAAACAGCACATAATTAACAAGGATTACGTATGTTTGAATCAATTCTTGCAAGATTGGCCGTAGTGTGCGGCTGGACCAAATAACCGTTGGTTCCATTAAGCGGATTCCATTGATACATATTCTTGCTAGGGTCCTATGTTAATATATCTGTTTTGTTCTTGAAATTCCTGTTACATGGTATACAACTGATGATCCCAACGAGAGAAAATATGCACATTGTGCCATGATAGCAAAGTATATGAAAACAGGGGAAAAACACTGAAGAAAATTATATAAATTGCATTGACAGATATTGGGAAATAAGTGACTGAAGTGACTGTTTTGATTTTAAAATCCTTGAAACAGTTACATGGTAAACAACTGATGATCCCAACAAGAGAAAATATGCACATTGTGCCATGATAGCAAAGTATATGAAAACAGGGGAAAAACACTGAAGAAAATTACATAAATTGCATTGACAGATATTGGGAAATAAGTTACTGAAGTGACTGTTTTGATTTTAAAATCCTTGAAACAGTTACATGGTAAACAACTGATGATCCCAACAAGAGAAAATATGCACATTGTGCCATGATAGCAAAGTATATGAAAACAGGGGAAAAACACTGAAGAAAATTACATAAATTGCATTGACAGATATTGGGAAATAAGTTACTGAAGTGACTGTTTTGATTTTAAAATCCTTGAAACAGTTACATGGTAAACAACTGATGATCCCAACAAGAGAAAATATGCACATTGTGCCATGATAGCAAAGTATATGAAAACAGGGGAAAAACACTGAAGAAAATTACATAAATTGCATTGACAGATATTGGGAAATAAGTTACTGAAGTGACTGTTTTGATTTTAAAATCCTTGAAACAGTTACATGGTAAACAACTGATGATCCCAACAAGAGAAAATATGCACATTGTGCCATGATAGCAAAGTATATGAAAACAGGGGAAAAACACTGAAGAAAATTACATAAATTGCATTGACAGATATTGGGAAATAAGTTACTGAAGTGACTGTTTTGATTTTAAAATCCTTGAAACAGTTACATGGTAAACAACTGATGATCCCAACAAGAGAAAATATGCACATTGTGCCATGATAGCAAAGTATATGAAAACAGGGGAAAAACACTGAAGAAAATTACATAAATTGCATTGACAGATATTGGGAAATAAGTTACTGAAGTGACTGTTTTGATTTTAAAATCCTTGAAACAGTTACATGGTAAACAACTGATGATCCCAACAAGAGAAAATAAGCACATTGTACCATGATAGCAAAGTATATGAAAACAGGGGAAAAACACTGAAGAAAATTACATAAATTGCATTGATTACTCAAGTGACACAAGAAATCTTTTGAAAAGGTTTTTTTAGTGTTTAAAGCTGTAGAGCTTTATATATATATATATATATATATATATATATATATATATATATATATATATATATATATAACATGGAAATGGATACATAATCAGAAATGATTATAAATTGCCTTATAGTATATTGAAACTATCTGAAACGATTTCCCGTTATTACATGTTGAATATATCATTTGGCCCAGGAGACAACGTAAATAGAATAAACAATTGAAAATGGCGCTGCTGCAGTCTAGTTTTACGTTGTCTAGCCCAAATGATACATTCCCTGTGTCATAATGAAGGATTATTGCAAAATAGAGTTTCAATGTAATATGAAACAATCGTTATATTTTATTGAAATTCTTTTTTGAAATGATCACTCGTGATTACACGGAGATTGTATCACTCGTCGGATCACATCCATTTCTTAGCAACATAATAGTCGCGTTGGAAGAAAAAGAGCATCAGAGAATTAGGAGTGAAAACAGTTATTTGGGTCTTTGCATTATCGGCGACTGTTTTGCTCAATTCTGCAGCAGCCCCATTTCATTTGTTTATTCTATTCATGTTGTCTAGATCAAGTGATACATTAATCAATAATTAAGTCGAATCATATATCCATTTCTTAGTATCCCCACTCTATACACACACACACATATATATATATATATATATATATATATATATATAGGAAAACATCGATTTTTATAAATGCGATGTTCCATTCAACTGGATTCAGAAAAAATAAGTGGATGTATTATCCTGTTAGAGGCAGATTTCAACGTACGTGCCTTTGCCTAGAGTATGTTAGATTTGAAACCGTATCATTAAATTTAAAATAACCATTTCTCTCATATTACATACCTGGGTGCGTGTGATATACATTTATAGATGGGCAACTTATCTACTAAGCAAAGCTTAGTACTTGGATTATTTATTGTAAGCAACACATGGCCTTGTGCCAGACTAAACAAAATTCATTTTACTTTTTTTGCATAGACATCATCGAATGTATACGTATCTTCATAATCTTTCTCCTAACATTGATATAAGTATTTTTCTTTCTTTCTATGAGCGAGCGATTTGGTAAAGTTATATTTAGATTCTTCCACGCATCTCTATAAGAGACTGTTCTGTCGGTCGGTCCTTTGTATGTTTAGTATCAATTTTCACAGCCGTATCATGCTGGATTGATATAGAACTTGGTCCAACTTTCCTCTTCTTACTATCAGGGACAGTTGACGCACTGTTGAACTTATGGTTCTTATTTTCATACACTTAAAATTGAAAGAAATTAGAGGTGCAATGTGTTGGGTGGAAGTTCTAAGGTACTTGCCTTCCCCATGTCAGATTTGAAGCTGTACAACTATTTTTTTTATCTTATGCCATCATTTAATCGATTAATTTTACCTGTATTTATTTTTGCATTAATATATTTCATCGTAAGTAAAGGAAAAATGATCCCGACATATACCCCTGCCCATACAAGAAAAGAAATGCATGCATCTAATTCTTGTTGCTATCGCTTCTGTTACTGGTGCCTTTTGGAGATTACCTGTCCTATCACTGGTCATCCAAGCTGTTATAGTAGAGAGGGGCTAGAGATTACGTGGGTCACTGTATGAAGCAGGGCTTTCCAAACAGTGTGTCGCAGCACTTTAGTGTCTCGCCGATAATCTCTAGGTATGTCGAGAAATTAAGTATAATTTTGTATATCTTTCAGAAGATTCTTTTCCTGAGTCAGTTGAATTGCTGGGATGACGCGATATATTTGGCTTGGCTAACAAAACCCAAGTAATGTGCCGCAAAAAAATATTTTTCAAAAGCATATCGCCAATACAACAAGTATGGAACGGTCTGGTATAAAGCATGTCCAGTAAAGACCGTATTTGATAGCATGTAAAACCCAATAGTACACAAAACCCATCACCCAATTTCAGCTGGGGATAAAAAGAAAATATCTTATTTACGGCTAAACATTTAATGTTGTTAAAATATGTAGCTACAGTGTAATTGGCTAGAGATTTAGACAAAACATGAACAGCAGAAAATATCGGGACTCTTGCAATAGTGGTGCCTAGGGCGTAGTATGCATGAAATACTAAGTTATTCCCTTTGATAGTATTAAAATAAACCAATAAAATAATCTATGTAACATTATTGTTATTGAATTGTTTCGTATTAAAATAAATAATTTCGCCTGAAACTATTTTGTATTAAGATGAAGTATATGTAATTTGCTTAAGTTATTGTTTTATAAGGGATTTTGTTCATGTCCGTACTCCCAAATAAGATCTTGCAAGGGGAAAACTTAGTCTTTTATGAATATTACGTCCGGGACCCCACAATTACAAGAGTACCTAAATTCTTAGTTTGCATCCAACAGTATAGTTGAAGTATTCTCTTCCTGCAGCTATCTTGCGTTGAATGCAAAATCAAAATATTCGCCAAAGAACACCCAGTTTAAATTTCATTTTGATTAAAGCACACGTAGAAATAAGAAAAATATTAGAGTATAATAAACTTAAGTTTGGTATAAGTTCTGGTGGTTTGATTTAGTAGTTTTCTCTAACTTTCGAACACGCAAGTCACACACAAATTCAAGTTATAAACAAAAATCTAAATTGGCAACACTGGACTCCAAAATTCGAGAAATGAATACGAGAATATCTAAATTTGCTGCCCTGGTGTCCGAGTAAATATTAGCCTACCAAAAACCTCGACTTTGCATGTAAGACCTGGTGATATTTTTTAGCTTTTTTGGTGGAAAAGGTGGGTCTTGCAAGCTATCAAATACGATATAAAAAAAAAATGAATGCTGTATCGATTGTCAATAATGTCAACAACTGGCCTATGGTGTGTAAGTGTGCATATACCACGATTAATACATGTATTTCAATATATTTCTTGATGCTATAATTATATGTTTCAATATTATTGATTATTTTTATAAATCTGTATATTAATGCCTTTTATGAAAAAATAAACCGTTTAACGCAGTTAAAAAAAAACAAAATTTGTTGTAATAAGTAATTGTTTTGATGAGGTTCGCAAAAAATGTGAGGAAGCAGCAGACAATCATTCAAGCTGCTTCTGCTAATTAATTATGGAACAAATGAAAGCAGAAAACTTCACCATTGAAAAATGTCCTTCATCAAATTTATCAATAAAGGATTGTAATTCAAGTTTTTTTTCCGTATTTGTAACACTAATATGCTGTTGGAATTAAAGTCACAAAATGATTAAATGAATTTCTTTCGTTTTTTTTTAAGTATTTTTCCACAAGAGCTCATGTAAATACGTAAACAGTCTCCTATTTGTTCCAAATTGTCTGTATAAATTACACTTTAATCACATACAGACTCTGTACTAATTAACTCCCTTTTCTTGCGAACCTCTCCAAAACAACCACTGTTGTAAAGTATTTAACCAATAAAATTTATTTTATTCGCCTAAAAAAAAAATTGGATGGTTAACAATGATGATAAATAAAGGTTTAACAAAATCCACAACGAGTTATTTTCACTACAACAAATTTTACGACCAACATTTTTTTTCGAAAGGAAATTTAAGAAATTCTTGCTGATCTGGTCCTAATATATAGCATAAAGATCACTAAAATGATGGCTGGATGTTTCGTTTTTCCTTTTCAGTTAACTTTACAGCCAAAAATATTGCGTACGCTCCAAGATTCATACATAGAATTAGGATTTCGAGGACGACATCTTGGATTTTAAGAACGGTATTTTATAGTTAAAACAGCGTTATTGGAAGCGTTCATAAGATTTTTAGCTATGAAAATGGCAAAAAAATTGGAAAATATTGCCATTTTTGGTCATAAAGGGATAACTTTTGACAATCTTCATGCTATGGTATTTTAGGCCCAAATAAACAAGGATTACCCAATTTCATTTTACTTTTCGACTTGAGGGAGCATGATTCTTAACCTTCTTGTCGGATACAAACTACAGCGGCCATTGGAGAGAAAAAAACGTATGTCGATTGATAGATGGTTTCCGGTACCACTATAGCTGCTTATATCGTTCAGTCAATAGTGTAAAAGTGAACATCACAAAAAATGTTGTTGTTTTTTTTAAAACATAGGGGAAAATCAATTTTTACAAAAGGGGATCAATTTGCGATGTACGCATAATGCTAAACAGGACCCTTATTTTATGTCTGCTTTAACCTAAACCCTACCCGAATCCGTGCTCCTATTTGTTCCAAATTTTCTACAATTTGGGGGCATTTCCTAAGAAATCTAATGATAGGGCGGTCAGTCGTGAGACAAATACCATCGAAAAATAACCAGATCGCAATTATATCATTGAAATCAATCGAGATTTTTTTTCCTGTAAAACTTTTCCCTGTATTAAATGATCTTAATTTGTTCTTAGATTAATTCTCTGTCAACTGATATGTTTTTCATTCGAAAGTATGGTAAATGATGTTGTTTTGACGAAGGTTCTGGCGAGAAAAGACCACCTCAACGCAATACCCGCAAACGGTCCACTAAGACCTCTCGGTCAGTTGAGCTCTGGTAGGCCACCCCCTCCCGTATGGTAAAATAATGAAAATATCTTTTGATCCGACTTCCCCATACTTTGTTCCTTATCTGTGCAAAATATCCAGGTGACAGAAGTGTAACCTATGTCGTGCAATGGAATTTATATTTCATAAGTGAAATAACCGATGGTAAATAAAATTCACAGAATGTTTTAAGCATCATTATATACTCATATGAATAATTTTAGAACAGAGAGTTTTGCGTACACCGACTTTGAATATTACTGCTCCATCCCAGGGATGCTAATCTAGCTGTTAAGGAATCAAAATTTAGCCCCTTTTGTTATAACGGCCTGAGCGTCTGTAAACACCAACAGTGACTCAATTTGAAATTAGATTTCTACCCTAGTTACACTTGACTGGTGCCAATATTTTGATCATAGAATTAATGTTGATATCAATTATCATAAGATTTGAAGTTAAAAGTAACATTCGGAATTCGGGGCTAGACAAGGGAAAAAAAAAACGCTAAATCTAGTTCCAAAAGAGCTAAACTTGCAACAAAGCTCGAAATCCGTGTTCTGTTGTATTAAGCCTGTCCGGCTGATTGGCCATATAATCGATTGCCTCGAAAACTTGGGTCTTACGAAAATATGAATATGAAACATGAATTCCGTATAATTCATCCAAGAAAGTGGGTAAATTTTACAGTGGAAGGATTTTGTTTGAACATCATTTTTTTTTTTTGGACCATGTGGAAAGGCTATATTCCATATCCCGATTTCTAATTTTTTTTTGCAAAAGTAACTTCCAATTTTCATAATTTTTGATTTAATGAGCTGATTTTGGTCAAAAAGTACTTGGTGCTCAGCGAAATGCATTTTATATTTTACAAAAACTTCCAGTAATACTATTCGCACATTTAAAATTCATCTGACCTCCCTACCAATAGATTTTAGCAATTCAAAATGACCGATACAAAAAATTGGCCAGCTCTGATGTGTTAGTGCAAGGTATTTTGATCATCAAATAACAAAACTCAACGTATAGAATCTACAAGAACAAGAAAGGAACTAACCGAATAATTCACAGCCATACTTGCTTAAAGAACGATACATAAGACGGTCCATATTAGCAGTATATATAAATCAAACATCCGTAATCAGGAAAACATTGAAAATCCACCCTAATCTGAGAGACAATTCACTTGCATCCACTTTGAAAGAAAATTTTCTTTAAAACTGAAAAGTTTCCTGAATAAATGAAGGTCAGATTCAGTCGAAACAAATCAAATTATGTGTGGGGGGGGGGGGAATACATTTTCATAAAAAGTACTCTGGTTTACTAAACCGAATCCAAACGAATAAATAATGTCTTAATTACTTTTTTTTTATTATAGTATATTTTCCGACCTTTTGTAAGTTATCAAAAACTTTGTGTTTTTATAATGGATCAACATTTCCTGTTGTCAACGTAGTGTACCAAACCACAACATACACTGGAACCCTTCATAGACAAGGACTGACATCAATTTAAACCAAAGTCTTAAACCCAAATTATTAAGATATGAAATAAATCATACTTTTTAGAAATTGTCTTTGTATATTTCATCAAAAGTTAAGAATTAAACAACATATCCATCAGAATTTAATGCAATAATGGAATAAAACACGTGCTTTTATCAGCTCTAAATGCACACCATGAATTTGTCAGTTTTGTACGTTAGATGTACTTCTCCATTGTACCTTGAGGAATTCATGGTGCACAGTCTGATAAAGAACAAGATGATAAAAATTTGGATTAGATAAGATTTGACAAGATGCTGATATTCGGCAAGAGAGATAATCCACGGATTATGGCTGATGCTACTTACAGACCAGATCTTTAAACTGGCAACTTTTAATGGCTAAAAATGTCTTCTTATACTTATAAAAAAAGTCTGAAAGTTGCTGAATTTTATGGAAAGAAAGGAAGCGAGAAAAAAAAAATATGAACATTTGAAACGTTATTTTATCAAATTTTGAATGAAAAGAAAGATTCATTAAATCAGACGACAATTTGTTTCAAACAAATCGAGCGTCTCAGTAATTTAATTTCCCTTTCATTATCAAGTAAAACGTATGTACCTACTAACCCTTACCCTAACTACTAACCCTACCTGATAACCCCAACACTATCGAAGAAAAAAAACAAAAAAGAACGATGTTTGAAGATTGGTTGAAAACGTAGCCATTTTCAGCCATTAAGAAAAAAAAAGAGTTCGTTAAGCATTACAATTACATAACTAGTATCAAAGACATCACCTCAGCTCAGCAGGGTTACAAACAATCGTTCAAATCAAATGACAAAACGACATTTATTAACTCACTGTAAATATCAGGGGACAAAAAATAAATAAACGAATTTTACAAGCGGGGAAAACAGATAAAACATGAAATATGAACAGAATATGCTGGTTCAAGGTTTTAGATTGAGATATGCATGCATTGTTCCCCAAAGTCAACTAAAAATGAACGTATTAAACGATGCCTTACTTACGCGTAAACTGACAGCAACGTTTGAAGTCTTTATGAAGAGAGAATAATCCTCCATATTACTTGAAGTTATCCGAAAAAGACGTATCTCCGTCTAGTGATACTATTTCCATTTTTTTTTTCTTCCTTCTTAACATAATAGCTTTTCCTTCTTTCTTAACGTAGGTGATTTCTTGTCCGAAAATGAACTCGTCCAATACCTTAATGAATTTACTCCTGGTGCGAATCCAGAATTTTGAGCGAGAAGAAATCCTAATGGATTTTGAGCATCGTCCAAATGGAAAAAAAATAGATTTCGCTAAATAAATACTTGTATAGGAAAACAAATTTCAAAATCTGGCATTTTTCATCAAGATTTGAGTCGTCGATTTTTAGCAATAAAATCAACAGAAGAGTTCAGAAAAAAAATTAGAACCAATACATAAATAACAATCATAAAAAATAAGGCAGAATATATCTTACTTATATAAGAGGAAAAACATTTAAGATTACTTGGGATTATTTGGGTTTTTATTTATTAAAATTTCTTTATCCTGATATTTCTTTTTTGATGATGGTGCTTTGCTCGCAAAGGATTTGGAGAGGGTTCTGGGTCCCCTACCCCACCAAGATCCACATATGTTACTCGTCTTTATTGAGAAAGTACTACCTTTATAACGACGACTAGTTGCCTCTTCATAGTGTAATAATGAGCGAGCCACTCTTGCAAGTCATTACTACAGTGTAGTGAGTTCGATCCTCATATACTTACAGCCTTGAGCAAATACTAGAGCAAAGCTTAGGAATCAACTGTACGTAATTTGTTGTGGTGTAATGGTCAGCCAGCCAGCCCAATATATCATCACTATTGAGTAGTTCGTTTGGTCTTCACGACCTTGGGCTAAAACTAAACTAAGCTTGGGAAATATGCTTAATCGCAGTGAAATGGTTTGCGAGATTTTCTTACAGGCCATCGCTACTGAGTAGTGAGTTCGATACCTATGGAGGTACCCTATGCTCTAGTCTGGAATAAAAAATATGCGAAGCTTATGAAATAACTAATGGTGAGTGAACTGGTCATGTGGATCATTACTAGTGAATTTTAAGTTTGATTCTCACAAGGTGCCCTATTCTTGTGGCCTTGTGCCCAAACTAAGCTACGTTTCAAATAATGTAACGCATTCATGATTACGCTGTCGGATTATATATCCATTTATCAATAACAGCATTTCATGCAAAACCACTATAATGAATTGAGTCAGGTCAACAGGTATTATCGCTCCCAAATGAAAATTGTGTCTATCGACAATATTCGTATAGGCAAAAGTATTGGCCATTTTTGACTGACTTGAGTACAAGATGAACTGCTGATTTTGGAACATTGTTTTTAAATTAAAGAAAAAAATATCTTATTTCAAGAATACTCAGTAGTTGTATCATTACTTTTGGTGAACTCGTAATTAACTAACGCTACAAAGAAAACTAAGTTTAAATTTAAATTATTGAATGACCAGCAGAGGTACCCGCCGTTGTCCGAGTGCCAAACATGTAGAAATAGTATGTACTTTTTTTTCTTTTGTTGAACTTGAATGACTCAACCAATAGCAAGTTTTTACGTAGTTATCTTTGTAAATAATTGTAAGAGCAATTTTTTTTTTGGTATTTGAATGCACAAATACCTTTCAAGTTGATCGTTCCTAGGCTGCTATGATAAGCTTCTGAGACTGAGTTTGTTGGTAATTTTGATTTTTTGACTTGAAAAATACTATATTTCTAAATTTCTATATTTTCTTGTAATTCTATATTGATTTGCAACTCATGAAACAAAAACAATTCTAACAAAAATGCATTTTGAGTCAGCATTCGAGACCGCTGGTGTAGACATTTCTTTTCTATGATTTGGTGCTCTGATGAAAAGATATCTGCTTGCCCCAACACGTAAGCATGCAGCATAGAGTTGGCCATGTCGGTTCAAGTCCAGTTACCATAAGGGATTGTCCCTGAGACTTGTTGCTGATCATATCAGTCGAAATCGAAGGCGCATATCTATAGTGATGATAGGAATCAGTGGAATAGAAATATCTCTCTTGGCGCTATCACTCACAATGGTGGCTTCGGTTACATGGGGCATAAGAGTTTTGATAGCTCGTCTATCGTTAGAGAGTTATGGCGAGTCCAAATTTCGGATAATCATGATGGGTACTCCGACGTTCAGTCGTAGATTGTGAGGTGGAAGGCCAGAAGATGGAAGAGAGTTGAAAAACTCTGTTGGATAGTCGATAGCATTGTTAAGGTCAATCAAAGTTTCAACTGATTTGTACAATCAAGGTGATGTCGAATGACGCTGGCATTATTAACCTGTATTTAGTGAACCAGGATAGTATGTTTGCAAAGCCACTCATGATTTCTCTACGTCTGTGTGAGACTAGGGTAACCATTCAATAAAACATTCTGAATACTTATTTCAATGTGAAAAAAAACACATAATAACCATAATGTTTACACGATATCTAGAGCCTTAAACATTTGCTGTGGTGTAATAAACATATTTTTTTAAATCATTTGCATTTGTTTATAGTAACACACAATGCTACATATTCCGATGAGCTATCCCATAGCATTTCTTGTGATGCGTTGGCGATTATTCCACAGTGTCTACTGGTAGCTGACCATTGCCCCCCCCCCCCCGGCAACATTATGTGCAAAACATCGGGCTAATCCATTTGCCCCCACTCATTTAACCAAATAGTTCCCATACGCTCATGTACTTGTATAACGCCACATTTGTGGGGGAACGAAGTCACTACAGTAGTAATAATCTATTCAGCAGACAAACCATTGCTCCACGGCGAAGTGCCCCTGATACAGCCATGAGCGTGGTCGTATTATATTGTGTGAATTCCTGGCACAAGGCCACACTGACAGGGCTAGGTGTAAGGATCGAATTCTCTACAGTAGTGATTGTCTACAATACTACTAGTTCGCTAAGCAACGGTCCATAGCAAGGCGTCCTTCTTTCTATTTATTCTGCCTATATTGATAAAGCACAAGGTCACAAGTAAGAGCACCCAGTGGGGATCGAATCCACAATAGAAGTAGTGGTCTATTAGACGATAACAATGCGGAGCTCTGATAATATATTAGGAGTGAGTTCACCACGGAAAACCAATTTTAAACTGTGTATTCCGTCGCCATAGCAGGATAGACTGGGCTATTCAGCCTTTGTTGACAGACAGTCAAGAACAACTCTGGATTCAAATTGGGAAAGACTAGATCCTCGTCCAGTATCGTGAAAGACTACCAACAGAGCAGAGTAGAGAAATGTACGATCGAAAAACTCTGGTGAAGCTTTGACAGGCTTAGCCAGCCGGAAGTAAATTATGATAAATTGCTTTAGTAGAACAAAGAATAAAAATCAACTGACGGGATAACATGACCGCCATATCCACCTCCTCTTTATACTTTAAATGAAAACAAAAGATTTTCAGGAGTCCAGTTTCGCAGGGCTTTTGCACACACCAAATATAATTGCAATCGTTGGTCTAGCTGTGTTAGGTCGTGCGTGTTTTCGTGTTATATCTGCATGCACAGGTGTGACATGCCACAACCATTCGAAAGGCTAGTTCGTTCTGACCTCCTCCAAAGAGAAGCAACCGTGAGAAATATTCTGCCTCTCAGACAACAAGGCAAATGCTGCATGAATGTCAGTTATTTCACATGACAAGGTACGTTGGAATACAGAAGAGGCTTGAGAGGAAAATGCCCTGCTATCTTGCTCACTCATCTTCTGTCTTCCTTTACCTTTGTTTAATTGTTCTTCCTTTCTATTTTCTTCCTTCTTCCACTTTTTTGTCTTTCTTTCCTTCGGTTATTTGTCATTCCCTTCCTCCCTTCCTTCCTTTCCTTCTTATCCTTTGTTGTTTTTTTTCTTTCTTTCTCCTTTCTCCCATCCTTTTCTCCAAATTTTTTTCTTTCTTTCTTTCTTTACTCCGCCTATTTGTCCCTTCCTTCCTTCTTTCTTTCTTTCTTTCTTTCTATCTCTACCTTTGTTTTCTTCCTCTCTTTTCTCCATTTCTGTTTTTTTTTCTCTTCCTTTCTTCGCCTCTGGTCATTTGTTCTTTTTTATTCTTTCTTCCTTCCTTTCTTCACCTTTGTTTTTTCATTTACCTTTATTCATATGTTCTTTCTTTCTTTCCTCACCTTGAATTTTTTCTTCCTTTCTTTACTTTTGATTATTCCCCCCCACACCTTTATCTTTCTTCTCTTCTCTACTTTCGTTTTTTCTTTCTTTCTTTCTTTCCCTTCAATCATTTGCTCTTTCTTTCCTTCTTTCTTCCTTCACCTTCGTTTTTTTTTCTCTCTTTAATTTTTGTCATTTTTTCTCTCTTTCTTCGTCTTTAGTTTTTCTTCATTTCTCCCATTCTTTCTTCACTTTTGTTTCGTCTTTGTTTCTTCCTTTCTTTTTTTTTTTCATTTTTTTCCCTTTCTTCCTTTACCTTCTGTTTTTTTTTTGCTCCTCCTTTCTTCACTTTCATCTTTTCTTTCTTCACTTTTCCTTCTTCTTATTTCCTTCTTAACTCACTCCCCCCAGGCACCACTTCAAAACGCAGACAGTGCTTGGAATAATTCTTTGCTCAGCGTAATAATCTGAGGAGTTTCAGTTGTGAAAGGTCTTTAAGAGTTGGGCAATGGGAAACTGAAAGGTTGCCCGTCTTTTTATATTCGATACAAAAATAAGAGGTGCATATGAGAGAGAGAGAGAGAGACAGACAGACGGACAGAGAC
The DNA here is from genome assembly GCA_963457665.1 of Thysanoteuthis rhombus. Lineage (NCBI taxonomy): Eukaryota > Metazoa > Mollusca > Cephalopoda > Oegopsida > Thysanoteuthidae > Thysanoteuthis > Thysanoteuthis major. Next base: position 53,087,095 of record OY735217.1, read on the forward strand.
AGAGATAGAGAGACCGACAAAGATTGGGATAAGAAGAATGAAAGAAAAAGTGAAAGTTGAAAAGAATGAGCTCCAGGCTACACTGATTATTTATTTCTGATCTGCGCTGATTACTGAAAGCAGTAGATCGGCTGTGTAAGTAATTGCGATGGGAAGCGGCTATAATTAAGCTGGAAGAAAATACCAGTCGAAAAACAAAAATGGTTGATAATACTTCACCCAATAAAAAATAAATCAAGATAATATTATTGATAATCTTCAAGGTGTTGGAACAGCTGACCAGACAAGGAATGTTGTGTGAAGCGAAACAAGTGGTAATCCGGAGGTGACAGGCCTTGAAAATAAGTCGTACGTGGAAGAACTTCACATTCTAGTTCCATGATCGTTTGCTACGTTACATTTGCAACTCGAAAATAGAGGCGTTGATATGGAGCAAAATTACCGGTCCCGTTTCTGACACCATGTCCAGGTTCTTAGGGTTCTTCTGTGGGTCTCTAACGATGTCTTCACGGGGCAGGGTGTTCGATTGACCAATTGTTAGGCTAGCCAGAGAGATAGTAAACGTCTTAACCTCTCTTTATCCGGCTTTGTATGGAAGCACAATCATGACAAATTTCTTTGCATAGAAGACAGGTGTTTTCTCTTCTAACACATAAATGGTTGATTAAACTCTAATTTTTCTTTTGCATCTCACCCAAAAAACTTCCACCACTTCATTAGTTTTCATGTTCTGAACCATTCTACAACAACCTTTGTCTTTGAGCTTGAAATCCCTTCTTTCAATTCAGCAAACCATTAGCATAATTTTTTTTTTTTTTTTACTGTTATCCTCCTAACAGTTCATCTTTTGAGCATAAGATTAACGATACTCACCCGAAGAAGGCTATAGGGTACAACGACCAAAACGTTGTGTCCAAAAGATGAACCGAGAGGTGGACAACAGCCCGAAAGAATCTATACATAATGATGATAACCTCATCTGAGAAATAAGGCACAAATCAGCAAACCATTCCCAGCACGTGCTTGCACTGCTAATAGCCTCACTGATCCATTGTCGAGTTTCCTCTACAGTTTTCCTCAGTCGAAAGACGAAGAGTGAATAGTGTAAAAGGGGCATTTTATATTCAAATTAAAAAAGATAATTTAAACTCGCCATCACAGTCAATACTTGAAAACCGTAGCATCAAAATTTTGAGGGATGTAAACAAAGATTCTATCGTAGAGAATAAATTATATTTATGACATCAATGGCCTTTTCCATTTGAAAACATCTGAAACACATTAAAATCTTTGGAAACAACTAGTTTCTCCAGAATCAAGATTTTATTAGTAAACCCGTCAGAATATGGACTTAAAAAGATTTTCAAGAATAAAAAAAATAAAAAATAAAAAATTTTTGCTAGAGTTAAAATTGAAACTGGCATCAGTACTTCTCTGAGAAAAATTGATGCCAATTTTCTGTAGACAAAAGGAGCGCTGGGACACACACACACAAATGAACAAACATATACACATAAAAAAGGATAGAGCCCTTTGCTACTGTTGTTGGCCACGGTTGTTCAATTGTCAGTTACGCAAAAAATTCTCAAAGAGTATGCATGCACAAGCAATAAAGAGTTGACTCCAGTTACGTTTCCAAGATTTCCCAAACATTTAAAAAGATGGCGCTGGGAACTTTCGCATAAACATCATAGATATAGATATATGTAAACTACAGCATATCTTTTAATATATGTTGAGTAGTTTTTTTTTTACCTAAAAAATAGCTTAAAATCAACTCATCAATGAATGAAAGAAAAAGTGAAAGTTGAAAAGAATGAGCCCCAGGCTCATATCGTCAGTCACAAAGAAAGAACAAAAGTTTGTAATAGACGAATTTTCGAATGAGCGATAATAATGTTTCGGCACAGCTTCAAGGAATGTGAAATCAGCAACACCATAGATGGGATAGAAGATTACATCTTGTGGCACGAATCTGCTGACCCAGCGTCAGAAAGAGAGGACTCACAGTAAGATGATCCCCATGATGACGTCAACACAGCAGAACAGAACAGGTTCGGTGGTTGTTTGCCGAATCTGATGAAGAAGAGTTCTTTAAATTTGGGTGATCGGCTTCTATGTTGGTTTGTCTTTTTTCTTCGCTTCTTTTTGAATGAGGGTCACATTTACAAGTTTATCTTCCATTTGTTATATTCGATATTCAATGAAAAAAAAAAAGGAAGAAATACGGAGTCAAGTTGTGACATTGTTTTTTTTTGTTTTGTTTTTTTCCTTTCACGCAAAAGTAAAACATCAAATGCCTTGATTATGGTTTTGGGTTCGACTTATATTCAAATCGTTTCAATTTACTTAGCTTTTCTACTCTAATTTGACCTCGTCTTTTATTCAAAACATACGATTTTCTATATCATCATCAGTCTTTTATGGTCTGTCGTTGGATATAGACCTTCCCCAGGATTCGCCAGACCTCGATATCATGAGTGTGGCGGAGCTAGTGCTTTCTGAACTCATCAAGTTCGTCTCCCCATCTTGTATTTTGCCAGCCTCGATTTTGCATGTGATCTCTGGGGATCTTTGTTGTGAGTCGTGATGTCCATTGATTGTCTGCCATTCTTGCAACATGACCAACCCATTGCATTTTGAGTTTTCTAATATTCGTTTTCTTGAGATCTCTTCATCAAGAGATACTTTACCTTTAGTTTTCCTGTCGTTACATGGACAGCAAGGTATTTTGTGTGTGTTATACTTACTGTCTGCCTGCTTGCCATAAAAATCAGCATTCAACATTCTATTTACTTGGGCTCAAACAGCCTCCATACGCATTATTGGGAAAGATTCACCTACCTCTGTCACGAGGCAGATATCTCTTTTTCTCTTTAAGCACACACACATGTAGTGGTGAAATTAGTCAGGGGGCAATGAGACCATTTATGTAGCCCCACCCATACTAGTTTTTGTAGATTTCTTTAGATTATCTTCTATATTTTTCAGATATATTGTCCCCCCCCCCCTGCGAGCTCCGGTGCCCCCACTCCAGGCAAAAAAGATCGAAATAGAAATGGAGAGACTGAGATACAAACATATATAAATTGAACCTTGGACCTTCCTTGCGTCAGACAGACGTGCTAACCATTACACTAATCGAGCGGTTGATAGATAGATAAGTGGAGAAGAAACAAAACAGTCAGAGTGAGAGAGAGAGAGATACAGAGGGAATATGAGAGAGTGTTAGGTATGACTAGATCGGAATTGATAGTCATCAAGAGTAAGTAATAGGCTAACAATGAAACTAGAATGCTACCAGATTGAAGAGATGCATCAGTCGATCACCGCAATGGTAGTATTTAGATTGTCCACAAGAGGGCGCTCTGAACATCAAGAAGGGAATGACTACTCAAGTATAAAAATGACTAAAGGTCAGCTGGGCTATTCTTCATTCTTCATTCTTATTTGTTTGGGAATGAATAGAGATCTCTCCTATAAACAAGACAAACAAAACTCTTGCAATAATAACTATTACTGTAACAAATAGAGTAGTTTCTGAAGGTTAGCCAATCATTATAATCATTATCATCATCATTAATCTCTTAACGTAGATAGTTGGACATTGGCCAGACCTCACGATCATGGGCGTCGCGGTACCATTATCTCCGGATCCGAAGTCGTCACGCCATCTCATTTTCTGCCAGTCACTATTTCGCATGAGATCTTTGGGGATCCACGTTGAGAATCGTGTGTCCAACGGCTATCTGACTTTCTTGCAATATGGCCTGCCCATTGCCATCCGAGTTATTAATAAGACCTTATGATATCCTGACTTCCAATCAATCATCTTTCGACTGATGGTCACAAGACAACTGTTCCCGTCTGCTACTGAGAGCTAGAAATAAACTTGTTTTAGGAAAATTGGTCGATTTTTGGTTTGATGAGCATGAATAATTATCCACCAGTCTAAATTAATCAGTCTCCCACCCGAGGGGTTTCCTACATACCTTGTAGCAGTCCACTGGGGGTTTAATGAGAATCATATCAGTAACTAATTATGATTCCTTCCACATATCTTTCCATTTTGAAGAGTATATGTCCTATCAAAGGATTCTTTCGTTCTACAAAAGTTTCTTGCTTGAGCAGGCTTACTGGAAAGAATTACAAAATCAATTGATGTCAAAGGAGGAACAGCCAGGACCCTTTAGACAAAAATCCTTCCAATACCATTTCCCAAGGAGAAAGTGCATTTCACAAATGACAGCAATCTTCTTCCTGAAATAAAACAGATTTAACTAGCCAGCAAGTTTCAACGAAAACTCATGCTGGCTCGTAAGATTTAGGTATATATTTGCTTACTCGTAAAATCCTACTACTGATAGCATCACGTACACACACGACATTGGCTTTAAAGAAGTTCATAAACAGTCTTACTTTCTTCCTTCCTTCCTTCCTTCATTCATTCAGTTTGTCCAACATCATCTGGAGTTTAAGAATGTTCTCAGCAAATGGGGCGATGTTGTCTGCAAGTCTGAGGTTATTCAGGCATCTGCCATCAATTCTGATTCCTTTGTATTTCCAGTCCAAATTTTGAAAGATTATTTCAAGGCATGTTCTGAATAGTTCGGATTGGCTGCTATTAACTTCTCTTACTCCTTTCTTAATCTTCATGAATCCTGATAAGGGAAGTGCTGAGTCACTAGATATATTGCAGATGTCTTCTTGTATGATTGCATTAATGACTTTGATGTTTCCCATTGAATTAAATACATCTCTGAAGTTAATGAATGGTACAGAAAATGGTATTTTGAATTCTACTACTCTTTCTGCTGATTCACCGAATGGAGATAATCAGTAACTCCTTCTGGAGGCAGTCTTTGAAAAAAAAAATTGATTTTCTAAGCTGTTTTGAGTCAGATTTATAATCTAAACTTGATAGTTCCTTGATAAAATGCTTCTTACCTAAAATTATCTTCTATTCAGGGACACATGATCTGACAACAATGTTGTTTAAACACTACAGTTAACACATTATTGAACTTTATATCCCTTTCTTCCTATTTCTTTCTTTAACCTCTCTTCCTTACTTGCTCTTCCTTGCCCTACTGTTGGCATCTCACAATGGTAAGTTTCTGTATAAAGAATTCCTTTTTCTTCATTAACTTTTAGCTTTCCAGATGAATTCAATATCATTTGAATTAAAAATACAAATAGAAAAAAATTACCACAATTCTAGAAATTGCATTAGTACATTGGAGTGAGAACAAAATCATTAATAGTAGAAATATTCATAAGTGAATCACCATAGTCCGCACATGTAACAGAACCAATCATCTAAAAAAAAATTATTCAGAGGGTATGTTGAAGTTTCTTATATGACTAAAATAGCCAGCTCATATACCAGTATGATTATCTAAAAATATTCAAAATAGATCTTTAATCTAAAATTATTTCATAAAGATAGATCTTTCATCTAAAACTATCTAAAAGATACCGGCACAAAATTTGGCTATTGATGGTCCAAAATGACCGTAAGATCCTGAAAAAATGATATTGCAGAAAGGAAAAAAAATCTCCCTTCTAGCAGGTGTCTAGTGGTGTTCTCATACAAATTTTCAAGGATGTGACCCCTAAAATGTGATCAGTAGCACCCAGAGGCACTCACTCAAAGAGAGAACCTGTAAACCACATCCCAGGTAGGTCAGGCTATTTACTGGGGTTATGGTGATTCAATACGTTAGCTGAGGACCTGAGGAGACTTATTGTCACTCAGCCTTCAGCGATAACCACTGGGCAACCGGGGTGAAACTGTAAATCGTAGAATTACTGCAACCTATGAGTACTGGGGGAGGAGGGCTGGAGACTTGAGGAGACTTGCTGTCACTCAAACTCCAGCGGTTACCACCAGGCAACTGGTGTGAGATTCCAAATAATAATGATAATAATAATGATAATGATAATAATAATGATAATAATGATAGTAGTAGTAGTAGTAAAGATGAAATTTGAAATTTAAACATATCTCCCATTTTGGCTCATCTTGTCACATGTTAAAAACATTTAAACAATCGTTGTTTTGGTTATAACAACAAATATACCAGAAAAAAAAAAAAGGTGACATAAAATCAAAGTAATCAAAAGTGAGATTTCGTCTTTTCTCGAGGAAATTGCAAGGTGCCATCATTTAATTCGGCTTTAATAAAAACACGGTTTGCAGTTCGGTATATTTTATTTGACAAAAAATAAAATTAAAACAAACTATCAAAAAAGATAATCGAAGATCAAGGGAGTAATTTTTTTGTTTTTTTTTGTTTAATGGTCCACTCATCCCTGATATGCTTATAAAATCACAAAATGTTGAATATTGTGACCCTCAATCTTCTGATAGCAGAAGCAGCGTATCCTTATCATCATCAGCCATCTCTGGTCCACTGCTGGACAAAGGCCTTTCACAACACCTCCCGTGAGAATTGTACGGTCAGGCTAGATTTGGGGATAATTGTGACAAATTGAAATTTGCCACTATCTTCAAGGTGAGATGGTTTTGAATTCAGAGTTGTCCTTCTCCTAGACTGGTTGCCTTCCAAGGCTAGGGAGCTCAGTCTGCCCTACTAGTTTACCCATAGCTGGGGGGGGAGGGAAAGAAGAGATGGATTCATGCTTTTCCCCCAAGGGCATTAGTGCGAAGTGGACGTAAACAGCCTTGGCCGGATATTGAACTCTGCTTGCAGATACCATGGGCCATGCCGTTAGCTGTTATGTCACTCACACATCCATATCCTTACCAATAGACAATAAATAACATGATAATGCTACCACTTTTGCCTGACAAAAGTTGAAGAATGCAATCTGATCATTTATAGACATAACAAACCGAAGTAAACCCTGAAAATAAAAAAAAGATCTCGATCTTGTCGGTGATTGCTCAAAAAAAAATACATTAAAAAAAAAAAAAAAGAATATATTTTTACTTGTACATTAATGGTTTGGCACTGGTTACCATTATTGAACCCAAATTTGAATCCTTCCAGAAGATCACTTCCCCAGTTACACCCTGTGTCATCAGCTATAGAATATCTATCACTAATTAATCCTTTCTACAGATAGAAACAATTAAATATACTCAAAGCAATAACAATATAATTTTTGTATCAACTTCTGTTTTTTTTATGAGAATTTTCGACGCAATCGATCAAAGGAGGTTAAAAATGACGCACAAAAGTTGTCCGCCATTTTTAACATCGAGTGAACGAGTGTGTGGAACTTAACGGTTTACAATCGGGATCACTTTCCCAACATTGAGCCCCCTTTCTTTTCCTTTTTTCTTTTTTTAGACAAAATAAATAAATACGTATTTTTAATTCAATTGAAACAATTGACGTCACTCGGTGTGAAAGAAAAAGGTGACCTTTTGGGGACGTATCAAATTTTGGTCCAATGAAGATAACAAGCGACGATTGTTTTTCTCAGTTGCTTTGCAATATCACAGCAGTTGAACGATAAAGAACTTCTCTTCCTTTTTCTTTTTTGTCTATCACGTAAGATATTGAGTGAAGATATCCAGCAGGTCCTTGTTGTCTGCTTTCAAAAGAACGGTCACCGTTTGTGCCACCAGCTTCATGTGGAGCAAATAAACAACAGAGTCAATGCAACTACCACTCAACAGGGCTTCTCCATCTGCAATTAGAGAGAAAGACGTTGATCACTGTAAACAATAAAGACACAAAGGCTCACAGATAAGAAATATACATTCAAAAATACTCACTAACATTTTTCTTGATCTTGATTTAAATTTAAATAGCACAGTATCAGTCAAAAGTGACACGATTATTCATATAAGAATGAATTATACAAATATGTTTTGAAATAAATTTATTGCACCATCCATGCATACTTTGAACAACATAGATTTTTCTGTTGATTTTTTTCTGTTTTTGAATGATTTAAGATTTTAAAAGAAAGGCAATAGAATTTGGTAAAAAAATGAAACCGACGCTTTAGCAATAATATTAGTAAAGGTGATATTACAAGCAATCTACTTCTAACGAACACACACACACAGCAGTACATTGGTGCATTTTGTCTGTGTGTTCGCTATGCCTTTTTCCTCCTTTTAGTTTGCTTTAGCATGACAGAAAAAACAACAAAGTAACAAAGCCTTTTACATTATGAGATTAGATAGTTCTCAAGCATTACTATTCTTATTCATGAGGATTTCTTCCTTTTCAAGGTAAAGAGACAAGAGTTAACATCACAAACAGAGCTTTTCTGTACAAAAAAAACTACTAAAATTAAGACTCGCCATCACAGTCAATAAGTGAATGACCACAGCATCAAAATTTGAATCACATAAAAAAATTCCATCAAAAAATGAATAGAGTTAGAACAAATTCTATTTATGACATTTTTAAAAGGAAAAATAAATAAATAAAATAAAAACATCTTTAAAAAGGGTCTAGTGGAGTACTGCTGCCAATTTTCAAGTCTGAAGATAAAACAGAATAGCCAGGAGTGCTAGTACACAAACAAACGCACGCACATATAAAATGTAAAAAAGGATAGAACCCTTCACCATCTTTGATGGCAATGGTGCTTCACTGAAAGAAATATTAGTAAAAATAAATTACTGTTTTTAGCTTAGCTTAGTATGACACAAAGCCACAATGTTAAGCACCTTATGAGGATCAACATGACCATTTCTTCATGACTTAATGATTTTGATCATTCACTAAAATTAGCTTAATGTGGTACAAGGTCAAACTTGATGTGCAGCCAGTGAGTAGCAATAACTTTATTAGGGTAGCAATAACCTGTAAGACCAGCATTTACAATACTCATTAGTGAGGCACCAATGTTCCTTGCCATTATTTTGTAGCTAAGAATAAAAAAATTATTGCCATATTTACTAAAAAAAAAAAAAAAGATGCAAAAAACCATGCGTGACTTATCTACCAAACCTTTCTCAAACATGACGTGTGCATGTCTCGTAGACAACATAATACGACAAAATGTTTTATATTGCTGATATCAGTCAAACCTCTCACCTGTGTATGCACTGATTTCTTAGCAGAGGAGTTAGAAATATTCACCTTTTTTTCTGATGGAAAAGGTTGACAAAATAAGTGAACTGTGCGTTGTTTGTGAGAACTCATTCCATCATAAACAAAGTCGCAAAAAGAATTCACACAAAGCAACATGTGACTTGTATACGGATGAAAGGCTGAAGCCCAAATATATACAAAATGGGTGTGACTTATCCACCACAGTGACAAAGAGAAAAGGCCAATTTTGTTTGTTTTTTTTTTAAATCGAGTGGCCAAGAGGTTAAGAGCGATTCTTACCTTTGTAGTATATGCAATGGGCAGGTATGAGCTGACACGATTTGCTGATGAAGGTGCTAAGAGGCTGCGATTCCAATTGTTGAATGGTTACCTTTTCTGAATGGGAGAACTTGAGCCAAGATTCTGTAAATTCTTCCAGGGTCAAAATGTGAGGCCTGAATAAAAAAGAATAAAAAATGAAAACTCCATATTTATCAAAATATTGAAATCATATCAATAACAGCAAAAAGACACTTCTTTTTCAAACGATAATTTTTATCACTATACTAATTAATCCTTGAGAAAAACTTCAGGGATATATTTGAATTGATATGAGGTGATTTTTAGATACGTTTACACATATCTCTATAAGATGGTTCGCCAGTCCCCAATTAACTGACTAACTGACGTCATCAATTCAAAGAATAATCATCTATCCTTTTCTTTCTAAATAATTCTTGTGATAGATATAAAATTAAATCATCAGCATTCACATACAGATAAATTTTTTTTTCTTTAGACATTATTTATATGATTCATAGTTTCTCTTCAAGGAAAGACTTGTCAAAAATTTATAAAAACAATAATGCTTGATCTGAGAATTCAGACAACTTGAAATTTTTGAATATTGAATCACCATAGCCCAACAAATAGCCCGCCTGATCAACCAGCCAAGTTGGTCACAGATTCTTCATCCTTTCCGCCTCTGACTAGGTCTCCAAGCATTTTGTGTCACATTTCTGAGGCTACAACCTTGAAAATTTGCATCAGTGCACCACTAGGTACCATCTAAAAATCTCCATCTTGTTTTTTTGTTTTTTTAAATGCTTTTAAGGTCTCTATGGTAATTTTGGAACCAACAATGCTCAAATCTTGTGCTGGTATTTTTTTTTTTCTTTTCTGTTAATTTTAGATATATGATGTATTTTTTTTGGATTACTAGTTCTGGTACACATGTGGGCTACAGTGATTCATTTATGCGAGGAATGAATGCACAGTATTTCAACATTCCTGCTTTCATGCCGCGCTTGTGGACAGAGAAAAAAATGGTAAAAGGCATCGACTGACCTGGCAAAATCAATCCACATTAAAGGAATGGTAAATTGCATGGAGCTTTGGGGTTCAGAACTTTCCTCTTCCAGTTGAATATGTCCCTGGATGGAAAGAAGACCTGACTGGATCTCAGCTGGTTGCAGATAAATTTTAGAGTAAATAGGGAACGTATTTGTTTTCGGGATTTGCCCTTGGAATCCTGATACACCATTCTTTGACCACACAAGCGATGACGTTTCCTGGAAAAGGGAAAAAATGATTAAATGATATTGTAGTTTGAAATAATATTGAGTTACTTTTCAATCACTTGGAACTGGCTGAGGAGATATATTTTAAGAAGTTCATTTTTCTTACAGAAAGAATGAAAAAAATATTCTAGTGCCAAGTTGTTAAAAAATGCTTTTATCATATAAGCCAGAATATAAAACAATGATTTACAAGGGTATTTGGAGAACGACTGCTCACTGCAATTCATGCGAACTATCCATATCGAACTTCAATAGATGGACCCCAAGTCAAAATCAGTGAATTGGATGTAGAGTGATATTTGCATACTTAAAATAAAATTGTCTGTCTAGTAAACCAGCAAATGTATATTTATTCCTGGAATATATTCAAAATAGGAAAATTTTTGAACAAGTTTACAATTCTGAGGGTTTTTGATTTTAAGAAGTAATATATTTTATATATTGTTTTAAATATGCTTAGCTTTAATATATTTTGAATAGGCATAATTCAAATTTGGTTTGAATATATATATTTTGATTCCTTTATGTTTTGAATATATGTACTTTTCAATGGCATATGTGGCTTGTATCATGGGTGTGCTCTGAGCTATGGATGCACAAAAATGCAAAAATATTTTGGTGTCTGTAAGAAAGAATTGACAGTAAAGGCTTTTTTGTACAATGTAGGAAAGGTGGTCTCGATTGTGAAATGTAAACTTTCACAGCCTCACTCACTCGATGTTACAAATGGCAAACAAATAAAAAGAAATAAGAAAATCAAAGAAAAGTCATACAGAGGTAAAACATTTTTAAATTCCAGTAATTTAGTCGATGCATAGTAAAACATAAAAGACACGAAGAAAGAATTTTAAAATTTATTTTTCAAGATAAATCCTTGAAAGCTTCTTTCTACTAACACTCATCAGAGGATGAATCATCAAAAAATGTATAGAAATGGGAAATAATTTGAATAAATTTGAAATATGTTGTTTAAAACAGCATTTTTCAAAGTTCAATTATTTCCACACTGTATATCTAAACTTAATACCAAACGGATCAATACAATTTGGTTCCACTTAAAAAATTATTGATTCTCTTATTCCTTTTTATTTGTCGCCTTTTGTAACATCGAATGAGCGAGGGTGTGAAATGTTTCAATATACAATCAGGGCCAGCTTCCCTACATTATACTAAAATGGCTTCTTACTGTCCATTGCTTTTTACAGATATAAAAATATTTTTTGTGTTTTTGTGTATCCATAGCTCAGAGCGCACCCATGATACAAATCACCATACACCACTCATATTTAGAATCTATCATGTTTTGAATACATATATCTTGAATATTTTTTAATTAGTTTATAGTACTGTTTCCTATTTTTAAAAAAGGAAAAATATTTTTGTAAATATTTCGAATAAGAGTGAATAGTTGGTAATTAAGACAGTTCATCAATAAATCTCTGCAAGATTAAGAAAAATGAAGAAAGATATTCATTTACCATGTCCACTGAAGGCATCAAACATTCTGAACACTCTAACGATAAGGAGCCGACACTGGTCAGATGATTATCCGTCCTGATGTCCAGAGATAGAACAATACAAAGTCCACGATCACAGCGCATTTTACAAAATCGAAGAATTAAACTGTCCAATATGGCAACGGGGGCAAACATCGAGAGGGGAACATCCTCGGGGTTTTGTTCATCAACAACGGCAGAAAGCGGGGTAGGCTGACACACAGCCGATTGTTCGACAGGTGAAGGACTTTCCAGGTAGACATAATCGGTGTCCAGCTTAGATGGTGTGTCAGTGGCTTTGGTGGGAATGGCTTCATAGAACTCCTCATCCATATCATCCACTGGTTCCTCGACGGCTCCGAGGCTGAGGGTGGCCTTGTAGGCACTCGCATAGAAATCACTGTAAAGCGAACTTATTTTGGACTCGGGAGTAACTGGGGACAGAGGGTTGGAGGAGGGTGACGTGAGGGTTTCAGCGGCCGTCACAGCTTCGGTGGATGTTATTTTATCTGTGTTTGAATCCAGGGGACCAAGAGAGATGGGAGGGTGTTTGGAGCTGAAGGTGCGCCAGTCAAACGAGTTCTCTTTTTTATCAGTCCTTAATTTGGATATTTGGCCGAATGGAGAGGAAAATTGCACATTGCCAAATTTTGGATTACAAACAAACGTTGCTGACATCTCATCTGGGGTTGTTTCATTAAATAGATTATCAGGGCTTGTGGTTGGGTTAACCTACAAAAACAAAGAATTTAATGAAATGTGTTAGTTGGTGGTGAATAACTAGTTGATTCTATACTTTTTTTCAGAGCTAATTAAAAAATAAGGCAAGCAAGTTGAAAAATACAGCAAGCTAATAAAATAAAAAGGGATCTGCATTGATAAACATTAGATAGTTTTTTAAAATTTTACGACAAGTATTTGAATATTACAAATCATTATCATTTCAATTGTTTTACCATTTTTTACTGTCATTTTTATTTTATTAGTTGCTTTTTTTTGCAACCTTCTGCTCAGACCGATTACCCTCGGGCAGTGAGCAAATAGCATTGATCAGAAAATAAGGAATGAGCATTTTAAGGTTGTCATTTGCACCTGTCTTTGTGGCTTCGTTGGCAGAGTAGACCAGGCTAAATGATGCTTCCCTTCAGGGATGTGGGATCAAATCCCACCTAAGGTTTATTCTTTATTTTCTTTATTATCAACGCTATTTTCTATGTGCAAGAGGGTAATCTGCCTGAGCAAGAATTTGCAATAAATAGTAACTAATGAACCTCAAATGGATGTAAAAAGTAGTCACGCTGAACAAATGCAAATCAGTAATTGCATATATACAGTTACAGCCAGAGTTGAGGCAAAACTTTTTTGAAGTAAATAAGTCAAAACTTGTTTCTTAATAAATTTTGTTTAAATGATAATTCATTTATATCTTCATCTTTCACATCGGATTTATTGAATTGAGCTTTTGATATCAACCAATGTGAATTCAAGTTGTGGGTCACTTAATGTTATACATCTTCTTTAATTTGCTTGGGAAAAGAGCAGTATAAAATTGTAAATAAAGCAAGAATGTTTTAAAGTCAATAAAAAGTACAACTAATTTTTTTTTAAACCAATCTAATTACTTCTACTGCAGAAGTTTTATCCAGGGTTTTATATTCTAGCAGTTGGTTCAAGTGCTCACCATATCATTGGCAATAATAGAACTAAAATAAAATTAAAAAAATATGTTAACACTTAAGAGGGTCTTACAGTGGTATGTTTGAAGTGAACATCTTAAACTCTTTGATAATCAGAAACTGCTCTATACCATTAGAGATACAAGCACTTTGTTTGGAAGCCATTAAGGGTAAATGTAAGCAAATTAAGTGGGGAAGTCTAGAGCAGAGCATCATGGGTTTTCACTTGGTGAAGATAATACAGTAGCATGGTACCCAACAAGACTGACAGGATAATTTACACATGGATCAGTGCATCTGCCTAAGAGCAGAGTACAGTAAATGTACGTTCTGCCTAGGATGGAAGACTGACTTCCGTTCTCAGCTTGAGATCAGAGTATGATTTAAGTGGTCGTTGGAAAGTGTAACACGATACACAGGGTGTCCCCGTATATGTCCTTTTTTTTTTTCATGTAAAAAGGTAAATTGTCTTAGAGTTATTTCCCTTGCACTTCTCCACCTAAATTCTGCTCCATTAGATGAACAATTATTTTGGAAAAAAAAACTAGTTGAATACGAAGTTACTTCCCTTACAACTGGAAAAAAAGGATATATATATATATATATATATATATGGTTATTAACTCAATAAGTTTTTCATAAAGTGTTGGATATTATTAAATATCTAAAAACTTCTGAATTTATTGGATTCAAGTATTTTTCTATTTGTCTCTTTAAATACATATGTATATACATACATACAAATCATGATGTTTTATACACATGGACTGTGAATTAAGTGCCACAACCAGGTTGTCATTAAATAATTTCAATTTCTGAGCTCTCAAGCATTGCTTGATTAAAATCAATCATAATAAAATTCTTCAAGATGTACCTTGGCAGGAAGTCCTGCAAAGAGTGCAGACGCCAACTCATCTCGTTCTCGTTTCTCTTCCGAATCAACAGAAGTATCCAACTTTGGTTCTTTTGTACTTGAACCTCCACTTTGAACCTGAGGAGAAAAAAGGGAAAAACTTAATAAATCAATCTATTTTTTCTGGCATGTCAAATTCTCTTGAACCATTTGAACACTGACCCCTTCACATAGACACCAAGGTGACTAACACTCAAGGTACCACCACTATGCATTTAGAAATGTCAACTGCAGATGTAATTATAATATATATATATATATACATATCAAATACTATTATAATTAATGCTCCCTTCTTCAGGATTGAGCACTCTTTGAGTAGGGCAACTCGTCCATTAGAAGCTACTATAGCAATGCTCTTCCAACTCCGGAATGGAGCACTTTGGTAGATGAGGAATTATGCATAAGTAAATATATCACTTAATTTGGTCCTACTGACCATCCAGTTCTACCTAGGGCAGGAGTAGGCATCTGCCTCTGGGTCTGAAGCAATAGCGGTATTGGAAGGGATACTGGATTGTTTATAGTCACACGAAGAGTTGTAATACAATGAAACAGCTGTCTGTGAATGACACAATTATCAATCATCACATATATATACATGTGTGTGTGATATTTAGAATTAATTATGTATGATCAATGTCCCTGGGTCAGTGGATCATGATTTGGGAGGTGTCAGAATGTATCAATGCTTGTAAATGAAACATACGTCAGCAGCCACTAAAGGTGTGGTTTGTATTCATGGACTTTGAAAATGCGTCCGACCGTGTTGGAAGAGTTAACGATCATGTACTACAACATAAGATTTTAGCATCTGAAATCTTGGCCTTTACCGGAGCTTGAACCCTGGCATAGGTTGAAAATACAATGAAATCGGCCTCCAAGCAGATCACAATTCCAAACATTCTTCATACAATTTCAAAATTTAAAACAAAGTACAGAGGATGCCACTTAATTGTGATCATTTAGGGACAGAGTCTGAAAAGTAATAGTAACCGGCTGATAATATTTTTAAAAAAAGAGATGAAAATAGGAAAATTTCCATTAACTGTAATAAATTTACATTCAAAGAGTTCCTCAGATGATTGAACTTGTTCTTCGTGTTTTCAACATGAGAGGGAGTTTTCATCGCATGAAAAACTCCTTGAATGTTAATGACCCTTCTCAAAACTCAACATCAAAGTCAATAATTGAAAAACTGCAGCGTCAAATTTAGAAGTCATCTGAAATAATAATGAAATAGATATTTTTTTTAGAGAATATATGGCATAAATAAAGATGAAAAAAGGTTTTCCTGTGGCCCACTAGATTGAAAACATTGTCCCAAGCCCGGTGAAAGAGAACTAAAAACAGCAAAATACCATCGAAGTCTCATTGCTGCTATTGTTCTCTGTTGAGTTGGTTTTGTTGGAGGATTCCTGAATGAGACCATCTTTCGACCAAACTTGCTTCACTCCTTTCAAAGCCAAACGCTGGAGAGAGCTGAAAAATGAACAAAAAAAAAATAAAAAAAGGTCTGGTTAGTCACTCAGTAGAAAATGTCAAATAAACAATATCTTTTGGCAGTATGCCACGTTGATCAATTGAAAAATTGGGAAAAAAAGGAGATCAATGAATAAATTGTGCTAATCACTGGAAAAGTCTGAATTTAAGAAAAAATAAGCTTGAATGCAAGTAAACACAAAGAGACCAATTTAGCAAAAGCTTACATTGTAAATTGAATCCCCCTTACAAAAAACCTATTTTGGGGAAGAATTTCGAAAAACAAAATGATTATTTCTTCTGGGTATAATGAGGAGTGAATGTTCAAATTTTCAGCCCTCTACCTCCATTAAAAGGCCTGTACACACAACACAAACATACATGGATAGCCAGCCAGACTCACTTAAAAACTAAAGAAACCTATGTTGACAGTTTTGGCTGACAGTAAAAGTAAAGATACATTATTGTCTAAAAATTTAAGATTAGGAATTAATATTTACTGATTTACTTAGAGTAATGTCCTCATTTTATTTGCTTTAGCAACAACCCTTTCAGCCATAGTAGACTCCGACCTTCTTCAGGTGTCAATTTGTCTGGGAATTTCAATCCAAACCCCATAATCAATCCACAGCAGTAAATTGTTCTCATTCCGCTGTCCAGGCCAGAGGGTGCACTGGCTGAAACGTTGTGTCCAAGTAAATCAGTGTATAATAAATAGCAAAGATACAGTCAGAGATATTCAACTGACTTATGAAACTCTTACTGAAAAACTGATCAGCACTCAGCTTAGTATGGCACAAGGCCAATCAAACACTGAAGAGCACCACGAACGAAATCCAAGAAGCGTCCCAAAATACATTTTTCTGTTTAGATAGCGTAATGGTTAGCACATCTGCCTCATATGCAGAAGATCCCAGATTCTGATTCCGGGTTCTATTCCCGGGATAAGCAAAAAGAGTCGAGAACTCTTCATTAATTCAAATTTCCCCGTGCATTCAGCAGCTAATAGAGTACACTCTAAGCTGAGTGAATGGGGTTGAGGTATCCCTTCAGTGGACTTCCATCCTACCAAGGGGCCAGTCATAAAAACTTGTAAGAATTAAGTCCCAGTCTCAACCATACTTCGCATTAGCAAGAATCGCGAAGCCGACCCATGCAAAGGAAATCGGGACTTCATTATCAGCAGCTACCTATACTCTAATGGGAGTTATGTCCTGAAAGACAGATGATTAACCTACCTCACCTTATCCCAAAAGACATCGGAAGAGCAGCTATCAAACCTTACCTTGGATTGGACGTCCAGTCAGGGGAGGTGACATCTGTAGATTCATTCATGCCAACATTGGTATCTTTATCCTGACTGCTATTCATCTCAGAGTCCCAGAGTGAGGCGGTTGGTGTGTGATAGGAACCATATTCAAGACCTCCAAAAAGTGGGTAGTCTATGAAAAATGGGTGAAAAAATTATTCACATTACCATACCATTAATACGGCAAACTTGAAACTTGGGGTGACCAGATTTCTGAATTTTTCAGGTTTCTAAACATAGACTTAAAATATTAAAATAAACAATGAAAAATGAGGAATAAACTTATATTTAACAGATAAAAATTTATACACTCCAAAATCAGGGTCTAATCTTTATCAATCCACAAGAAATTCCAAAAATATAGAATATATAATATATGATGGAAAGTAGACGAAAAAAAGTAAAGAACTAGAAAGCACTCAAGAGGGTGAATAGCTCTGCAAACATCTTTGTCAGGGGAAGTAATTTTGCATTGATCCATCCCTAAATTCAATCATTTTTTTTTTCCATTTCTTACCCTTCCAAAACTGTCATTGGAGTTCATTGAGAACCTTTGGCAAAATTATGAGGTACAGACATATAGCTAAGAACTGCAGAAAATAATTGTACATAGATCTGCCCGAAAATTTAATCACATCTTCCGTAGTCAATTGTCCACCCCACCACAAAGTTACATTGAAAATAATAGAGAACTTTTGAGATATTGTGTGGACAGACAGGAGTATACATAAATGCATGGAAAAAAAAAAAATCATCTCTCAATCAAACATAAGATACCTGGATACACTCCAGAATTCAACCACTTCTTCCTTCTGTAGTCTATTACCCAGCCATCCACAATATTTCATTGAAATTCATCGAGTGCTTTTGGAACTCTCAAGGACTGACAAAAGAACAAACCAAATACTTATACCTCTCCAACTTCATTGACTGATAATGAAACTGTTATATAGTACAAACAAATCAATTGCTTTGAAGAAGAAAAAAAAAGGGGGGGTCTGTTCAATCAATAATGATATACTCATCTTCATCTGAAGACAATTCAATCATGCTACAAAAATTAAAACTAAGAACACCAAAGTGGCAAATTACTATGAAGACAGCCAACATTTTTTAGTTTCAAGTTAAATCTTGAGTTGATATGTTACAGAGTCATATTTCAGGTAACTCAATGACCTTAAACCAGACATGGCTTGGTCTAGAAATAAAAGTGGTGATGCTTAGATCACATTTATTCTCCTACACATCTAGATAAACAGCACAGCAATAAGTGAATGTAGTCATGTTTCTTTATTTGTGAGTATAATTTTTTTTTTCTAATGAAAACGAATTGCTGTATCAGATCAATAGTTTACAAAGGTATTCGGGGGACTACTGTTATCCGCAATTCATCCAAGCACAGTAACTGTCCCTATCAAGATTAGGAAGACAGCCCCATGTTCAGTGATTCTTGACCTTTATCAATCATTTACACTCATCCCCTTTCAAGATTTTCAGCATGAGTCCCCGCTTCCTGCCCAAACGGTACTAAAGATTCATACTGGTGACATAGTGTGGAGAAAATTATCTAAAAGTCCATGAGTGTAAGGTTGCAATGCAATACTACTCATTTCTCTTTGAGCGTTCGATATTTAATCTCTATGGCAACTGGAATATCCCATTTTTTACTACTCCCCTCTCATTTCCTACCTAACTGTTATCAATACGTTCCAATCGGCCTATTACATTCTGGAAAATAGGTTAGTTAGGGATGTGTCAATTCAAACAAACACCCAAGGCTCATTTACAAACACTTTGAAATGGAAAAAAATCTCCCCTCCAGGATTTTGAAATTTTCCCTGGGTCCCACAACATAAACTGTCATGTGACCAATGTCTTTTGGCAGCATGCCATGCTGGAGATGAACAATTAAAAAATTGGGAAAAGGGATGACTGATGGATAAGTTGCTCAATCACCTCTTGTTGAGCAGTGATCACTAGAAAAGTCTAAAATTTTCATAGAACAAGTGTGAATGCTGGTCACAGACTAAAGGACCTGTTTAGCATAAACTTACATTGCACCCCCCCCCCAATTCATTCAGGGGGTGTATTAATGAGAAAAAAAAATTTTTTTTCTAGACATATTAGGGAGCAAATGATTGAATTTTCAGTCCTCTAGCATTGGTTGACCATATGCAATGCACAGACATAGATATATAGATATATAGCCAGCCAAGCTGACCAGAAAACTGAAGAAACATATGTAGACACTTTTGGTCAATGGCTTAAGGAAAGGTTGGAGGGGGGGGGAATCAGTCATCAGGAGAAAAGAATTAAAAATACTTACTGTCTACTGGAACCTGTTTTCTTTGCTGAGGACACTTGTACGGTTGATCACCATTTTCTAATGATTCACTAACAAAATCATCAACAAACGACAGAGTAAAGTCCAGCTGAAAATTGCACACACAGATGAGAGTTGAAAAAAAGGAAAGATTCACTGAATATTTTTAGTAATTGTTTAGTAAAAAAAAAAAAACTCCACAATTTTGCTTGCACTGAATAACTTACAAAAAAGGCTAACAACTGCGGAAACGAAAATAAATCAACCACAACCGATACAAGACATTAGAATGCGAATATTTCCTTGCTACTGATGAGACGGGTATTCTTCAACTCAATGATAAAAAGTGCACCCATCCATCACCTGAAGATGGCCATAGGGTACAAAGGCCAAAACGTTGTGTTCAAAAAATGGACCAAGATGAGGATAAAAGTCCGTAAAAAACTTTACACAATATTTAAAGCCTTCTACTTCTTACTACACATTAACAAACAATCAAGGCTCTAACAAAGGATGAATGTTTACGCAGAGCCAAGAGGTAGCCAAATGGTTGGGGAGGGGGCCAAAGTATAACAAAACCAAAAGCTGTTGAGGGTTTCAAATTTCCTAGCATCCCGGGCCTCAAAGTCCTTGCATTTTAGCAGTCTGAGATGATAAAATATCAGTAGTCTAATAATCGCATAAAAGCATATATTAATCTGGTTTTGAGGCAAAATCTCAGAAATTTTGGTGTAATTCATACATGAGAATGGCAGAATTCATTTCAAAATGGTTTATTCCGACTTTCATATTTTGTTTTATTATTTCTCTTTCTTTTTGATCTGCAAAAAGTTGAAGTCGTCCGTCCACTCATTATGACTCTTATTTTACTGCCCTTTTGCAATTTTCACACACTAGTTAGTTACAGGAACACTATCTCTCATCCGAAACAGTCGGAACCAGACACTTTTTCAATCTCAGAATGGCATCAGTGATCTAATCAATAATGATAGGTGCTTCCTTTTCTGCTTCTCACTCTTACCCAAAGAGGAACCTGCACCACTTTAAAGTTTTCAAACGCTTCAAAATGAAAAAAAAATCACCTATAACCAAACAAAATATCCCAATCTAAGAGAGAAGAATCTGTAGCCCACTTGGCTGGGTGTCAGGCCATTTGTGAGGCTACAACGATTCAATATCTGAGATCAGCAGAGGCAGATCTGACTAGTAGGAGCACTGAGATACAACTGCATGGAGTGGATTGAGCCAAGGTCATCTCAAAATGATAATTTCTGCTATGCTCTATATGGCCTTTGAGATGAACTTGGTTGAAAGTGGGTCATATCAAGGTATGTTCGGGTCCAAATGCTAGCTTTGGTGTGCAGTCGACATCCATGAATAAAATGGTTTATTCCTCAGATATTTTCAATTTTCAGAATTTTGGATAAGAGATTGCGTAATGGTTGCTTTATTTCAAGATTATGTCCAAAAGAGATAGATACCTCACTGTCTCTCCTCATCTGTTGATGGATCTCACACATGTCAAATTCACTAGTGCTGTCTTTTATTCGAGGCTGACAAAGCCTTACGAGATTCACCAGTTCTTGAAATCTCTGAAAAGAATAGAGAAACACGAAGAAGACATAATGAGAATAAGAAAGAGAAACATGAAACACTCAGACGATTGAAATGCAGCGGGAGATTAGAAAGTCCATCATGATGATTCTCACAAACAATCTCGATGATTTGAGCTAAAACTTAATAGGTCTGGTTACTCACTCAACAGAAACCATCATGTGACCAATGGCTTTTGTCAGCATGCCACTTTGAGGGGTGATCAATCAAAGAATTGGAAAAAGGGGTGATCAATGAATAAGTCAGTCACCTTTTGTTGGGAAGTGATCAGTTTAAAAATTCAAATTTTCAAGAAACAGTAATTCTGCTGGACACAGACGAAGCAAAAACTAATATTGAAATTGGCCCATTCACAAAGATGGGGGGGGGGGGGTCACATAAAACAAAAAAAAACATTTTTTCTAAAAAGACATAAGGAGTAAATTTTAAATTTTCAGCCCTCTAATTCCATCAGTGCAGCCTGTATGCTTGATACATACATTTTTATTCATTTTAGTAGATGAAGTATTCTAAATCATTATTACTCATTTTTAGTACAAATTACCTTTATCTTAATTGCTGTGGACAGTAAATGACAAAAATGAAGGTTATTGATAAGGAGTGAGTATGAGGGTTTGATTTGCCAACCAGCCAGCCAGGCCAACATGAAAACTGAAGAAACCTACTGCGACAGTTCAGTCTTAGAGCAAGCTGCTATATGATTGCAAGGAACTCACCTGTTGAGTCTCTGACGACATAGACATAGGGGGCAAAGTAGTAAGAAAAGACTGGACTGTCTCTGGACTGAGAGCCATGGAATGGAGCAGCTTGGTTATGGCCATCCATATCCAACTATGGGAATCGTCAGATGTGCCCTCGGCAAAGGCATGCTTCAGAAAGAGATCAAGGATGTCAGTGGAGGGAGCAGACTGAATCACTTCGGCAGGATTTTCACCAAGGACCTACAGAGATGAATCAAGAACAAATACAAGATATTGGCATTGTAATTCTGAGATGAGCCATACACACACTCATAAAGACATAAGCATTTAAATAGATGGAGCTGCAAGGCTAGTAATAAAATCGGATCATGAATTCCCAAATATAAGGGATTACAGGAAGTGATGAAAGATGTTTGAAGGTTCAATCAGAGAACATAATACCTGAGAGGGGTCTTCATGACAATTTTCCTTTCATCATTAAGAATCTATTACTTTCATTTGACTGGTCTTTAATGACGGTCAAACAGGTTTCACTTATATTAACTTTACCATCTCTCCCCCAAAACTTAGTCTGACAAAAATCATTTAGTTGCATTTTATTTTGAATTTTACATTGTTAATCTTGGTCATCAGTTAAGATGACAATCCTTATTATAATGGAGAAGTTTTTACATACATATATATATATATATATAGATATATATATATATTACAAATTAGGTTTGCAATATAGCATAATATAACATGTAAAGCAACATCTGATATGCGATGGATTTATTTTGTGGAGTGCTCCATGCATTCAACTTCAAAATCCAAGTGTTAAGTTGGTTTAGAGTAGAGCTGGGAATATAGGAGAAAGTAGATTCGCTACACAAACACGTTTATCTTTCTGCCCACTTTGGGCCTCTTCAGGCAAATGATTATGTATATTTTAGATTCCTGTTTGGGGAATTTGGGGGGAGTCTTGTGGGTGTTACTATAGTGGGAGGGATTTTTATTTTTGTTTTATAGTAGTTTTTATAGTGTGTGTGTTTTGCGGGTGGTTATAAGTTACATGTCAAAGGGTATGGACTGGGTGTGGGAGTTATCTATAAGTGGATGCTGAAATGTGTTCTAAGGGATGTTTTGATCTTAACTTTGATTTTGGCATTGAATCTATTGTCTATCTAAATGTCCTTTATGGCCATAGTGAATTGTATTGTTCTCAATTCACTTACACATGTGAGGGAGTAGATAATATTAATTAGATGTTTCTTCTTCATGATGAGTGTGCGGGTAAACTGTCTATGTTACCTTTAGTGCACTAATGTATGGGTTGTTGAGTTATGTTTGTTAATAAGAATTTGAACGATGCCAGCATTTTTGTGCTATTTCATTTATCCTGTTAAATAAATCTATAGGCTTTTTCATTTTGTTTTCAGCAAAATTGAATATTTCAAATTTCTCATTTAGGCGGAGGGTTGGTTTGTAATTCATTTTGTACATTTTCCAAAAATATGTAGAAAAAGATTTATTGCTTTTATATTTTACATTCGCAAAGTATGATGCATGGTTGGCTAATCTAAGCTTAATTGACATTTTAGATATTACGGTATTATATTTTACTTCTAAGGGTATTTCCTGGGTTGATATTTATGCTTTATATACTATATTTGATTTGACATTTGTTTTGCAGGGGGCAACTATTCTTATAGTTACAATTGCAGTCTTGTTTCTTTATGTTTATGCTTTCCTTATTTGTATTGTTTCTAATGATTTTACTGTTATGTTTTGTAATGATTGTATTGAAATTTTCCGTACAACTAAAGATAATTTTCAATTTGTTTTTGTTAAATATTTTGCTTAGTAAGTGGTTTGGGCAGGTGGGGGGGGGGGGTTCTATTAATCCAATGAATATTTTACCAAAGTTAGTTCTTACTTGTAGATTGAATGGTGGTGTATACCAGATGGTTCTGCTATTTTTGTTTTTTTTGTTTCTCTGTTTTTTGCTATTGGATTTAACTTCCACCGAAACCAACAAATTTCTATGAGGTTTGAAAGTCAAATAGTTTGAAAGCATATATAAAAAAAAAATCCTTCTCTATCAGAATTTAAATTTGGTCAACCTATTCAAATTTCTGCAGCTCTGAGCACATCGGCTTTTGAGCCACTAAGATTCTGGGATTCAGAAATTACAGCCCAAACAGAAATTTAAAAAAACACAAGTGAGTAGGTTCAAATAAATGATTGAAAAACTTTTGGCAGATGCTGCTGTTTCAAAATAGACAAGTAGTTTGATTCCATGAATCTAAATCTAATAATTTTGGAAAAAATAAATCCCAGATAAAAAAAATAAAAAAAGGAAAAATTTTTCAACAGAGTTGTTTTCTGAGAACATGAATGCAGACCCACCGATTCTATTTTCCGAGGTTCCAATCACTCGGCCTTTGAACCTAAGAATAACAGCTTAAAAAATTTTTTTAAATAGAATTGAACATTCATCCACAAATGTGAGTAAGTTCAAATAAATGATGAAAAAAAAAACATTCAGGATGATGCCAACCCAAAATGTACAGTTTGATTTCAAAGATCCTACTTTAAGTTTTTCTGAAAAATCATAGATGGAAAAAAAAAAAAAATGAAAGAAAAAGATTTTTTTCAATAAACTTGTTGTTTTGAGAGTGTCAACGAGGGACCCCACAAAAATCGACAGTTTCCTTTCGCAAAATTCAACCTAAAGACACACACAATTTAATATAGATAATAATATCATAAATTATTTAGAGGGTGGATTTTCAGCTAGTATATAATAATGAGCATCAGAGTGAACGATGCTACTTGTAATGACATTATTAGAATTTTCCAATCTTCCAGTCAAGATGTGAATTCATAATCACAAAAAGAAAGACTGGTAACTCAAGAATTGGATGTTAACAATGAAACAATAGAAATTTATGAATAAGAAATTTCCACAGAGAGGATTACTCACCCAAACAGCTACTTGAATTAGAGTATTAGGAAGCACCTCTTTCTTGAGATAGGCGGTATAACTGGTGCACACAAATTGGGCAAATTCTCTATCATCTTTGGAAGCTGGAAAAGAATTGTTTAAACATTACCAAAGAGTTCAAACAAAAGCTGTTAGCCAGAAACTCACAGTAATGGCAAAGATTTGAAAGCAAAAGGAGTTCTTGATATTTACTACCATATTACCAGATGATAAGGATTTATCCAATTTTTGAAAAGAAAGAATAGACAAGCTAGGCTGCAGCAGGGTCAAACTTCACTCCAACTTCTATTTCATCAAAAGATGATTACTGCAACTTTTAAATTGTATACACGATAATAACAGAATTAAGATTTAAGCACAAATGATTGACAGAATGGGTTCATCATATTTATGATTATTTAGAGTTGTCATTGACATTTTCATATTGACAAATAAAAATGACAATTACTTACCACTGTCAATCACATTTAGGAGTCGATAAACTATTTCATCAGGAACATTTCCATTGGTGACTTCCAACAATTGGTTGATGGTTTCAACATACCACTTGTCACTGCTAGACAATGTAAGTTGATATTAAGGATAATATCGAATAGGTTAGCAAAGGTGGAACTTTTTATCCCAGTCAAACATGAAACTATCCCTGCCAATTAACACTACTAGTTCTCAAACACAAACAGACTCCCTGTGGCAGGAATAGATTTGGCATCATGATATATCATTAATGTATCGCAAGGAGTGGTACAGATAAAGAGTACCACCAAAATTTCCATACATTTCTTTTTTTATTAACATCAAAGATATTTTTAGATGGGTATTTTCCTTTATTTCTTCTGTTGTTTCACATTCAATACATTTTTTGGACCTTCACATCAAATTAAAAATGCATGAAAATCTGAACAGAGTAGTACAAAGCCTATCTGGGAAGTATCCAGGCCTTTAATATTAACAAAACGACAAAAAAAAAAAAAAATTAGCCTACCTAAGACAATGGTGCTTTGGATTCCTTCAAAGTACTCCCTCTGGGACCTCACATGCTTATCCTAGCCTCCCTACTACTTTTCAAAACAGTCTGCAAAGTCCTTTTTTTGGTTTGCTATCAGCTTCCTTGTTGCATTCTCCTTAATCTCGCCCCTTGTCTGAAATCTCTTTGAGAAAAGTCAGGAGTTACAGGGAGTGATATCTCGACTATGGGGGAGGCGGTTGATGCCACATTTTGCAAAAAAAAAAAAACCTGCACAAGACTAAGAATGACTTGATCAGTCATTGTGAATGCGATTGTGCCATAGAAGACAAATGGACTCAACGACATTGGACAGCTGACCGAGTAATCCCACTGAAGAGTTCGTTCATGCATTCACAGAGAGGTCCCCTCCGACTGATGGTCAAGTTACATGAAAACTGCAAATCTGATATTTCGAGGTATTTGAAACCGTTGGATACTTTC
Source organism: Thysanoteuthis rhombus (assembly GCA_963457665.1). NCBI lineage: Eukaryota > Metazoa > Mollusca > Cephalopoda > Oegopsida > Thysanoteuthidae > Thysanoteuthis > Thysanoteuthis major. The sequence goes on from OY735217.1 coordinate 53,113,651, forward strand.
CAGTCGAACCTTGTAGACATACGTGTACACACTGACTCGAGTGTTTTGGGAAAGAAGATAGAAAAAAGCATTTCTTGTACATGAGAAATTAAATATATATAAGGAAGAATAAATTTCTTTGTCATTTCTCACAAATTTCTTGATAGAGACAAGAATCAAAGGATATTTCTCAACAAGGCTAAATAGTTTGGCAACAATGTCGGCCTGCCAGAATGGATCATGGCTTGTCTTGGAGATATATTTCAGCAGATTGCGGGAAATCACATCAATATTTACAGGGTTCGCCATCTGGTACATCAGCTCCAACGTCTGTAGGGAAATAAATAACAATATTAGAAATCAAAAACTGTCAACGTCTATTATTTCCACGAAATCTCACCTGTTTCCTCATATTACTCAACATTTATAATCATGATGAATAAGGAAAAAGTTCATATATATATATATATATATATATATATATATATATATATATATACACACACATATATATATACACACACACACATACATATATACACACACATACATATATATATATATATATATATATATATATATAATACATGGTGAAAAACTGTTTGGGTTTTGAACACCCCAAATTAGTTTCATAGTAAACAACTACAAGAAAATCTCACTTTTTGTATTATAAGATCAAATTCTTTGTAAAAAAAATAAGCCCCCTTGAGTAACAGTTATTAAGGAATAATTGATTTGCAGAGTATAAATGAAAAAGTAATAAATAGAATTTTTAAAAATTCTCTAATTAAGATATTTTAATTGAAATTTACATGGTAAAATCATAAGTGCTTTAATACTGAAAAACTTTCTATGTTAATGAGAGAAAAAAATGTTTTATCTACATCTTTAGTGCATAAATCTGTAAAGCTTTCCAGACCATTTCATATATATATATATATATTATATATATATAATCATGAATTGCATTATATTATACAGAAACGTATTTGAAATGAGCTTCAGTCATTACATGGTTAATGTATCAACATAAACAGAAAGAAATTTGGTGTGAAAGCAGGTATTCGGACTTTTGTATTACTGTCGGCTGTTATAGATCCCAGAGTATTATTCAATACTTGTAAAAGCAACAACAGTTTCCAATTTGGCTAACATGAAAATAATGTATTGCAACAAGACCTTTGGCAGGAGCCAATAAAAATGATTATAGCATTTGTTTCAGCTTGATAAAGGTACAGTGTTCAAATGATAACCATTTTTTCACATTTTCCTAGAGGACAATGATTCAAAACAAACCTTTCTCTGAATTGCAGCATCTGGGTTCTCAAGGCATTCCATCACGATCATCTGGTAGTCGACAGCATAGTGAGGTGCCACTACTACTAGTGAGGTAAGGGCTTTCATACCTGAAACAAAAAATGTTAATTGTTTTGACATAAATTAAAATTTCACTTATCCTTTTTTTGCAAAAAAAAATAACTTAATAAAACGGTGTAAACGTCACATTTTTCAAGCATATCCAGAATGCGAACCGGAGGAATTACTGCCCTTACATTAGGTAAAATCAAGATTACTTCCCTTGAACTAAAAAAAAGTCCATTTTGTTTCTTTCGGAATAATTTTGTTGTATTTTTTTTTTTTAAATTTCTTCTCTTAATATCACATTCGGTCGGGTACACTCTCTAACCTTATTTGGGTATCAATTGTATTTTCGAGTGTCAAATCTCAGTTGATTGAGACATTACGTCCAAAGTATCTACCCATGAGCACTTGAAACTTGGGTGCCTGTTGTATTAAAGAATTTTCAACAGATTTCAGAACTGAATACACACTGATGAAAGCCGGCGAGTACACGGCTGAAACGTAGTGGGGGGAAAAAAACAACATAGAAAACGAAATTAGTCAAGAATAAATTTAAAAAAAAACGGTAATCCTTGGTTATTTGATCCTGAAATACAATCATATAAAGATTATTACAAATTATATCCTTTAATGGCCAAAAATTGCTAGATTTTTTCATTTCCAGCCAACTATACAGCTGAATATCTTATGTACACTTCAAACCCTAAATCCTAATTTTGGAGCCTTTGCATGAATTTTGGAGCATACATAACATTTTTAGCTATATAGTTAGTTGGAAATTTTAAAAACATTAAGATTTCATTCCAAACTATCAAGGGGGATAACTTTTGACAAGCTTTATGTTATCGTATTATAGAAGAACCAAATGAGCAAGATTATAAAAAAACAAAAAAAAACACATGAAGTGGTTAAAACACCCGATCTTACAAAATTCAGACAAGATCTTACCCAAGTATTTCAAATTTTGATTGCTTGAACGCAAGAATTTTCCCACGGATTTGGATGCTTCCTCTAAAAGATCAGGATCCGGTGCAATGCGACTAATGGTCAATATACATTCGTAGATAATAGCTGCAATTACAAGATTTAGAAAAAGTGATAACACTCAAGTGACCAAGAAGACAAGAATAGAAAAAAGAATCATCAAAATAAGATATGTTGTAAACAGAGACAGTAAAAAGAATAGAAACAGATTCAACTGGAGAAAGACAAAGACAAGTCTATTCCCATTTTTTATGTGTCTATGACAAAATAACTCTCACAATATTTTATTATTTCCAGAAAACCTTTTTTTAAACAATGGATATTCTGGTATTCAAAACAACAGATAATCTTGATAATGTTTTCTGTGGATTATTACCAACATTTTTTTAATTAAAAAAAAAAAAAAGGCATGAAAGTATGTAATCTATATCCATAAATACACTATATCATGTAAAGTTTTGATTCCAAAACCCCTTAAGGGGTCAACAGAATTTTTCAAGTGTGTGGGGATTATGTCGTGAATCCTTAAGGACCCAAACACTTTTTTCAAAGCAGAATTAAGATGTTGAACATAACCTCTCACATCCTCTGTTTTTTGAGCAATAAACAAACATTTTTTGTCCATGTCATGCATTTTGCAAGGATGGATTTTCATGGTTTTTTTTGCTCTTATACAGTCGTATGGTAATTTAGAATCATTCACATTTTTTTCATTCATTAGAGTTACAATAAGATAAAACAGTTTTTGCCACCCATTGAAATGTGTCAATACATTCTTCATTGATACTATTATTTTATTTCTAGTTTTCCTTCATCTTATTATTGCAGCTTTTTATTCCAACACTCTAGATTGATACTCTCTATATTATTACTAATGATGAAAATATATTGCGTACATGCCAGACTATAAGACAAATGTTTTACAAGGGTATTTGAAAGAAAACTGCTCACTGCAATTCATCTAAGCCCAACAACGATCCATATCGAGCTTAGGTAGACAGCCCCCATATCGTAATACCAGCACATTGCATGCAGTATAATATCTGCATCACTCTTTTAAATGTCAGTCTTATACACACACATATACACACACACACAGAAACTTATAGACCGGTTTGGTTCTTCACTCAATAAAAACCGTTACGTGACCAATGCCTTTCAGCAGCATACCATGTTGCGATCAATCTAGCATAAATTTACATTGCAAGCTGACCCCCACAAATCTATGAGAGGGAATTTTAAAAAAAGGGAAAGCGTTTTTTTATACATAATAAGGAGTAAATATTTAAATTTTCAGCCCTCTAGCTCAATTGGTCCCACCTGTATACATACATAGCCACACAGACTAACTTGAAAACTGGAGAAACCTATGTAGACAGTTTTGTTTGAAGGTTTCTGATATATACATATTAATCTGACAGTTGAGTTTTTAAAATCCCCAAAACAGTTACATGGTGAGCAAGTGATGATCCCAACAAGAGACAATTTATACTTTGTACAATAATAACCATGTATAAGTGAAAGAGGGAAGAAAAAATTTTGAAGATTATATAAATTACATTGACAGATATTGGGAAACGGGTGACTGAAGGGACACAAAAAAAATCTTATTTCTATTGATATTTGGACCATCCTCATCTTGGTTGTTTTTCATACAACGTTTCGGCCGTTGTACTCTACAGCCTTCATCAGGTATCATCTGGTAGGTGTGGGGAAGTAACGAACCGAACCCTTTATTTATCTGACGGGGGTATATTGACCGCACTCCCCTCGTAGGATTAGTAGTATTGTTATATGGTCTCACACCATGTGGACACATAGCGCAGTGGTTACAGCATCAGACAAATTACTGTAAAGTAATCTGATGGTTCTAAGTTCAATCCTAGTGTGAGACAATATAACAATACTACTAATACAACATTGTATGAAAAACAAGCAAGATGAGGATGGTCCAAATATCAATAGAAATAATAATAATACCTCATCTCAAAAATTCAGAGATATACTAACAAAAAAATCTACTGAAAAAGTTTTATTTTTGTGTTAAAAATTGTAAAAATTTATATATAAAGAGAGACACACATACATACATACAGATAAATACACACCAATATGAATGTATAAATACTCAATAAAAAGACAGAATGGAAAACACGACTCACCAAAGGCAATATTTTCTTTCATGTTGGCACGTTGTAAAACTTCTTTCAACACAGGATATACAGTTTGGCTAAAACTGGAGATAAAAAAAAAACAATCACCATTACACTATTTACTATGCAATTTCAGTCATTTGTAGTTAATGGGTTGGAAGAATTTCATTTTTTTGTTGTAATTTCTCATATAAACATATTTCAAAACTAAATTCCTGAAACAAGCATTTCAGTCAATCTATTTCAAGCCCAATAGTATTTAATCATTGTACGTAGTTTGTTGTGACTAATTTCCTCATCTTTGTTGTTTTTTTTGGTTTTTTTTTTACAACATTTCGACCGTATACCCTCCAGCCTTCCTCATGTGTCTGTTGCATTCTGGGACGTTGAATCTTGTTTAGGGAGGGTCATACACATCCCCTGTCAAACACATTATGTCAGGTTTTCACAACTGTGTGCTCATGGGATTGTCTTACATGCAAAAACTGAATGTGATATGTACAAGAGGGGATGTGTATGGTACCCCAGAACAAGATTCAACAACATTCCAGAATCCAAAGAAGGCCAGAGGGTACACAGCTGGAACATTATGGAAAACTAATAATACAAATGAGGAAATTAGTAATAACAAACCACATATAAGCTTGGAACACCCCATCTAATAAAATTCAGAAAAAGTCAAATTTGATTTACTTTTTGTCCTCTGCTCCAAGGAGTGTGAGTAACCGAAGTAAAGAAATCTGCATCCAAGGTGCAGGGAGAGAATGGTAATCATAATCCGGTGGGAGTTTCCGTTTCAAAATCTGTTGTAAGATGTTCAAGAAAGGAGTTCCTAGGGTTTTATACTGAGCTGGATTTTCCTGAAAAGAATAAACATTAAAAAAATTAGACTGACTCGTCAAAATCATATTCTTTGATGAATTTAAAAAGTTGGTTATTTTTTAGCATATCATTTATGCAAAGATGATTCAAATGGGAGAGGGTTAACAAGCTCATACTGTGGACTTATTTGATAATGTTCTTCAAATAAGGAGTCACAGGAAATTATGAAATATTCAGAGGAAACCTCATCGAGGGCTCCCTTCTTTAGGTGCATAACACACGTGTGACAAAGGCTAGAATAATTTCTCAAATAATAAGATTGATTTTTAGAAACTTACCTTGATAAGAGTATGATACAAACTGAGGGAAACATTTACAACACTAGGGTCTTTGTCACAGAGGGCTTCACTAAACTTCTTGGGGACTTGGGAAACTAGACCCGGATTCTTGCGCCACATGTTGAATAATGCAGCTACAGCTTTTTTTCTCACGGAGGGTCTGGAAAAGAAATAAAAGCAAATAGTTAAGTAATTCCATATCAAATCATCCCTGGCTCCATAGCTCACCCTCTCAGATTCCGCTTAAAAAAAATCACTGGTGCTCATATCAAAATATTTGGTTTATATCCCTAATAGTTTTGAAATTAAAAATCTTTAAAATTTTACTCAATTTTATGCATTTGGCCAAACAACCTTTTCTGTCAAACCCAACATTTATAGCTTCTTTGATATATGCCATACACCTCAAAAAATTAGTGACAAGGACTAACTTTTTCCTATAGAATTCAAAAATGTAATCAAATTGTATATCTCATGTACTTTCTGGTATACACCTGCTCCCTGACTTACTTAGTTCCATTCAGACTGGCAGGTCATATCCCGAAATGGTTGTAAGTTGGACAAATATTATTTTATTATTACTTATCTTTCATTCTAAAAATATGATTATTTGTTTTCTATTTCAATTGAAAAGATTGTAGGGAAATAAAAAGTTGAATGTGAGTTTTTACATGTACATACACATGTGCACTATCATGAAATGTCTCATATAATCTTACACGTGTGTACAACCGAGAGTAATTTTTATGGTATTTATGTAGTACGTATGTTTTTTTTTGTACAATTATAATTTTCATACACACTTGCACCTATATGGGTCATATACATGTACAGCCAATGAAAATTTATAGATATTTTTCCATTTTTATATTTACATTAATTTTTTATATTCATGTATTTCAGTTGTATGAATGGATGGTCCCAAGTCAAGTACATCATGAGCTGAGGAGCAGGTATAACTTGGTACAGGAAAATCTGCGATTTTTTTTCAGCAGAATCTGAGAGTGTGACTTGAGGGAAGTTTTTAAAATCAGGCAATTCAAAATGGAGTCATTCTACAGCTTTCTTAAGGTGCAGAATGTAATATTAATGAAAGAAATCCTTTTTCGTTGGTTACTTTCTCCATCAAAATTTTCTGATCGATATTGTTCTTTCTGTTTGTCCCACTGGACATCAATAAATGAGTATCTCTTTCCTTACTGATATAACGTTTTACAACTGAAGAAGGCCGTAAGATCATTTGGCTGAAACATATCAACAACAAAGATGCGAAGAGAGTGAATTGTCCAAACAAAAGTTAGTATGTGAATGATTCTTCTGAAAGTTGGAGACAATCTAAAATGACCGGTCGATTAATCCCTCTATTTGAGTACATGAACTCTATTTAGGAAGAAAGTTATCATTAGGAAATTAAAATATCTGTCTTTATCATATCTGATGGAACCCTTAAAAACAGATAGGTGATTTTGACTGAAAAGGAAGTAGCTGTTAGTCTTACCTGGAATGATTGAGTTTCTCTTCAACCACCGGAAGTACCAACGGGATCATTTCTGTGTTGACCAGGCGGCTGACAGCCGACAATGCAATGCAGTTATCGAGAATGTTAGTGCTTCTCAGATCCTAGAGGGAAAAAAAGAGGGACAGGGAAATTAATGTTCAGAAAAAAAAGTGATTGATCATTATTTTGAAATGATATTCATTACTGCCTGAATTTTCAGATAATGTATTATCATTCTGTATAGTTTTTTTTTCGGATTGTTGTCCTAATCTCGTTTCATCTCCTTCCGCCGTTGTAAAGACAGATTCTTGACACCAGCCACGATTAACATGTTTTGGACCTAGAAATTCACGCCACATGAAATTACACAGTGGGATGAGCACATTCTAGATGATCGCTACAATGGCCTCACGTCTTAGAGTTTGTAAGAATATCCATTTATCAACTGAAGACAGCAGTAAGATAAAAGGCCAAAGAGTTGGGTTCAAGAAATGAGCCAAGATGAAGACAACAGTCCGGAAAAAAAACTGTACATAAGTATTCATTACATACAGAAAAAGACTTTCAAAATTAACAATTACTACATTCATGTACTAATATAATCACTGGTATGCATAACTATATTGTGCTGTACACTATCTTGAGAAAATAGTGACATCCATCTCATGCTACTGGAAATTTCTATACCCCCAAAATTACTTCCATGAACTCGTAAAATCAATATCAAAATCATGTAACCAAATGGGATAGACGACATGAATTTTCAACAATTGTTAACTTTCCCATCTCAAAATCGCCATCATTCCAGCCTACGAATAACACACTTAACCCTAAAAATATTAACATGAACAGTGGCCATTTTAAAACGGGAAAGGTAACAATTGCTAAATTTTTGGATTTTATATTGAGGATAATTAATAGGTTAAAGGATGTTTTTTTTACGCATAAAAATAATTTTCAAAAATTCACAATGATTTTGATTTTTATTTTCAGAATTTACTTCTTGTAGAAAAAAAGAATCATCCAATGTTCTTGAAGAATTGTTGCTTCAGCTGAAGAACACAATTGATGTTTAGACTTATGACAAGGAAAAGATTAAATCTTGGGGTCTTTTTTCATTAGTTTCCACCAAAAGCTAACATTCATTATTTTCAAGTACAGAAATCAGAAAAGAAAACTAAAAAAGGTTTCAGTTACAGTTTGTAAGATAAAGATTGCTTATGATTCTGCTTTTCATAATAAAACTGAAGAGGATTTAGTCAAAAATATTTAAGGGAACACTAGGTGCGGCTTCTGGTCATCTCAACCTGAAGGTCTGCCCCAAATAATAGCTTGAGTTTTTCCTATTGTACTTCATTACAATAACTTTTTTTTCAACCCGTATATACTTATAGGTATATATTTAGTCCACCCAAGAAAATTTCCGAGTAAATATGCTTATGACAGAAAATGGATCAAATTACGAACGAATACTTCCAAGATGATAAGAAACATGCTTCCTGTATATATATATATTTTTTTTCAAATGAATTTGCATCAACATCCTAACACTTTCATTCAGCCCATATTTCTAATTATACCAAAATCTGACTTTGGGCATAAATGGGTCAAGTAAAAACTTTAGAGAAAGACGAATATATTTGTGGCAGGAAATACAGAATTTTTTTTCTCTTACCTTGAGGATGGTGTTTATCAGTAGAACGACCAGTTCATGGTCTTCGTGCAACAAAATACCACAGGAGAGATAACCTGGAATGAAAAACACTCATTAAGATAATCATACCACCAGTACAGAAAAAAGAATAAAGAAAAAACATAGTTAATCACGACTTCCCACAACATAGGCATAGATATTGGGTTCAGGTTATTTATGTGCTCCGATATTTATATGTATCTATGTATGCGGGCTTTGCCCAGCATTAACTAGTTATACTTGAAATTTTGCGCACACACTCCTTTCAACGAGTTAAGAAAATTCTTTGTTAGTTTTGTTTTTAAATTCCCCTCCCGAATGCAGTTTTAGAAGCGGGTTCTGTTTTCAAAGTAAGTTTATGTTGAATTGGTCCCTTAGTTTGTGTCCACCCTTGTTTTTTTGAAAATTTGAATATTCCAGTGATCAACAGTAGGCAAGAGAAGTAAGTGATTTATTGATCACCACTTTTTCCAATTTTTTAATTGATCACCCCTACACAACATGCAGCCAAAAGACATAGGTCATTGGAAGGTTGGGAGAACCCCCTCCCCTACAAAAACCCATTATTTCACATATACCCCATCTGTTATGCATATAAATGTTATTGTTGTAATTAATCACCGCTAACCACAACAAACCGGTTTGAACACTTTTGCTAAGTTCAGATTATTCAGATGTTCTAACAATTATATATACGTAATCATCTAGACTTCGCTCAGCTCTAAGCATTCAGAGTAGAAACTTTAAAATTTGTGTGCACACACATACTCTCTCTCAATGAGTAGTGAAATTGTTTTTTTGTTTTGTTTTTTTACCCCCACCAAAGATCTACAGGGATGGGTTCAATTTTCAGTATAAATTTACTAGATGAAAATGAGTGTTTACAAGTGGCAAGGATTCATAATTTCCCTTGGAATGCTATTTTCTTATCGTTATCATTCAAAGAGTCGTTTAGACAATTGAACTTTATCTTTCTGTTATTTCTACTGTTACCATTCCTTCTCAGTTATCACTTTCCATACATAGTGTAGACCTGAAGAAGGCTGCAGAATGGATCTGCTGAAACATAGTTGTAACATCAAAATAAATGAGTATAATAGTCCAAACAACACTAGAAATGAAAAATACTCCCCACCCCCCCAAAAACTTTTTTTATAGAATTTTCAGTTTCTTCAATTTCTTATTAGTTAGTATCCACAATAATTTCAGGTCACGTAGATATCTAAATGGGTAACAGCACCTAGAAGGGAATCATTACTCAACATAAACCTAATAACAAATACATATTTTAAATATATATATATATATATATATATATATTTATAATCACAAGATGAACGAAGATACACCAAACAAGTGTAATAGGGGTCGGCATCCAAGATACAAGTATTTTAGAAATTTTTATATTTGTGTGGTAAGCTAGTATCTTTGGATAAGATGTTTTCCAACACATTTATAGAAATAGAGTCTATGGTTTTATTTGAAAAGGAGTTCTAGTATGGAAGGAATTTTGATGTTATAAACCATCCTCTGATACCAGGGCGATGATGTGTTTTGTATTTATGACAGTGACCTCGGACTGTTTTTTGTAGCAAGGGTTCACTATGTATATATATATATTACAGTGAGTATTTGTGTCTATATCTATCATGTTGCATTTCATCTTGTAAATGTGAAATTCCGTCTTCTTTATTGTAGAGTGGGTGGCTGTGGTATTATCAGTCGGTCTCCATTTGGCAGGTCTTTCCGATTGCAACAACAGCTTGGTAGCTTGAAGTCTGAGTCTTCAAGCATTAAGATAACTTTTTCACTTATCATAAACAGATAGAATATCGGGTTACCAATGCTAGTGAAACCAAAAATCTCTATAGAAAGTTATAGAGGGGAAAATAAACATTACCTATCCACTTCATCCAGCCGGTTCCCTGCTGGGCCAATTTCACAGCATGTATATAACCACATGAGACATCATAACCCATCATATGGCAAAAGATTAGCCGAGTCAAATAATCACGGATTTGTTGCTGTAACATAAAGGAATAATAAACCTGTTATTTGAAGCGGGCATAATTTTTTTCAAATAACCTTATGAACAATGGAAGAATGATATAAATATACAGAGCCAAATTAAGCTATTGTGGGGCCTGTAGTATATGTTACTAAGAGGCCCGAAATATAAAAAATATACTTGAATATCAAAACAATTTTTTTACTTTTATATCAAAGTAATTAAATCTTTCCATCTGCTATACAGCCAGATAATGTAACAAATATATCTGACATTTCTGTAATAGCATGGCATTATAAACAGCTCAAGCAGAATTAGGTCCTAAATTTGAATTCATACTTGGAAATCAGTCTGACGACTTGGGTAGACACCATTGCTCTTAAGGGCTCGAAAACCACCATTTGCAACAGACTATATTTTTATTTACATTCAATCAGCAAGAAAATGAAATTTCATAAGTAAATCTTCCACTTTCAGTATCATTTTATGCTTTGTAGATTTCATCAGCAGCTTGAGCAACATAAGGTCCCAATTCAAAATCGTACTTGAAATTAGTCGAACTCATTAAGTAGAAACTATTGCTATTAAGCAACAAATCAAATCTCTGTTTATGTTAAATCTGCAAAAAAATGCATTATCATTGGAAAATCTTTCACTTTAATCATTATTCTCTATGATTTAAAAAAAATGACCTTTAGTAACACATCAATAGAGTAAGTGCAGAATCACTGAATCTAAATTGATAGCTTGAAGCATTTATTGCTGAGCCCTTAAAAATGCGGGGCCCATAGCACATGCTACTTTTGCAACGTAGCTTTCTTTACAATGCTGCATTAATTAACTACATTATTTTTATTAAATTTGACTAATTTTCACCATCCGAATTCAATGTTCCTATGGCAACAAATAACTGTTCAATCGGAAATAAAGAGTGAGCCAGGTGAGAATCGAATTCACACTCCTCATAACTACATCCAATAATAATAATGAAAATGATTGCTTTATTAAGACTAACTAGGTCTCATATGAAAACCACAAAAGTATGTTGCCAAGAGTTATTTGTAGTGGGTTAAGTTTACAAGACTGAATCAGCTTCTGCTAAACCATGAAATCTTTGTGGCCAATTGGTAGAGGCAGCCTGGCGTAAACTGGACTACCTTTGGTGATGAGGGGTGTGGGTTTGATCCTCATCATGGATTACTCTTTATTTCTAATTATGCTGTTCTTTATTGCCATATGAACAATGCTCCGAATTGCAAGTTGTGCAAAAATAGCTGGGATTAGAGATGAAGGTGAAAAAAAAAAACCAGTGGCTGTAACCAGAATAGGGAATCGTGGTAGCAGTTCACTACATCCCTAGAAATCAATTCTTTGCCTATAAGATCATGATTGTCAGTCAGTGTATATCAAACGTAAAAGCAGAACAAAAACTGAAAGATAGAATTTAGGTAATGAAAGCTACATAGCCAAAGAAGAAAATTAGGTAGAGAAATCTATGTAGTGGAGGAAAAAAAAAAATATTTTCCAGGTATATAATGAACTGCTAATGCAATTCACAATAATGGGTTATAATACTTCATCAACTAATGATAATAAAAATGAAGTTAACTCACCACTGAGACATCTGGCTGTGCAAGACGCTGCTGGATCAATGTTAGTTCTTTTTGTATGATGTGTTGCTCCTTCTGAAATGAAAGCAAGAGTAAACGAGTTGAAAATCAACATAAAAATCTACTGAGTAATTACAAATCACTAAGAGAGTATATACCTTTGTCGCCATCATTGTCAGGGAACCTAATTCGATATGCATTCACCAAAAAACTCAATCACTCTTTTGTAGCCTATCGACCACTGTTTCACAAAATTCCATAGAAAACTTTTGTAGATATCATGTGGACAGACATAAACTTCTGGTGATACATGGTGTGGAGATATAACTATGATAGAAGGGAGATAATTTTGCATGGATCCGCCACAACACAAAAGCAACCTTGCCTATGCATACAGGTTCAAATACTGTCGACATGAAAAAAATTGAAATTCTGATTATTGTTTCATTTTTTTCCCCGCAACCACTGGAATTTCCGTCACTATTTATCCTCCAAATGAATAATCTGGCACAGTAAAACAGTTCTATAAGAATTTTTGAGTTGACAAATAAAACCAATTGGAGATACTACAGGGACCTTCAGTGAGTCAAAATAACCTGGGTAGATATTCTAAGTCAGTTGCAATTAAATTCTAGGGCTGTTTTTCCTAATTGCATATATTTGCTGTTGTGCTCTAGTCAGAAACACTATGGGCATATTGTGTATCAGTGGAAAGGAAATGTCAAGCTGAATAAAGTTTACAAATGAATCATACGTCTCAGAGCAAGATATTTTGAGCTATTTACAATAAAATGTCATAAACCCAGGGTTTAAAAATTAAAGAGTGGCCTGATAGTTACGATGTTATCACATCAACAGTAACACTGAACGACAGAGGGATGTGACCGAATATGTATATCTTCCAAACTTAGTTGGTAGAGGTGGATTACAATGGGATCATGATAAAAAGAGAAGAAATTACTGATATCTTGAAAGCAATAATAATTGATCCAGTTCAAGGGAGATAAATAGGTTTAGTCTAGATTAATCATCCACCATTAATTTTGACTATTTCACTAAATCCTCGCTATAACAAACCAATTGCGGGGAGGGGGTGGTCAGTAAAGCCAAAAGTTCATTATACCCGATGGTTGTCCCTTGTTCGGTAAATAAGAGGTAAGTCAAGTAGTTTACCACATTCAATGGACATCATTTGGTAAATCGAAAGGAATTTTGGTTACCCCTTATCATTTTTTTGACCCTACCTTCCATCGTTTGGTAAATCAAAAGGCAGTTCAGTTGCCACTCATTGTATTTTCTACCTTATCTCATCACCCAAATGACTAATGTTATGTAAAGTAAATAAGAAGAAAGTTTTTTATGGTCCACGTGTTTGCCACATTTATACGGGGTAGATTTTCATCGCATTTACCAAACTTTATTCGGTGAATAAGACGAAAATTCATTATGGTCTATATGTTTGATACTTTTATTAAACCTTGTTCTCAGTTTGGATGGTCCCACGAGTTCATTGAAGGCAGAATTCGTTATTGCAGGAGTTTACTGTATTCACTTTCGCTTTTCATCTCTTTTACTCAGATCATTCATCTATAACAGTGAGTAAACACTACAGATCAGAAAATTAAGAATAATCTCTAGACGAAGCTTGAACTCACATCCCTTTACCTTGGAAAGCCAGTCTATGTATAGCAACAGCTGTATCAATTGAGCTCCTACGGCTGGTAGAGGATCAAATTTGATCCCTAAATCCTGTCGTTTACTTTTTCCTGATCTCTCAACACCATACATCATTGTTCTTATGTACACTGGTTGTATTATTAGTAGTAGTATAATTAATCTGGTTTATTTTTTATTAGACGAAGCATCGTAAAGCATAATCAATTATTAATTTTTTTAAATAATTCAAGATAATATTATTTCTACATTCAACAGGTCTGGATAGTTGCTGAATAGAAACCAACATCCAACCAATGTCTCTTGGCAGCATGCTGTGTTGGGGGGGGGGGAGTGTTGATCAAAAATAGGAAAAAGGGGTGATCAATGAATCAGTAACTTCTATCACCTTTTCTTGGGCAGTGATCACTAAAAGGCCCAAATTTTCAAAAAAACATGCATGCATACTGCTGGGCACAAACTAAGGGACCAATTAAGCATGAACTTATATTGCAAATCGAAGCCAACCTATTGGGGGGGGGGGGTGTTAAAGAAACAAAAAAATAATTTTTCCTCTCCCAACATTATAAGGAGTAAATGTTGAAATTTTCAACTCTCTAGCACCATTAGTGTGGTAAGTAAGTGTTATAAATACATACATAGCAAGCCAGCCGGACCACCTCAAAAATAGGAGAAACTGATGTGAATAGTTTTGGTGGACTAAAGAAGAAAAAATCTGGTATACTAGAGAGTATTCACTCTGGGGAAGTCATGGTGATAAAAAAAAAAGTTTTATTGATTCGAAGGTAGTGGCAATATTCCCAGTGTCAAAGATGCTAATTTTTAACCCAAAAAGTCTAAAGTATTTACTATGCCTCCCACAGGCTGGAGGTAACTTTCTTTCAAAGGCCTATCCTTAACCCAGGAGAGAGTATTCAATGCTGGACAGTAATCTAAACTATTTTAAATGACCTCTGAATGAAGTGAATAAATCAAAATTAGTAGAGAATAGTACATAAACGAATGCATCATAAGTAATTGAAAAATATATATAATCACGAATATTTGTAATCATATATGGTATACTATCGTGGATGAGTAATAGGACAAGGAGAAATTTAAATTCTGTACATCAATATTACCAGTATTTTCACTCTCTTCAAATGATCTTAACTTTAAAGAAACATTATCAAGAGACAAAAGATACAAAACAAGCCTGGTTAGTCACTCAACATAAACCATAACATCAACAATGCCTCTTGGTAGCATGTTGTGTTAGGGGTGATGAACTAAAAAATTGGAAAAAGGTGATCAGTGGATAAGTTACTTCGCTTACCTTTTGTTGGGCAGAGATCACTGAAAATGTTTCTAAAAAAACAAGCATGAATGCTGCAGAACTCAAACTAAGGGATCAATTTAGCATAAACTTACATGGTAAATTGACCCCCCCCCCTTAAAAATCTAACAACTGCAAGAATGGGCAACAACTAAATTGTGGAACTATGAAAGTAGTAGTGTTGGTGCAGCCCTACCGTGGCTACTTACTGGTAAGCTGGTTGTAAGCTTCGGACGGAAACTTACCATATCTCTGTACTGTAAGAGAAAAAGAAAAAAATGCAGACCATGCAATCAAGAAGATGTACAAGTCGTTAAGTCACCCACAAAACATCTCGGTAAGGTAGATGAAAGCGCAGAGACCTTGATTTTATGTTTTGATTTTTTTTTCAACTTTTGAAAGACGAAATTGTGGGACATCCTTCAGGCTGCCGTGTCCTCAATGCCAGGAAATCCAAAGAATAAAATCGAGCTTCTTGTTTTGTGTTCCCCTTTGTTTCCTTCTGTTTGCACACGGAATTTATTTTCCTGACGTAAATAGCCAATTCTTTCCCACTTGGTGTGAGGAGATGGGCAACAAACTCGCTGTCCAAGAGACATAATCAAGTCATTATCCAGTCAGCAGACCAATTACTGACAACAGTAAATTGACTACTTCATTGTGATTTACAGAAAGAAAAACCATTTTTGTTATTTTCAGATACTAACTCTTCTTGTAACTTATGATATCACAGGTGAGATTTACGGGAGAAAACAACTCCACTGTACTGTAATCATTATATATTCTGGTACACCTTGAATAATGCATTTTTGATAACAGCTGGTTTTGATTTGGTATGGTCAAGGTATTGCTGTACAAATGAATGTAATTAAATATGAAATTTAAGAGAAAAAAAAACATTGAATCATAATAAAACTGGAAAAGTGCAGCTTAGAAGAGTATAGAAAATCTTGGAACAAATTTACTACATAAATCAAGATATACCTTTTAGGGATACAATAAATTCTTCCTAACAATGGGGGGAAAAAGACATCATCACATTCCTATTTTAGCACTGACAGCATTATAATCTAGTATACGTGTTATACCAAATTGACGAAATTTACTTATCTTTTTTAAAAAATTTATCTCACCTTGATTATGTCAACTTTTGTTCATGGAAAAAAAGGTTGCTTTATACACTTGTTTTGATTGAATGAACTTCAAATCAAATGTTTTTTGTCCTATTTTTGTTTAAAAAATGTAAAACTATATATTTACTTATTTTTTGTAAAAAAAAGTTTGATTTCATTTTAATTGAAAGAACTTTTGATCATAAGAAAAAAATGTTTTTTTTTATCCTTGTTTTGATTAAATAAATTTTGTATCAAATTAAAACAACATTGTATTCATTTAATTTCTGGAAAAAAAGTTGAAGCTTCGTTAACTTCAAAGTAACATGAAAGGAATGTTTTCAACATTTTTATACCTACCCATTGACTTAACCATTACTCCATCAATATCTAGCAAATTTTGGTCTTTTTATGCATAGAAAAACTGAATATTCATGGTAGAAGGGGGAAAATTGATGATAAAGCAATTGATTTTGCAATTACTAGAAATTTATTTGGGTAAGTTTAAGAACTCAGAATATTAAAAGAAGCACAGAAATTACAAAGAAGATACGAGTCTGAGATATCATAAATCCATGAAAAACTCAAAAGGCGATGGGTTGGTCATGTTCTGAGAATAGCTGACAACCGCTGAACATCATAACTGACAACATGGATCCCCGGAAATCATACACTAAACAATGGCTGATAAAATGTAAGATGGCGTGACAAACTAGATAATTTCAGAAAGTACTGACTCCGCAACGTCCACAATAGAGGTTTGGCAAATCTTAGGTAAGGTCTATGTCCAACAATGGACACTAAAAGACTGATGACGATGACACTGATACACTCAATCAAGAATCACATAGATCCAACATTATACAGTAAAAATTTCAGATCATAATTCAGTAAACTACATGTAAGACTGAGAACTTGATCCACACTAGTGTGTGTGTATATATATATATATATATATATATATATATATATATATATATATATATATACATATATATATATTTTTATACATAAATATATATATACATTAGACCCAGTCGGTAAAATTGCCTAATCAGCAAAATTTACTTATTTTTTGTAAAAAAACATTTGATATCACTTTGATTGTAGAAACTAGACCGTTAATATCCTAGTTTTGATTAAATGAACTTTTGATCTAATAAATAAATTTTTTTTAAAGTCAAAATTGTGCCAATAAAGCAATTCCATTGATTCAGCATAAGGTATATATATATATGATTATACTCGCATATACATGCACATATATATATATATATATATATATATATATATATACACACAAACACGTTCATATATATTCATATATATATATATATATATATATATATATATATATACACAAACGCACACATATGTATATATATACACACACACATGTATATAAACATATATACATACACACACACAATATATACACAAACATGTACATACACACATGTATATATACATATATACATACACAAATATAAACAAACATATATACACACATGTGTATATATATATATATATATACACACACACACATATCTACATACACACACATACATATAAATACACATAAACATATACATACACACATGTATATATATACATGCACACACTCATATATATACACGCACACACACACACACACACACACATATATATATATATATGACGAAAATTTTCATAGATTAGAGACAATGAGGAAAACACTGATTGGGTGGACATGTATTTTAATCACAGCCAGCCGATAGGTGTGAGTCCACATAGTAATCGTTTATGGAGAGATGAAAAGAACTGGAGTTTTCTGTGTTGTGAGTGGATGGGAAGCAATAACATGTTTATGTAATGAATCCTTACTCAATTATATTCTAAGCTCTAAATCAGTTTCATGTTTAATGTTGTCTGTATCGAACACTTCATGAAATAAACCCATCACAGATCAGATATTGTATTATCTCATATTGCATTCTTGATTTGCATAGTGTATAAACATACATATATATATATATGTCTGACTGTGTAGTGCATCCATGCATCTAACATCATACAAATATATCATAAGGTGTAGCACAGATAAATACAATCACAAAGAGGTATGTCCATGTAACATGCAACCCTGTAAATAGAGTAAAGTTACATAATACAATACATCCTGCTGGTGTACGGTCTGCATGCATATAGCAATGCCTAGATCAGACGTAATGTCTATTCGATACTGACTTACATAGAGAATACATCTACATATCCATGTCTGAAGTGCATAGTACATATCAGTGCAGCAATGTGCCAATAGTTCTGTATGGTGCTTATTTGTATTTATAGTATGTACTTACACATCAATGTAGATCAGGTCAGTTACATATGTGATACAACCTAAATTATTGATGCTGGGAATACATGGTGCATACCAGTTCCACAGTATGTGTGCCAGAGCCGAATGCATAAATATATCTATTCCAGCATGCAAGCATTTACATACATACTTATAAACAGAATTCAGTGCATGTATGGTTTCATAGCAATATCATTTTTGCAATATATCTTGTTTGTGGAAAGGGCCTAGCCTTTGTTTAACAGTGTTGTACATTGCAATGAATGCTGCTTCTATTATCAAGCAAGTCATTATTATGATGGTCCTCTAGAGATCCAATGTATGATCTGTCACCGGGGCAGTAATGTACCAGAGCATTTCTCTAGTTGTCCTTTATAAGGGCACGTTGATGTTTGAGCTTTTTCTAATCAAATTTCTGGACATTTCACTACCATAGATTTTTGGGCAGTTGTTGCACAGTATCTGTTTTCCCCATTGTCTGTGATAAATTTCACCATTATGTCAGATATAATCTATCCATACAATAATCACACACAAACACACATATATATACATATACATGCACAAACATACACATTATACACATACATATACACACATACACAAATTATATATACATATATACACATACACAAATATATATCCATACATGTACAAATATATATCCATACATGCACACAATATATATATACACACACACACGCATTATTATAAATATACACATACATGCACATACACTACATATACATTTATACACACACACACTTATATATATACACACAAATTATATACACTCACACTCATTATATATATATACATACACACGCACACATGATATATAGATATGTACATATGCACACACACATTATACACACAAATATATATATATATACACACACACATTATACACACAAATATATATATGCATATATATATATATATACACACATTATATGTATATTTACACATGCACACATATGTATATATATATATATATATATATGTATATATACACATACACTCACACACATATATGTATACGTATACACATGTATATACACACACACACACAAACAATTATACATACACGCACACACACACACACATATATATATGTCTAGACAATTTTTCCAACGTTACTGTTAAGATGAAATGATTTTCCATGGTTCAGACAATTGGAAAAACATCTTGGAATTACCATATCGTATTTATTACTACAAAAAAAATGAATAATTGGTAAAACTTACATACACGAATTAACTGTTGTAAGTATCAAAAAGTGATGCCTCCTTTGGCGGCTAAAATGGTCGGATTTTCTCATTTCCAGCTAACTTAGCGGCTACGAATGTTAATAGTTTCGAAAATCATAATAGTGTTTATATAGCTAATCTATAAATTGATATTTCTTGCTTCTCTCTTATTTCACTTTGAAAATCATACGATGACTCATAACGTTTCTGATTTTTTGAATAATATATTACAAGATTTCTTTTCAAATGATATATTTATGAAAATAAATACAAACATCTGAAAATTTCAGGTGTCATCGTATGTTTACGAGCATACTTAACATTTCGAATAATAAAATAGCTGGAAATTTAAAAAATTAGCCATTTTTCAAGGGAGGCAAATTCTTTTTATCTTTACAGTGGCGAAAATTTACTTCAGTGTGTGTATCACCATGATTTTTAAATTTCAATAAATAAATAAAAAAAATAAAAATACTTACAGCAACAGATCTTGCATAATCAACATTACGTACAAGACTAATGAAACCTCTGGATACAAAGGCTCCACTCGGCTGAACCCCACTGACCGCTCCAGTTCCTGGGGCACCACTGGGACCAGCCGCTGTGAAACCTCCGAGGAGATTTTCACTAAAGAGTCGCGGCAAGGAACTCAAGGTTTTCTCAACTATATCCGACATTATGACTTTTTGTTGACTAATGCTAGTTAAATTCATCAACAACAATGTCTACTTCAGCAGTTCTCAAACTGTGAGCTGCGACTATCTCCCAAGTGTGCCGCGTAAATTCCTTTAAATACGTATACATATGTCCAGTACGGGTATTACGTCTATCCTACTTCCAACACTGAGTTGCCAACTTAATGTTTCTATCAATAGATATATCTCAATAGATATTTCAACGTTTTAAATGAAAGAAAAAAAAGGGGCCGTGAGCATCCAAGTGCACGCCTTCATTATCAAGTTAGCGTGTTTGAGTCAAATATAATTCAGGGTGTGCCGTCGTAAAGACCGATTGTTTATTTTTTAACTATTAAGCCACGGTTAGGGCTTCCTTCGGAGCAGAAATATACTGTTAAATGTAACTTTTTACAGTACACCCCTCGTTTTACAGAAATGGTGAGCTAGAGGAATCAAATGTTTCTTAGTGTGCTATTATATAATGAAGTTTGAGAGACACTGTCTTGATTGTTTACTTTTTTTCCTGTTTTAGCCACAGCTCGGTCTTCCTTCGGGGCAGAAACACTCTGTTAAATGTCATTTTCAAGGTACGCCGTCTTACAGTACGCCCCTTCAGTACTGAATTAGTGTGCCGCGTGAGTTAAATATATCTCTTAGTGTGCCGCCATACAAAAATGTTTGAGAAACTCCGTTTTAATTATCTTGATTCATTTGTTGTTTAATTTTCTTCCTATTTAAGCCATCGTCGGGGCTTCCTTTTGGGAGTAGAAACAATCTCGATCACGGGTTATTTAACAGTATATGATTCATATATGTTTCTTAGTGTGCCGTTATGGCTTTATGCAATTAAGGTTGAGAACAACTGATTCGATACTTCAGCCTTCAATCTTTCGCCTTTTTTTTTTCCTTTTAGCCACCGTTAGGGATTCTTCCTTCAGGGTAAATCATGTTGTTAAATATCCAGCATAAATGTTTCCTTTTCTTCCTCTTTTTATTCATCTGATATCAGCCGAAAGGCTTCATCGTCTTCAAAAAATCCTTGTTTTGTTTTCAGACGAAACAATGAAAAAAAGTGACGAGAGAAAATAAACAAAAACAATGAGAGAGAGACCTGTTCTACTAGCCTTGACTTCCGGCAGGAGCGGAAGTCGCGACTGTGATGACACCTAACGTCCAATACTGAAACTATAACAAGTGTATTTACTTCCCTTGCACCCAGTCGCTTGGCTAGATTTGGCTCAGCGGTAGAGACGAGGACTTCTTGGTGATATATCTAATAGAAAATTCAAGCCTGGAAGTCCACACAACCTAGTGTGATTCTTTCTAGGGTGAACTTCTACCAAAAACAGTATTGCCGATTTTACTTTCAAGTTTACATCAAGTGCGTATACTTCTCTTACATGACTTGGCTCAGTGGTAGAGACGGGGACTGTGTTGAAGTTTCTACTTCGATATTGGAACGGCGATGTTCCGTTACAAGAAATCAAGCCTGAGAGTCACACTATAGATGTCATAATTCTTCTTTTAGTGTGAAGATCTAATATGGGGCAGTGTTGCCGACTTCAAGTTTACATTTGGAATTAGGTAAAAGAAAAAAATCTTGAGGCACTTAAATTCTCCAGATACATATCTTAGATCCAAGAAATGTCTTACATTTTTATTGATAAATCAAACTGACTTCAATAGTTAGCATTTACTTAATATTACTTATTCCAACTATATTTACATAACTTGATATTGCTTCTATTGAAAACATTACTTATTCTATTACAATATAGTTTTAAAATGTCGCTTATGAAACATCATCTAAATAGTAATTTCTGACATCTACAGGCAAACCAAAAACATCTAAATCTTGATGAAAATCATCAAAGGTCACACACGAAGCTGAAATCATAATATATGTATTTACTTCCCTTGCACCTTGCACTTGCTGGATTTAGAGAGGAGGACTGCGTTGAATACCCGGCCTTAAAACTCTGTAGTGATAACAATTAAATATATATATATATATATATATATATATATATATATATATATATATATATATATCAGGAATACAATATAATAAAATACAATATCCGATGAATGAAGGGTTATTCAATAAAGTGCTTGATACATCAAACATCAAGTTGAGTTATCGTAGAGCTTAAGATATAATGAAGTAAAGGATTTGCTACACAAACACATTTATGTTTCTGTTCTGTTTGGGTTTCGTCAGGCGAATGATTCGGTTTATTTTAGATCACTATTCAGGACATTTGGAGGGGTCTGTTTTTTTCAAGGTAGAAGGATCTTCTTCTAATTCTATTCATACATTTTTTTTCTTCTTTTTTCTTTTTCTTTGTTTATAGTTCGGTCAATGTTTATAGGAAGATCCTATAACCTAGAAAAATAGACATCACCACAATATCTTAAATAGGGATCAGAAATAAACCTAATCATTCGCCCGAAGACACCCAAAGAGGACAGAAACATAAAAGTCTTTGTATAGCAATCCTTACTCCATCATATATATATATATATATATATATATATATATATATATATATATATATATATATATATATGTACGAATATAAACTTTCTCTCTTTCTTTTTTTCTCTTACTCATTCTCATTTGTCGCGATTTACTTGGAAAGACAATAACTAAATTTGGAAACGAAACACACTTGAGAATTTGCCGAAGGCTAGATATTTTTCCTGGAAATCATCTCCTTTTGCCATAAATGGCGAGAATTCCCAGAAAAAAAGAGCTAAAATTCAAAGAAAATGAAACCTATCTATTCAGGGGAAGCCAAGAGATATCTTGACTGTCTGGCGAAATCCAACAGGCGTATAGAACAACTTTATTACAAACCGAGTACGTTAGTTACAGACTTTCACTTTACAACTTGAAAAGACTATACATTCACTACACGTCGCAAAATCATTTCCCTCAGAAGTTAATAATTCACGTACATCAATGAATAGCGTAGCGTTTCTACATGAGTGAACTTTTGTTCCCCAGAGATTTCTCTCTCCCTCTCTTCCCTCTGTCTCCCTCTCCCTCCCTCTCTCTCTCTCTCTCTCTCTCTCCCCCCTCTCTCTCTCTCTCTCTCTCTCTCTCTCTCTCTCTCTTGTCTGTGTAAACCTTCTCATACTTTACTATAAATCCTATCGTAACGGAGTCAACAACAAAATAAAATCATAGAAACTCCCACAACTCCTAAGAAAAAAAAAAAAAAAAAAAACTCAAGTATCAATTCGGCAAGATCCCATAACTACGAAGATAAAGAGAAATTGATCATATCGACGATGGAAAATATATCACAAAACAAGAGTAAAAATAATATTTTTGATAATGATAATTTTCTCTACTTGTGGTATTGCTCCAGACAGATTGAGTTTTTTTTTTATCCATGCTGTTTGGAATTATAGTATTTTCAACGCGATTTTGTAAAGAGTTAAATACCGATTTTCTCTAACTACTGAACGCATCTGGAAACAATAGAATGAAACAAGCCATGGCTGCTTCAAAGTCAAACTCCACTCTGACTGAAGTTTGAATAACTTGGCAGTTGAAATTGGAAGTATTTCAAGTTTGGTAAAAAAAAAAAAAAAAAAACCAGCTCTGTAAGGAATGTTAATTTCTTTTTAGTTGATCAACAACAGCACAAAAAGAGCAACTGCCATCCCCCCTGGGTTGGCTCTTTGATAACTCATGGTGAATCAAGCGAAACAATAATTTCTTCAATTTATTTTGCAATACTGACATTTCCAGGATTAAAGTCCTCAGACATGATATCTCACAAATCAAAGAAAATGGATTCATTACGCCTAACCGTCGAAAATGCCTATTTGGTGAAATTCACTTATGTTTTTTATGAAAAACAAAAAGTTATATTTCATTCCGTCCAGTACCGGACTGATGATGATAATGCAAATTTTAGATTATGAAAAGTTTTATCCGTAAAGACGCCAGTGATCAGTAGCAATAGCAAAGGTCGCATTAGTCAGCTATATTTATAACCTCCCTTCGATATCTAGTTTTTCGAGCCAGAATCAAACAGCTGCTGTTTTATCCTTGTTCTGATTCAATGCATTTTGAATTAAATTGAAACTATATGAAACAAAGTACTACTAACAAACAACACAAGTTAATCTCCGTGAAGAAGTCCAAAGGAAATATTTTTAAATCATTCCATGCGACCAATATATATATATATATATATATATATATATATATATATATATATATATATATATATATATATATATGTATATAATTTCCAAAAAATGAATGTACGTTATTCAACAGAATTAATCAAAAATTGCTAAAAACTCAAATGTTAATGGGCAGGCCATGTTGCAAGAATGAAACACAACCGATGGACATCACGACTTACACCATGGATCCCCACTGATCACATGAGAAACCGAGGCTGACAGAACACAAGATGGAGAGATGAATGAGACAAATTCGAGAAATACTGGCTTCGCGACGCCCGAGATAGAGAATTGTGGCGAATCCTGGGGAAGGTCGATGTCTTACGACGGACATTAAAAGAATGATGATGATGATGATGCTGATGATGATGCTGCTGCTGCTGCTGCTGATGATGATGATGATGATGATGATGGTGATGATGATGATGATGATGATGATGATGATGATGATGATGATGATGATGATGATGATGATGGAGGAACTTATTTATAAAACATTGCAATGCAACAGGACACACCAAAAATTAGAAAAAAGATATTTAAAAAACGTACTACTGTCAAAAAATGTATTTGATAGTCGTAAAGCAGGGTTCACTTTTTAGACCAACGACCCCTTCATGCACACAACCCGGGATCCCCAGGCATATACATAAAATACTACAAATAATAATAATTGTAAAGATTAGCATCTTGGTGAGATAACTTATTAATAATAAAATAATAAATCCAAGATACGTTAAGGGAGATAATCAACTTCAGCATCGAACGAATGAAATATATAATAATTGATTTAAAAGTCAATAAAAACATGAAAGTAATGAAACTACATCGAATTAATAACAAAAAAAAAAAAGAATAGTGGCTTATAAGTTTGAAAGAATTTTTAATCTTTCAGATTTGGATGTTTTGAATAATAATGACCTTCATTTCAAGGTGACCTTTTCCATTTTTTTAAAAACATTGGGTTTTGAATTAGCGATTTTCTAAGGAGAAAAACACAAGAGATAATCTCCTTATCTTTAGTTTTTTACTTCGTGAAAATTGAAAAATAGTATTAAAGCTGTTAACCAAAATCTGAAAATAATTTCAATTAGTCTTCATATTTTTCGTATTCCCTTTGTAATTATTTTGTATTTCTGCCATTTACAACAGGTAATCGTCACAATAAAGTCTTTTGAATTTACTATGGGCTATACATAATTTTTAGTTATTCGCTCATATTTTTTTCATTGCCCTTTTTTATAATTAATTGTAATTATTTCATTATTGGAAGTTTCCTCATGGGTACATTTTGGAAAAGCTATTTCCCTGGGAAAAGTTATCCCCCTACAAACAAACAACAAAAAAAAAAAAAAAAAAAAACAAGATCAATTAAACAAAATAAAATGTCTTCAAATAAAAAGTTATTCTTTTCGATTAATGTTGAGAAAACAAAATATTTTTACTAGAGTTACTTCCCTTGGATTTCCACTGATTGATTTTTCCAAATAATCTATTTATATAAAACAACTATTTCCCTCTGTGTGTGTGTGTGTGTGTGTGTGTGTGTGTGTGTGTGCATGTATGTGTGTGTGTGTGTGCGTATGTGTGCATGTATGTGTGTGTGTGCACCTCCTTTAACATGTGTTATACATACTAAGTGATCCTACGATGAACCCTTACTGTATCTTTGACTTGTGTAGTAGAATTCCTTTAGTCCTCTTTACAATGGCAATCCAACCAATTCAGTATAAATAAATACATATACATACCGGATGAATACTGTCCGATGGGACCGAGTTAAATTAGTGAAAGCATTTGAATAGCGGCCTAAAGTCATGGAAAGTCACAGAAGCACTTTGATGTTTAAAAAATGATGTCATGAATTTACAGGACTGGCTGCTGCAGGGTCAAACTCCACTCCAACTACTACTCCGACTGAAGGTGATGAATTCAACTTTTGTATTGTATACATAGTGAACAAAAATTATATATATATAAATATATATGTGTGTGTGTGTGTGTGTGTGTGCGTGTGAGTCCATAGAACAGTCAAAAGAAGAAGAAAACAAACAAAGAATCATTCTAGGTTATTAAGTTTTTGGTGGAGCCGGCTTGACCTCTAAGAACAAGAAAATCCCGCTGATCCTATAATGTAGGATATTCAACCAATTCAGCCTCCCGATAATCACCTATGGAGCTGAAACATGGGAGCTAAGCAAATTATTGTCTCTCAAACTGAGATCCATGCAACGTGTACATGAGAGAATCATACTCAACGTCGTATTGAGAGATCTCAAAACACTGCAGTATATTAAGGAAAAGTCAAGAGTCAGAGATATCATAGAATCCATTAGGAAACTCAAATGACAATGTGATGATCATGTTGCAATGATACCAAACAATCAATGTACATCACGATTCCCAAAGTGGACCCCTAGAGATCATATGCGAAATTGTGGTCTGTAAAACATGAGATGACGAGACAAACGAAGGAAATTCTGAAAGTATTGGCTACTCGACACCCATGATAGAGAAATCCAGCGACGATAAAATGATGATGATGATGATGATGATGATGATGATGATGATGATGATGATGATGATGATGATGATTTCTGGAAAAGTTTCTTTTCAATCGTCTCAATCTTCTATCTTCAAATGAACAATTGTAGCCATCAGAGATGGTGATGGATCCTATCTTTTTTTTCAATATATCTTTCCGTGTTTGTGTGCTTATTTTGTTGCTTGTTAGTGTATTCAAGCGCTCCTGGCCATACCGTTTTGTTTGCAGACTTGAAAATTGGCATCATTACTCCACTAGACCATTTCTAAAAAACGTTTCTATTTTATTTTTCAGATGTTTTTACTCTATTTTTAGATGTTCTCGAATGGAAAAAGCCAGGGATGTCATAAATGGACTTTATTCGGATCATATTCATCCTTCGATGGATTTTTTTTTTACATGACTTCAAATTTTGACGCTACGGTCGTTCAACTATCAACTGTGATGTTGAGCTTTTCGCTCTTTTTCAACTGTATCACCCTCAATTCAGATAATGATTTTGTCTCCATTTGTGCTTTTCTACAGGGCTAGGGTGCCAGCTCGATGCCCAAAACAGACCATCTTACATGACAAAAGTGTTCTAAATATCAAAAGCTATGGGAAAGAAGTGGTTCATGCCTTTACCAAAGGAATCTGTTCAAAGTGAACACAAAATGTTCGAGTCAGAGTATGACCTAGGTTCACCGATCCTATTTTCCGTGCCTTTAACCGTAAAGGCCACCCCGTATCCCCGTTGAATGATTCACTAGTAATTTCTTTCTGCAAGTTCGCGTAATGATCGTGCAGTTCTTTCAAAACTTCTAAGCATTTACCAGTTTTTGAGATTCTGGGATTCTCCGGTGCGCTCTGTGTCCTTGAGCTCAAAATATCCTTTTCTTGAACTAACTTGGCCAACCATTGCACACGTGTTTGCACCTACTGTATCATGGCCTTCATAACCTTCAGTGATCTATGGCCGAGCCTCTGCTCCACTTCCACCTAAATCAATCATGAAGAGTAAATATGCATTTTACAGTCAACAAATCCTAACACAAAAAAAGGTTCAAAATAAAACAAAACAATTTTTCCAAAAATACTTCCGACTGAGTATGCACGAAAAAGCAATGTAAGGCCACGTGTATTTTCTCAACATTATGCAGAAGATGGTGCTAGTTACGTTTACATCCATTTAATACTCTACGAAAACAAAAAAAAAATCAACAAGCTTCGCTGCTACAGGGTCAAACACCATTTGTATTCGGACTGAAGATGATCACTGCAACTTTTATATTATATATATATATATATATATATATATATATATATATATATATATATAAACTATGAAATAATTTTTTTTTAGTGTAAATGTATTTATTTACTAGAATGAAATAAGCCTGTGCGTATCTCCATGATTAGCTCAGTCAGTAATACAGCTTCTTGGCAATCAGTTCAAACCACGTAGGGGGGATATGAAATTTACACATCGGTTTATACCCCTGATATTGGTGAGGGTTGTTCTTATTGTCGTTACGGTAGAAAAATAAAGTCAACCAGTTATTGAGCTTGATGAAACTATTTTTACACTAACACTTCTTAATGACTATGCACGAAAGAGCAATAAAAAAGCAATAAAGGCCACGTGTATTTCTTTGATATTGTGCAAAAGATGGTGTAAAGTATATTTGCATCAATTTAATACCAAACAAAAACGAAAAAAATAAAAACAAGATTGTTTATCACATTTGGACACAGCGGTAATTACGAGTTTTAGAGAATCGTCAATAGAATGAAAAGTTCAAGAACAAAATCAAAGCATAATTCCAGCTATGACGTACGAGTGCGAATCTTGGGAACTTACAAAGCCATCTCAAATAAATTCGGAAGACCACGGAGGGAAATAGAGAGATTTTACGATTTACTCCTAAAATCTCTCTATTTCCCTCTGTGATCTTAGCGATAGAAAAAAAGTCATCAGAAAGAACCAGGGGAAGGATATCGTACGAGTAGTTAAGCAACAAAAATGTAGATGGGCAGGGCACAAAGCAAGAAAAAAACAGGTGGGGTAAAAGGTCAACCATTTGGTGCCCGTGGGACAATAAACGAGGTAGAAAAAAAAAAAAACAGATGTAAGATGGAGAGACGAGATAGAAAACTTTGTCAAGATATGACAGAGATTGACGCTATTACGCTTTCTAGGGTCAGCAGTGGACTTACAGTGACTGATTCTGCTACTGTTGCTGATGTTTCAGAAATTACCAGCATTTTGTCCGTAGTTCAGATTTTACAAGTTCATCACTGAATGAAAGGGGCACAATAGGGTTGTTTTTGATTTTGAAGAAAGACTTCAATCATTTTTCGTGACTGACACGAGGTATTGTAAAAAAAAATGCACAAGAAACCTTCATAGAATTGACTTTGGATATACTACTATGACTAGTAATAATAATGATGATGATAACTAGCATTCCAAGGGAAATTATGAATTATCGCCGCTTATTCGTGCCCATTTTATCACATAAATTTAGCATAAACTTATATAGTAAATTGAAACCTTCACAGAAAATACGGCGGGAGGGGTGGTACAAAAACAAAAACAAAACAATTTTACCCCTCTTCGAGGAGTGTGAGCGAGCAGGAATCTAAGTTTCTACCCCAAACGTTAAGAGCTGAGCTAAATTAAGATTCATTGATAAATACAAGAGAAATCAGTTGAATTTGAAACGCTGCAGCTGAAGCACTTGTTGACGTTAAAAAGATCTTTGACTCAGTGGAAATCCCATTGACGCAATAGCACAAGGTGTAGACTCCGTATATATGAGAGTACTGCCACATATCTACGGAAAAAGCAGTCCCTTCATCAGGCTACCTTAAGACATTGAGCCTTTTCAGCTCGAGAAAGAAATGAGACAAGGTGATACCAGCTCATTTAAACTCTTCATAGCTTACCTTGAGATGATTTTCTGAAACCTTAACAGGGAACACAAATGAATCAGAATAGACGGCGAATATCTAAGTAACCTTAGATTTGCTGAAGTCCTCTTTCCTAAGAACCTTTGTGACCTCCAAATAATGCATTACGAACTAAAGCATGCAAGAAAGTTGGTCTCCATATGAACTTCTGCAAAACAAATGTCATGTACAACAAATATGTTGGGAACGAAGACACAGTGATCTAAATCGAAAACATCGAGCTGGAGAAAGTAGATTACTACATCTACCTAAGACAACGAATCTCAATGAAATCCTCAAAAGAAGAAGAAATCAAGCGAAGAATCACACTAGGTTAGCAAGATCTTGGTAGAGCCAGTCCAACCTTTAATAACCCAAAAATCCCATCAATCTTAAAAAGAAGGATATACAACCAATGCATTCTACCGATAGTCACCTATGGAGCTAAAACATGGAACTTGACCAAAAGATTGAACCTCCAGCTGGGAACCATGCAACGTACAAATGAGAGAATCATGCTCAACCTCACAAGGAAAGATCATGAGACAGCACAGTATAGAGAAAAGATAGCAGTTCGAGGTATCATAGAAACAATAAAAGAACTCAAACGTAGTTTACTTATAGGGTAGGGAGAGAGAGAAGAGGAGAAAGTTAGGTAGTTTACTGAGGGGTTAGGAAAATTTTGGCATATGAATCTTATCCATGTTTGTATAACAATTAAGTAAAATCATAGACCAACAGCAATGATTGGAAGGGATAAGGGAGACAATTAGAAGATACAGGGATAGATTGAGAAAATTACCAAGGCACAAGGCATCCGCGGAATTTCCCCATGGGTACGGCTAGTGTATATAAATCTTAGAACCCATAATGACTCGAACCCGGCAAAAGTATTTGAACCGGTTCGTTGTGTGTAGTGGTGATTAATAGTGGCAACAGCAACAACAGTTACATGCATAACAGATGAAATATATGTGAAATGGTAATGAAAAAAAATTGGACAAAAGGGGTGATCAATGAATGAGTTACTTTTCTTGCCTTTTGTTGAGCACTAAAATGTCCAATTTTTCTTAAAAAAACAAAGTAAGGGACAAGTTTAGCATAAACTTACATTGAAAATTGTACCTCCAGCTAAAACCTAATTTCGGAAGGGAATTTAAAAAAACAAAACAAACAAACAATATATTTCCCAACTCATTGAGGAGAGTGTGTGTGCAGGTTTCTACTATGGACGGTTAGGACAGTGCGAAGTTCGGATTACTTATAAATGTCAGTATAAACGAATAACCTAAACCCAAATAGATATATAGATTCATATAAATGTCAGAAGACATGAATAATCTATACCCAAAACAGTATCTAAACCAGTGTTGTGGGTAGCGGTGATTAATAATCCAGTTTTATCATTTAAAGGTCATTTCAAACTTGTTAAATCGCCATTTATTTTAATCTCAGTATTGACAAGTGTCTCACTCTAAGTGGTCTATCTCCACTATCGAGTTAAATGCAATTGATCTTTAATACAGATTAAGAATACGTTAATAGCAAAGTTATTGTTCTAGGGTTGATGTTTATCCAACTTGGCAACTTGAAGAAGATGACCAACCGCGGCGAACAAAAGGGATCCGAGATGCCAGCTGTCAGATTCTTTCACCAAATAAACAAAGCCCTTATTTTATTTTACTTTTTAAATCTATGTAAAAGATATCATCATCATCATCATCATCATCATCATCATCATCATCATCATCATCATCATCATCATCATCATCATCATCATCATCATCATCATCATCATCATCATCATCATCATCATTCTTTTAACATCTGTCGTTGGACATGGACCTTCCCCAGGATTCGCCACACTTCTCTATCTTGGGCATCGTGGAGCCAATTCTCTCTGAATTCGTCTAGCTCGTCTCTTCATCTAATATTCTGCCGGCCTCGGTTCTGCATGTGATCTCGGGGGATCCATGTCGTGAGTAGTGATGTCCATCGGTTGTCCGCCATTCTTGCAACATGGCTAGCCCACTGCCATTTGAGCTTTCTAATAGATTCAATGATGTTGACTTTTGTTCCCGACTTTTGTGGCCAGAAACTGATGACGGCTGACAATACTTCACCTAATGAAATTAGAATCAAGATAATGTTATTACTACCAATACTACTGGTTTAGAACGATACCAAATATGGCACTGAGTGATCGAGGTGGGGTGGGGGAATGAAGGATGAGTTTAGTTGGTTAGATTTTACATTCTGCTAGCCGTAAAAGGCTCTTGTAGCTCAAGCAGCAGAGTAGCTGGTAATGGATAACCAAGCTCCCTGAAGCAAAATTAATGTGAATTTGAGTTTGACCGAAAACTAATCGCTGTTTCCAATCTGCATTGTTAACTAGCAGGTGCTGACTGACGATTTGAGTTGAGTTGTGAAAAGCAATTAAAATTACGGTGGAAGAGATACGTCGACGGTCCAACAAAGCCTTTGTAGAAGTGATGTATCAAGGACTCTCGGTCCCTGGGAACGAAGACAGTCCCAAGGGGCAGTTACATGATATCCTAGGGGAAGACATAATCATTAATTCACAGACTTTATAGACGAGGATAAAATTTGTCCCCTTTCACATCTACGCCTGGGGTGATTGAGGGTCAACCACCTCCATTTGTTGAGCCTTTGCCTTGTCAGACAAGTTAAAACGAACTGCACAACTTCAAACAAGAGTACAAGTATTGTAATCTACGACACACAAGTCAGTTTAAGCTTGCCAAAAAATCTCTCCCAAACCCAGAGAGCGTCATATACAAGGGATATAAAATTTGAACCTAGACCTCAAAGTAATGAATGCGATAAACAAATGGAATAGACATCCCAAAACTTACAATTTACAATTTACTGTAACAAGAGTAGACCAAGGATTAGGTAAGTTGAAAAATATATTTGATGCCTTTGAATTACTACGTCCGCGAATCTCCATGAAATCATCAAAAGGGGGAGAAATCAAGCAAAGAATCACTCTTAGATGGCAAGGCTGGTCATGTTGCAAGAATGGCAGACAACTGCTGGACATCACGACTCATAACACGGATCCCCAGGCATCAAATGCGAAACCGAGGCCGGGCAGAATTCTAGATGGCGAGACAAACCGGATAAATTTAGAGAGTATTGGCTCCGCGATACCCACGATGGAGAGGTCTGGCGAATCTTTGGGAATGTTTATACTCAATGACGGATGATAAAAACTGATGATGTTGGTGACCGTACAACTCCTACCCATACAAAAAGGACTTGGGTCAGAGGTATATCCTGATGTCTACAGTAGTGCTAAGGATCCCTGGCAATTTTTGGATGACCCTTCATGAAATTGCGCCTTTAATCATATGCCATATCTGGTTGGTATACGGATTCCTCGGCACAAAAATGACGTAGGTAACATTTTGTCATTGTCGGATTAAAAAAAGTCGGCTTACACATGAACTTCAGTAAAACGAAAATCATGTGCAATTATCATGTTGAGAATAAGAACATAACTGTCAAGATAGAAAATGCCTCGGCCAGGTAGACCACAGCATCTACCAAGGACAACAAATCTCCATGAAACCCTCAAAAGAGGAGGAAATCAAGCGAAGAATCACTTTGGGATTGCAAGCCCTCAGCAGAGCAAGCTCAACTTCCAAGAACCAGATGATCCCAATAATCCTAAAAAGAAGACTATACAGCCAATGTATACTCCTTATAGTCACTTATAGAGCTGAAACATGGAACCTAACCAAGAGACAGACCCGCAAACTGAGAAGTATGCAACGTGCACATGAGAGAATCACGGTCAACCTTACATGGAGAGATCGCAAGACAGCACAGTATATAAGGAAGAAAACAGGTGTCTGCGACATCATAGAAACTATTAAAGAACTCAAATGGCAATGGGCAGGCCATGTTGCAAGAATGAAAGAAAACTGATGGACATCACGTCTCACAACATGGATCCCCAGAGATCACATGCGAAACAGAAGCCGACAGAACACAAGATGGAGAGATGAACTAGACAAATTCAGGAAATACTGTCTCCGCGACGCCCATGATAGAGAATTGTGGCGAATCCTGGGGAAGGTCTATGTCCAATGTCGGACGTTAAATGACTGATGATGATGACGATGAAATAACGCTACCTTTGGTTGGTATAAAGATTCTGCAAAACTAAATGCTGACCTCTGTCGGTTGGCAGATTGTAAAAAAAAAAACGCCTTTAGAACGGGTATACGGATTCTTTTTCACAAAAACTGATCATTTATCCTTTTCGCGATTTTTGCGTAGTAAAAAAAACCCATGATCAGCAAGTGGTGACAAGTACTTTCAACTAGAGCGCTCATTTCGTGAGCTTGCGTAGGAGAAGAAAAATGAAACGATAACAGTTGCATTTTAGTGTCGACGGCTTTTGAAGCCGATAAGCGAAGATTGGACTGTTTAACTCTAACGCTTTGGAGAGTGTTCTATTCATCTAACAGTTGAGGCAGGGATGTTTGTTTTTTAGTGCAATCAATATCTGTGTAGAGAACGAAGAACAAGTATGTAAAATAAAATTTACTCAGCAAATCAGTGCCCACGCCGCACATCGAATATCTACGTTGATGAATTAACAGGAAATTGTCTTTGACAACCATATCAGTGTATCTTCTGCATTTCTGTTTAAAGAGCGTCTCATCGACAGTACCTTTTATTCCTGCCACTCCCAGCCATTTCCTGCCACACGTTAATCAAATATTTACATTAAAAAAAAATATCCCTGCCCCTCCCTGCCACACGTTGATGAAATAAATATTCACTATATGGACATCAAAAAAAGCACTGGAACAAAAAAAAAAAACAAAACAAAAAACTCTAAAACGACTGATCAAACTGGGTGGGAAAATTACGCAGAAAGCACGAGGAATGAAATTTTCATATCCTTCCTCAAGGTAAACAGCGAAAGAATATGATTAAAAAGAAACAAAAACAAACAAACAAACAAGAAATAGAAATATTTTGCATTGAAATATTTCATTAACATGTGGCAGAGAATGGCAGGGATAAAAAGCACCCCCCTCGGCTCGCCGTGTAAAAACTGTTACCAAATTAGTCTTGTGGAACATTACTACATTTGTAACCTCGTATCGTACGAACTAGAGAAGTTCAGGAAATACTGGCTCCGTGACGCCCATGATAGGGAAGTGTGGCAAATCCTGGGGAAGGTCTATGTCCAACGACGGACGCTAAAAGACTGATGATGATGATGATGATGATGATCGCACGAACGTCAAATGAAGGGCCCCATCTTGGTGCCACGGTTAGCAGGCTAGTAAAGCAGACTATTACTATTTAAGCGATGAGACAGACACCAGGAGACACAACGATCAAAATCGAAAATGTAGAGCTAAAGAAAGTACACCACTACATGTACCTAGGACAACCATGAAATACTCAAAAGAAGAAAAAATCAAGCGAAGAATCACCCTAACGGCTTTAGTTGTTGCTATGAAAAGCAATAGTAATTAGGATGGAAGAGATACCTCGGCGTTTTAACTAGGCCCTTGTAGCTGTAACGTATCAAGGACTCTCGGTCTCTTGGATCAAAGACAGCTCCAGAGGGCAATTACGTGATATCCTGTGGGAGGACATCACGATAGAGCAAGCTCAACATCGAAAAACAAAAAAAAATTTATAAATTTTGAAAAGGAGGTTCTACATAATAGTCATCTATGGAGCTGAAACTTGAGCAAAAGACTGGCTCTCAAACTAAGAACCATTTAATGTGCACAAGAAAGGATCATACTCAACATCACAAGGAGAGATCACAGGACAGCACAGTATAATAAAGAAAATAACATGAGTCAGAGATATTATAGAATCCATTGAAACGCTCAAATGGCAATGGGCAGGCTATGTTGCATGAATGTCAGGCAATAACTGGATATCACAGCACTCACAAAATGGCTCCCCAGAGACTATAAAGGGAATTGCAACCGGCAGAAAATAAGATGGTGTGACGATTAAGACGGTTTCAAGTGATATTGGCGCCGTGACGCCCGCAATGGAGCGATCTAGTGAATTTTGGAGAAACTCATATCTAAAGACGGACGTCAAAATGCTCCTGTGGATGATAATCCTACCGTGTGTTCAACACTTATAGCCCTAAGTCAGATTAAATAGTAAATCACTAATGATTCTCTTCTAAGGGTTAAAAAGTGAAAGTAAGCTGTATTCCCCTTTAAGGGGTCAAAAGTAAAAGGAAACTTTTTTCACAAATCTGAAAGCTTTAGTCTGTTTTTCCACTCCTTGGATATTTGTAAGATGAATTTGAAACATAAGTTAGTTCAAGTTGCCGGCATCTGTATCAATCTTTTATGAATCCTCTTCGAAATATTAACTTTTAGTACTCAAGGATCCACCCTTTGCCTTTACCAGGGGGAGTATGCACCCCCTTTCAAAATCGTAGGCATACCTGGCCTCTCCTCTGTTCGAGGTTGTCACTCATTTCTTATTGACTCTTCTTTACTTCCATCCATCGAACACCCAAGCGCTCTCGGTGCTTATACAACCAAGATAATGAGGAAGCAAATGTTTCCTTTAAATTAGATGAACAGAGAGAAAAAATGTCAGGTGGGAGAGGAACCGGCTACGTTTTACGCCTTGTTAAACTTTTGCAGACTCAGGAGTAAACAATGAGATAAAACAAGTTGTTAGGAAACGGTTGTTTTCAGTAAAACGAGATAAAAATTCGGTTATGCTAATTTTTTTAGGATAAACAGTTCAGTGGAGCAAATGAAATAAGAACATTTTCCAACTTACTTTGTATATACTAGGTTTCGGTAATATTAAATCATGAGCGGAAGTGAGATCCAGTGATCCCCCCACTTCCTTCAACTCCCATGTGTGCCTGGGGGACAGAGAGATGGTAAGCAAACTAGTCTCACAAGTAAGTGTTTGTGTAATGAGATTAAGCTTCGCTGGGTTCCCTATTATCAATATTCACTATGTTTAGCTTTGTGCACCATCAAGCCACAGGTGTAGAGAACCTAATGCTTTATCTAAGAAATTCAGATAACTCAAGACTATTACGTCTACTCTTACAAGGTGTAAACAAGCAACAAAAATAATACGAAAGGAGAAATTAGTCAAGATTTAACAATTTCGTTAATTCTTCACTCAAGAAATTCAGACAGCTTAAGACTATTATATCTACGACTACAGCATGTGGACAAACAACAAGAATGATCTGAAGAAGAATTGGTCAAAATCAATAAAGAATGTGGACAAATTAAAACTATTACGTCCAGTACTGCTTGCCTTAGAAACAACACAGCGTAGAAATAAAAAATTTAAAAAAAAACGAACAAAAAATAGCATTGTGGTTAAATTTGGATAATGCTTGCTGGATAGCTTTCGTATATTGATTGGTAAGGCGCCACCCTCGTAAGACAGACTTCCAAGGATGAGAGATGCAGGTTCAACCCTCGTTGGAAGCTTATGATTTATTTCTGATCAACACTGCTTACTTAAACGGACTTACTATGAAAAGCAGCAAAATAAGATGGTTGAAACATTAGTTAGAAAGTAAGTTTGGTTAATCCTCCAATAGAAACTGTCACTTGACCGATGTCTTTTGCCAGCATGCCATGTTGAGGATGATCAATTAAAAAATTCGAGAAAGGGGTAATCAATGAATAAGTTACTGTGACCACAAAAAATGTCTGAATTTTCAGAAAAAAAAAGATTGAATACCACCTGCTCACGTTGAAATTCTTAACAGATACACACATTAACCCATTCCCAGTCAACATGGGTGTTCTGACAGTTATTGCCAAGCTACCTGCGGTTTAACTCTTCGGTGCATTCTTTGCAAAAAATTTCCTGCAGCTGTAGCGTTGGCTGGGAGATATCTTTGAATAACAACATGAGATGATCTCCCAGGAAGCTTCCGGCATCGGTGGCAGAGAAAGTACCCAACCGAACGGAGACACACTATTGCAACCATTGATGTCATGAAAGGCAATAAGTGCGTCTGCTTGATCATTACAGGGTAACTTACAAATTTCATATACTGGGAAATACTCTGGAGCCTTAAACATGCCGGCTTCCATGTAAAGATATGTAAACCCAGTCATATTGTGCCAGAAGTAGAAGAAGCACATCTGTATCCTGCCCAGACAGAATCATTGTTTCCATGTGAACATGGATGCAGAACAGAATCAGTTGGGTATCAGCTTCTTTGTGGTCGACCCTAGGGGAGAGACTAAGATGTGGATTAGATGACTGGACAGTGGTTGTTTCGCCACTGATACTGCAACCACTGGTTAATATGTTGAGCTGTGTTACATAAAAGTAAACCAGTTTGATGGAAGAGGAACTGAGTCATTATCGATTCTACCACGTACCGGTCGGAGGATGCGATCTTGGGCAGTGATAGCAAACAAACTGGCATGGACACCAAATGTCAGGCAGTTCTCCAAGAGACACCACGAGTGCTTGACCGTCTTTGATGAGATTCTCTACTGGATTCGCCGAGTGTGCTGTACTTCTTGCATCACCATGGCTGCTAACACACTACCACTAGCCGTGGTCAAAGACATTTGGACTGTCACAAGTTGATGCAGGAGGATATTTTCTGGGTTTTCATTGCACCCTGCTCTGTAGGTATGATTAAGCTTTATACAATGTTCATGCCCACTTTGATAGTATTCTGCTTCTCCTTGCAGTTTCAAAACTTAATACAAAGAGGCAAATGACTTCGTCTTATTCTTTTGAATGGAGGATTTCAGATCCAAGTTTAAGCAAACAAATATTGTTTATTTTACAAAACTCATTACAGCATATTTGGCGTACTTGAAAAAAATACAAAGTAAGCAAAATCCTGGAAACCCTTCTGGATTTTATTGGGTTGACAAGTGATTCATTACTAAAGACGACGAATTTCACAATATATATATATATATATATATATATATATATATATATATATATATATATATATATATATATATATATATATATGTATATATATATGTATATATATATATATATGTATATATATATGTATATATATATATATATATATATATATATATAAGTCAATCTGCTTCTGCACATTCAACCTAAAAACAGTTTACTGCAATGTATTCCCAATGTGAAAAAAACAAAACAAAAACAATTAAATTTCTACCTTGTTCAGTCAAATACAAATATGTTTATAAATAAATTCAGCTCTGTGTCGACGACCATCTTGGATTTCTCAAATTTGAGGCATTGTCAGTCATTTTGATCAGGTATTACAGCATATTTTGATTTACTACCTCTCAATAATCCCAGAAAACAATGATTGCCATAAATTTACACGATTTGCCTTCAGACATTCAAATTTACTCATTTTCAGGAATTCTGTCCAGTCTATCATGACCGAAAACAAACACAGTCCGGCTTTTAAGGGGCGCCCAAGTTCAGCTTCAGAAACTCTAGGGTCGCCCTTAATGGCCGTTCCACTAACTAATGGCGACAGACTCAAACATGCCGGACTATGAGAGGAGCCTGACCGGAAAGTACCGGATTAGAGAGACACAACCTGTAATGTTGAGTGAGTTCTTCTTTACGTCACTCGAAGGCTGGGTATGCGTCTGTGTTATCTTAGCGAATTTCTAATAAGGATTTAATTAATAGAATAAGAAAGGAGGAAAATTTACGGAAGAATATTAGTTCCTGCTGATTCGGTTTCCTGGAGAGATCCCAAAATGATGACGTCAGTTCGTATCCTTAAGGTAAAAAAGCAAAAAAAAAAAAAATGTAGAAAAAGAAAAGTACTGAAGTTTGGATGCACACCAACATATTCTAAACGACAATGTCTGGCAACCCCCCAGAAGTATTAGAAACTGTCAACGAACACTGCCAACAAAACTGTCTACATAGATTTCTTTAATTTTCAAGTTGGTCTGGCTGACTGGCTGGCTGGCTGATTGGATATAGATGTATCACGCGTACAGAGCGTACCAAAGAACCAGAGGACTTACAATTTAAACATTTAGTCCTTATTATGTCTGGAGAAAGACATTTTTTCAAGGTTTTAGTTGGGGGGTCAGTTTTCTGTAAAAAAACAATTCAAGTTTAGTCTAGTGATTCCTTAGTTCATGTCTGGTAGCATTCATACTGTTTTTTTTTTGTTTTTTTTTTCCAAAATTTGGACTTCCTCGGTGAACACTAACCAACAAAAGGCGAGAGGAGTAACTTAGTCATTGATCACCCCTTCTTCCCTTTTTTCATTGATCACCCCCAACAAGGCATGCTGACAAAAGATGGTTGCCACAAGATGGTTCCTATTGAATGACTAACCAGAGCTGCTTTCTCTTCTTTTTAGGTGTTAGCTGAACGCAGGAAAAATGCGAAGCTATATCGTCTCACCCAAATCAGCCTTTATCCTCGATCAGCCCGAAAACACTTGTTTTTGGCTGCTTCTTCAGAGCCTAGCCATGACGGAGGTGGGCATCAGGCATCAGGAATTGCCAAAAGATATAGACCCCTTCTCTCTCCGACTTCTTAAATCTAAAGAATCATCATCAAACCATCTTTAAAAGAATTAAGGACCGATTCAATTATTACGCCCAGCAAAGGTTACCGTGAATACGATGTCTCAACGGAAGATAACAAATGATTTAATATTAACGAAATAATTGCCTAACCAGAGCATTTAAGTCTTAGTCCCCTTCAGAGTACCCCCCCCCCCAACCGGGGACTTACACTCTTATTCCAGTGCTCCATTCACTTTCATAACAGTCTGAAGTTTTCTTATGGTATAGCAAGGCAAAATTATTAGGTTTTTACAAATGAAATATTTTTTCAGTCGTAACGTGATATAAACAACTGACGACTATGACGCATTTGAAGCAATGACCTTTTACAATGACCCTCAATTCATAATTTGCCTTCACTATGAAATTCTTTAGGTTTATTGGTCACAAATTAAGTAAAAGCAAGAATCATGGCGTCCTTATTATTGGACGGTTTATTGGAGACATGACTTTCAAATGCTTGAAAAGATTATAATCTGTAGGAGAAATATCAGTTAAATACGGAAGATGCTGTAAGATTTCAGATCCAAGTTCACCTAGCTTAGATAGTGTCACCTGAGAGGCGTAGGGTCTGACAATGTCATGATGGTACATAAAGAAAAAAAAGCAAATTATAATTCGTAAAAGTGCTGATGTCCTACAAAT
Source organism: Thysanoteuthis rhombus (assembly GCA_963457665.1). Taxonomy (NCBI): domain Eukaryota; kingdom Metazoa; phylum Mollusca; class Cephalopoda; order Oegopsida; family Thysanoteuthidae; genus Thysanoteuthis; species Thysanoteuthis major. The sequence continues at coordinate 53,155,377 of OY735217.1, forward strand.
TGAGCCAACCGAATCCAAAGGTGCTGTGTGTTACGAACAATAACGATATTTTACAAACTGGCGAGTGAATGCATTAATACGAAAACACTATCCGAATTAATACCCTGCTTCTTTTTTCTAATTACTTTTGTTACCGCAATTCCTGTTCCTGGAGACGCTTCGACTAAGGCATCAGTACTTCGCCATTGAATTGTCACAAAACGGGGGGGGGCAGGGGCGGCAGCGATGACTGGAGTGACCAACGGCGAACGGGCAGCAAAGAGTGTGAAAACATTATGAAATAAAATACAAGGAATCGTGAATTACAAGATCTCATTATGTAGTTTGAGACAATGTAATTCACACTGAATGCAAATCTGAACAGTGAATAAATGAAGACCATAAGCAACATTATCGCCATTGTGAAAGAGAGATATGTTTTGTTTATTTTTCTTTGGTAAACAATCCTTCACATGAAGATAAGATACAAAGAAAGAATACACATTCTTATATCTATCTATCTATCTATCTATCTATCAATCCATCCATCTCTCTCTCTCTCTCGCTATATATATATATATATATATATATATATATATATATATATATATATATATATATATATATATATATATATATATATATATATATATATATATATATATATATATATATGTGTGTGTGTGTGTGTGTACAAATATATATGTTTCTAGGGAGATGATAGATGCAGGCATAGTGATACGCATTGATAAATATATAATTAAATTTATACATATATATATATATATATATATATATATATATATATATATATATATATATATATATATACACTCACATATATATATATATATATATATATAATATATATATACATATACATGCATATATATAAATATGCACACTTATATATATATATATGTATATGTATATGTGTGTGTGTGTGTGTGAACGCATATATATATATATATACATTCGTATTTATATATATATATGTATGTTCATATTTAAAAAGAATATAACAAGGTTTCAATCATTCATTTAAACATACATAACAGACAAAATCCTTCTTGATAATGACCGATGAATCCAGAGCAGTTTAAAAAAAACTTTGATGACACCAGTAACAGGTTTGTAAGCAAACTAGAAAAATTAACAAAAAAGTTTTTCCTGCTTTTTTTTCACAGTGTATGTTTAAATCTCTCTCTCTCTCTCTCTCTCTCTCTCTCGCACTCACTTTCTGTCTCTCTGTGCCTCACTTTTACTTTCTCTCTCTCTCTCTCTCTCTCTATATATATATATATATATATATAGTGAGAGAGAGAGGAGATCATTTGGAAGGTCATATAGTATACAAATTAGATTTCTTCATTTAATTTGATATCTCATTAGCTCAGAATTAACACCATCAGAAAAGTGAAACACTTTTGTGATGATATTATACCATATGACCTTCCTAAATGACTCCTCATTGTAATACTATCGGATGAATTATAATCAACATCGATACATTGGTCATATATATAGGGCAGAGACATGAACGTGTTTTTGTAGTGAATCCGTTATTTCACTGTATGGAGCTGTTCATAAAACAAACCCATCACACATTGGATATTGTATTACTGATTTCTACTTTGAGATATATGTATATATATATATATATATATATATATATATATATATATCGTGTGCTCGTTATTCCTCTTACAGGTATAGTGCTCGATATCTTTTTTAATAAAAATTGAACTGGTATAATGTTAATACTACTCGTAACAACAAATTTGTTTTTACGAATTCGATTTTCACGTGGTATCGAGACGGAATGATCATTTTTTTGTTTCACTATTGTCATTTAGTGTACAGTTATTCCCCTTGCACCAGTTATTTTCGTTAATTTTCATTTTTATTGGTTCAACTCTGGTTATTTCAATTTCGTGATGATTTTTTTGCGATATTTACTGTTTTATATGTTTAGGATTTGAAATTCTTCATTTGATGCATAGTGTCACTTTTTGTACCGTTTTCTTTCCATCTATATCTGTCGTATTTGTAATCAAATCTATTACGATGTGTGTATGTACAATGTTTGTCCGGAAAGAACGCAGCCATTCTGAATTCCCAAGAATGAGTTGCACGGCTTTGCTGTAACTAAGTAACCGATCAGAGTTCGGTTGGAGGCTGCCGAGGTAGCTAGATAAAATGGCAGACAAAAAGAAAGAAATATTGGATATAAAAGAAAGAAAATTAAATAAATATATATCTGGCCATCGCAGCCAATAATCGCACAACCTTAGCGTCGAAAGTTGAAGTTGTTTAATATGGATTCCATCGAAAAATAGACATGGACAGAATAAAATCTATTTATAGCGTTCTTCACCGGAAAACAACTGAAATATATTTTTAAAAAAGCATGTGGAAACATGTACATTTTAGAAAATGTAGAAGTTATTCATAAACATGTCAAAATAAGGCCCCTAAAAGGTCGAAAAATATAGAATGATATATAAATAGAAAGAAAACATTATTTTAGAAGTGGCATAGTGTAGTACTGATGTCAATTTTCAAGGGTGTAGACAAAACAGTATAGCTCGGAGCGTTGGAACACATAAACACACACAAATACACATATTAAAAAAAAGATAGAACCTTCTGCCATCTTTGATGGCTACGGTTGTTCAATCAAAGCATGAAATACTTGGAGAAGACAGAAAGAAAGAAAGAAAGAAATGTTGAACATGAAAGAGAGAAGGAAAATTATTAGATTGTAAAAATGAAATAATTAAATGAAAAAGAAAGGAAGAAGGAAATATTGAACATAAAAGAAATGAGAAAAAATATTGTATTACAAAAATGAAATAATTAGATGAATAAGAAAGAAAGAAAGAAAGAAAGAAAGAAAGAAAGAAAGAAATATTGGAAACGAAAGAAAGACGAATAGATTATTAGATATCAAAGAACGAAGTAATAAGATTAGAAAGAGAAAAAGAAAATTTTATAGTGATGAGGAGGGCAAAGGAAAGTATCTATTTGCAACCGAACAGTCACAAAATATGACCAGAGGTCAGTTATTTAATGTGGAGAAATCTAATTATTCGAAACTTCTGACCCTAACCTTTACCGTTCCTGACGCAAAGGGCATTGAGAAATAGCCGGTTCGACAATTTAGCCTAGACAAGAAATCTTATGCCGTAAAACGATGTCTCCTCGATTGCTTCCCAGTATAACATCACAATTTTTAAAGGCCAAAACGTGTAAACAGACATAAATTGCAGACGTGTGGACATTCGGAATAACTGAGGAAAAACCCAATCATTTTGACCTAGATTTATTCTTTTTGAAGGCAAGGGCAACGTCTGGAATAACTTGCGAGGAGTCTAGTATTTCCTTTGGGAGGAGCTGGAAAATACATTTTCTAGAAACAGGCAACCAAAACTGTCAACACACGTTTTTTCAGTTTACAAGGTGGTCTGGCTGACTGGCGGTGTTTGGATCGCGCGTGCAGGCAGCACCAACGGGGCTTGAGGGCTGAAAATTCAAACATCTACTCTTTCTTGAAGCCACAAAAACATTTTCTTAAACTACATCATGAATAATTCTTAGTGGGGGGAAAGGGGCAATTTGTAATGCAAGTTTATGCTAAATTGATCCCTTTATTTGTGGCCAGCAGCATTCTCGCTTGCTTCTTGTTTTTGTTTTTTTGTTGAAAATTCGGACTTTTTTTAGTGATCACTGTCCAAGTAAAATGCAAGAGGAGTAACTGATTCATGAATTACCCCCTTTTGCTCATTTTTTAATTGATCATCCCCACCACGACGTGCTGCCAAAAGACGTTAGTCAGGTGAAGTTTTTTATTGAGATAATATCCAGACCTGTTTTTTTCTTCTTCTTCTTCTTGCTGGTAGCAAATTTGTTCAAGAAGTTTCCAGACGAAAACTTGGTCTAATTTGTTAAGGCACCAAACATAAAGGACAATCTCCCCGAGTTACGTGATGCGAATTCAAGTCTTGTCCAAATCTTCTGTGTTATCCTGATTTCCTGCAGTTTATTTTAACGAAGAATTGGTCGGCTTTAAAAAAACTAAAAAAAACAACAAAAAAAAAACAAACAAAACATTGCGATAAAAAAACATCAAAATAGAAGGAAAATTCGTATAAATATTTGTAATCGTAAGATATCGAGTTCAATTCCAAAGATGAAATGAAAAATCCTCAAAAGTTTAAAGGTCCCCGGCAGAAAACTGTTGAGAGATAGATAGAGATAGTTGTTCATTCGGACCACTAACTTCGAGATACCATATCAAATGTTTTATAATTTCAGTAATTCGGCACCGAAAACCTGTATAATAATTTTCCTTCCAATCGGTTCTGCAATTCCATAGTTCAACATTTGTTGCATGTTGATAAATGGTTATCTATATCTAAAAAATATCGTCATTTTTCAATTCCTGGGGTTTTGTCAGCATTAACGCCAAATTTTAGCAAAATCGGTCAAGATTTGAGAAATTTTCGCCAATCGTAAACTAAATGTTTTTGCTCATAAAATGCTAACTAATAATTCGATAAGCAATACCCCATCCCCAGGTAGAATCTCTCTACAGACCTACATACGAAATTCCTTTGCAATATATTAAGGAATAATCTAGTTATCCAATAGAGTGAAAAGAGACGACGACGAACCATCGCCACAGACACCCATAGCGTCTGAGCATAGACCCTGTATGTAGCTGATGAAGGTCGGAGAGTGGGTTAACAACAAAAGGGAAAGAGTTTGAGCGGAAAATATTAACCACATTCCACCCGCTGGAATGCACCCGGAATAATATTCAATCAAAACTGCTTAACCGATGCAGTCATCTACGAGCCGTTTCTTCCTTCTTCGTATTACGTCAGAGAAAACTTTGGAAAATCTAATTATCGTTTAATTACATTAGCGTAGAAATCCTTGCTTTAATCAATTTTCCCTTGATTCGTACCCAACGGGTGAACATACGGGGTTTTCCAGTGCTGCGCAGACAAGAAAGAAGGGGTAACCACAAGCTTTTGTTAATTACTGAATATTTAGTAAGATAACAAAACTAATTTCAACAGGCAATCGAATACTTACACAGACCAACAGATTCATATGTGTAACACACACATGCACGCACACACACATACACACACATATATATATATATATATATATATATATATATATATATATATATATATATATATATATACTCATCCTAGAATATTATCTTACCTATCCTTTCTCACCACCCACCCCATCTTCCCTCTACGATAATAAAAACATGAACAACTATCCTACCATCATCAGTTACCGATATCCCATCAAACTAACATTCCTTTCCATCATCCTCCCCATCCAGAACCTATCTAGCACTGGATGCCCCCCGATCAATAACCGCTATACACATGAACAAAGGATACTACAAAAAAACGTTAAAGCTAAAAGAGAGAAAATGCCCCATAAATACAACATTCTCGTTGTGTATAAAGATACGATGAAGGATATTATGTTGAAAAACAAATCTTAGTTGCGTAAAATAAAGGCTTTTTTCGTCATTTGTGCGAAGATTTATTGATAATGTCTGTTTGGATGGCGTAATGCTTCGAACATCTGCCTCAGGTCCAAGGTTCGATTCCAGGTATGAAAACTCTTCATGTACACCCAGCAATTGAGTAAACTAAGCTTGCTGGAGGTATACTGGTCATAAAAACTTGTATGAAGTCTTGGTCGAAATCAGGACTTGGGTCCTGCCACGGGGCTGATAATAAAAACTTGTATAAACCGAGACCAGGACTTGAGACTTGCATGGATCCTTAAGCTGATGCCAGCAACAGAAACCAGGACTTCGTCACCGGCCTTCGTACTCCAAGTTATCTCTCAAGAGACATTACGCTTATATATATATATATATATATATATATATATATATATATATATATATATATATATATATATATATATATATATAAACATTACGACCACCTGTCTGATTAATGAAACAACTCCTATCCGATCAGGCCAAAGACTCTCAATGGTATACCCTTTAATTGCTGCAAATTACGTGATGGAGTTTTAGCAGAGCAAACTTGGGCATCCAACACATTCCATGTGTTCAAAAGGATTGAAATCAGGGGACTACGGTCGCCAGACCAACAGGTCGCGTTGTCCTGCTGAGAGATGCCACTACCACAACCACCGAAATAGACTGATACTACGAAGAGACGTACTTTTCTATAATGTTTGACGTAGATGGTACGCGACGAAGTACCTTCCACACGAATTATAAGACCCAGTGTTTCCCAGTAAAACGTTGCCCTAACCATCGCACTGTTTTCAGCAGCATGTTGTTTTCCAAAAGTACATCCTGGTGACATCGCTTGCCCATGTAGCCTGCTGTCAAGTTTAGACAGAAGAAAGCGAAACTCACCAAGACAATCGACTTTTTCCTCCATTGGTACAAGGTCCAGTTCCGAATACACAGCTGCCCGATTAAAGACGCTTCCGGTGTTGGACATTGTTTTGCATGGTTACTTTTACTGACCTGCGGTTACACAGCCCCAAACATAACAAAGATCGGTGGACGGAGTATTTTAATACATACCTTCCTTCACTTTGATTAAAGTTATCTGCAATTTATGCTGGCTCGTATTTGGCGTGAAAGCCTCCGTTAACCTCCTACATCGATAAGTCTTGGCAGCCCAATGTCTTGTTGTGGGTTGGTGATTTTTTCCCGCCACGCATCACTGTTGTCAGGTTGGGGAGAGTTTGACACATCGGACCCGTGGGTACGTAGGACCACCCATAATTTCTTAGGTATAGTAGTTCCCAGCTCTCTTCTGATTGTAACTCTTCGACAAAATTTTTCCGTCGGTGTTGAGGAAACTACAAGGCGACAAAAGTAAATTTTGCTATTTCTACAAATGGTATAATTTCTCCTTAAGTACTAAAAATTTGAACTATCTACTTAAAATATCTAAATCTGTGATGAGTTGTGCTCTGATGGTAGTTACTTTATTGTGTTTATACTTCATCTTCTACATTTATTTTGCATTGAATGCTGGAATTTTGCTGTGGGGAAGATTGGATCATAGGTTTTAGATAGGTTGGACCACTTTGGTTTGGTAGTTCAACCTGCCCCATGGAATTTTCTTTGTAAAGCTAATCTAGATTCAGTCATCTGTATGAGGCTACTATAGTTGCCCCTGAAAAATTTGATATACAGGTACTATGTGTTGTTTTTGTTTTCAGGAAACCTAGTTATAAGGTCGCTGGGTGTGAACTTTCAGGTAAAATGTTTTGAAAATATCAATGCAATGAAGGCATCTAAGAATACAGTGCAAGAGACCGCCTGATGGCAGTGACCTCGAAGATGAAGACTGCTTTCAAGGGGATGACAGCTCTAATGCTGAAAATATCGCAGATATGTATCTACAACTCTATTCTGATAAACATTGAGTGAAAAATATTGGCGACTATGTTTTCGTGAAGTTTGTTACTGAGAACTCTGCCAAACAATTTCACAAAGTAGCTCGAATAATTGACTAGTTTATTGATAGCTATTTAAGGCAATGTAGAAAACCCACAACTTTGTCAACCCCCAATGTCGGCGTTTTTAACATTGACAAAGAGACTGTTGTTTTGTGCCTGCCTCCACTCATCTCAGCTGGGGGCACCAAACGTGAGAAGTCAATTCTGCACTTTCATGTGGATTTAACCTACTGACAGTTGGGTGCAGTCAACGGGGTAATTCTGAATAAGTCCTACATTGTAAGAAAGTACAGCAACCAACTCATACCAGACGAAACAGGAACTTTATAGTCAATGCAGTACTAATTAAAACTAGTATTATCTCATAAATTCCAGTTGTCAAGTTGAAATATACCTAAAAGGTTTCAGAACCAGAATTTGTGCTATCTTTCACTCTTTGTCACTGGTCCAATAGGCCCCACATGATAGTCCAACATGCCCCCACGTACGCCACATTGGCCCTAATGACAAACTTATTTGAATCTTAATTTCCTCTTTTACAATACTCTTTCGAAAAGAGTTGACACTGGCTAACAGTAAGCAAGATGTACTACAGACACCCCGAGTGAGATGCTGGGACTTAGTCACAAAAGCAGTTACCTGACAATGAAAAGTTTTATAAGTGGACCAACGTGTCCTACCCGCCTCTCTCTCATCATAACTGAAGGTGAGCAACGTACAAGTCTTGTTATTTCAGAAAAGCTCTGACTAAGTATTTTGGCCATAACAATTTGGCCTTAGTCAAAGTCACTCAAATCTTTCTCCTTGCCCGTTACTGTGGTATTCAACGCACCAAAAAGAAGTACTTGGAGGCAGCTTACCTGCTTATCTACCTCTGACCCTGACATGTGCAGTTGTTACGAGACAGTGACTGTCATTCTTGACACATGATGCTAGTCATAATGCCTCGCCTGATCCGTCTTTATTGCCCCCCCCAGACATGCATCGACGAACTCTGGAATAAAATATGCACGTTTGAATGTTGGAAAATAATTTACTCAAATTTCATAGTCATCATTACATTTTTTTTTATCATTAAATCAATTTTAAATATTCTGATGATTATTCTCAACTTGTTCCAATGAAAGGGTTAGGGTTAGGATTAAATGTTTGGGCGAGGGGTTTGAAATAACTTTTTTGCTATATATATTTTGTCAATAACATTCGTCGGGGGACTTTGAAAGTGACCAAAGTTTGGAAATAAATATTTTTTTTCGAAATTACCAGCCTTTATTTGAACAAACATGGTCAGACTAAATCCCCTTTATGAAATCAATGGCGTTTTCCCACAGGAAAACATCTAAAATAGAGTAAGAAAAAAAACTTAGATGTTATTGATAAACAATATCCGTCAAATTATTCTTTTTTTTCCAAAATAAAAAATTTTTTTGAAGGGTGTAGGGGAATACTGATGCCAATTTGTAAGTCTGTAGAAAAAATGGTATGGACAGGAGCACTAGAATACACTAACGCACATATAGAAAATGGACAGAACCCTTCACAACCTCGGGTAGCTACCGTGGTTCAATATTACATTGTAAAAAAAAGCCATGAGAAAATGTTATACTTTCAACTTCATTCATGGCTGTAAGAAGTAATGCCCTTATGCTGGTTACGGCATCAGCCGTCCTTGCCCGGGATTCACTTTTCCCGAGGTCGTTTGCCAATTCTTCAATGTTAACGATTTGTGAAACAGATTTAGAGGCGACAAACACAAGTGGCGTCATCCACCTTACAATTTGGTTTATGCCTTCCCCCAGGACGTTAGTGTTAGTCTCAGGCGTGATTTGAACCCAGCACGGTCAGTCTATTTTTTGTGATGCTAACCGACAGCCACTGACACTTCCATTGCTGCAATACCAATATAAAAAGTATCAATGACACTTGGTTGAAGAACAAGAAAAAGCAGTACATTGTACTACATGCTAGCCCTGAAATTCTCAATTTAAAATACAGGCACCATTTCCTCTGTCTGTCTGTCTGTCTGTCTCAGTCTCTTTCCGTCTCGTCCTTTTTTTTTTTTTTTTTATAGAGAAAACGATGGAATCTGAAAATCTGGATTTTTTAACAATTTTGAAAATTCCTTCCGGATGAAGATCTTGAGACCTAAATGATTTGGTGAAACATGAACGGGCTACATGTAGGTGTTCCCGGTTGTAAATTGAAAAGTTTCATACCCTTATTCAGTCGATATTAAAAAAAAAGCGCTCAAATAAAAAGAAATGAGACAATTTATTGAAGAGAAACAGAAGTGAATATATTAAAACATTGTTATTGCTTTGAATAAATTAAATATTTGAATTGTTTTTTCCCGCCATTTTTAGCATCGAGTGAACAATTTATAGTCGGGACCCCCTTCCCAACATTGTACTCAAGTCCTGGAAAATACAGACGCGTGGAAACCTTAACAAAACGAAACAAGAATAATTGTAAGTGGGCTCTTCTAGCAACATGATATGTCTCAAAATTATACAGCCAGCTGCATGATATGCTATAACAGCCACGAATTCAGAGACACCTAAACACAGGTCGATAATTAAAATCTGAATATGACATAGGCCGGGTCAATAGTTTGCTTGTACTTTATTTCCAAGGAGAAAAATCATTACGTGAGTAGCTAGCTTTTTGGCGTAATAAACGAATAGCTAACTTTTCTTTTTCATTCGCTAAGCTGATGAGCTTTTTTTTTCTTCTTATCCCTTGGTACAAGCAAGATTTTCAGATTCCGTATCAATGATTACTGGCATTGAGGGAAGAAGGAAGGAAGGAAGGAAGGGGAAAAGAAGTAAGAGCCTTCGGCTAATGACTAAGTCTCAAACAACTCATCATGTGTAGAGTTCGTAATTGTCTGTGGGCTGTATGTGTTTATGATTAAATCAAACAACAACATAAGGTCTACAGACACAGCAACTGGAATGAACGAGTTACATTGCATTGCTTCGGTATTGTTCAGTGTGCATACTCGTGTTAAAAATGCAAAAACGGCGAGAGATTGCCTGTTGGGGGGAAGAGATGAAGAAAGAAAGAAAGAGAGGAAGAAACAGAGAGAACAAACTGCCAAAATACACCGACTTGCTTTTTTTTTCTTTGTTTCTACTTTCTTCTTTTTCTCTAGCTGGTGGTTGAATTTGATATACAGTGAGACGTTTAGAGAGAAGATTGGGATATTCGTTCTACGGATGCAGAGAAAGGCAATAATCGAATAACTTTCTCACTCCGCCCAAGTTTTTTGCTTTTTTTCTTAATCTTGGGATCTATTTCATTTTCAAAGCGATGATTACACTAGCAACGATAAATGCAGTATTAGATGAACTGCCCGTTAAGCGAATGTCGTGCCCGTTTAAAATCAACGAATGTTAAAGCGGAGAAGGTTGGATTCACCGGTGACAAACCAAACTAAATCCCGGATGGAACCGGAGGCCATTTTGTGTTGCATCAAAGAAAAAAGTCCACTACAATTTATTTTTTACTTTTGAAAATAATTATTTTGATGACAAGTAGAGGTGAGAAAATGTGCTGATTTTGAACGTTGGGGGTGAGTTCACGTTCTGAAACAATGGTTGATGTCGGGTGGACAATTTTTGCTAGATGTACTGAGTGGAGTCAGTGAACTTTTGCCTAAATTGTACTTTGTATGCATAATTTTTTTTTCACAATTTGAAATCTGGGAAAATAGTTATACGAAACAATATAATGTTGCATTTCATTTGAGAAAATCGACTGAAATGGACTAACTACTAATTATTATTAACTGTGGAATTACTACCTTTTCCCATCCAAATCAAATGCCAAATTTATTTACAGGTTAACGTTAAGTTTATCGGTAGTTATACTTCTAAAATAGAGTCGAAAATATAAATAATTATATTATTTTATTCTAGACCATCTGAATAGTAATATCTGATACCTAAACGCGACCCCAAACGTTTAAATCTAGATGAAAAACATCTAGAAACATCTAAAAAGTAGATTCCTATTACCTCCCTTCAATTAACCCCCTTTCTGTCGTCTGCGTTATTTGTTACAGAATTTTTCGCTGTAACTGTCATGTTGTAACGAGCTCGCAGTATAATAATAATAATAATAATAATAATAATAATAATAATAATAATAATAATAATAATAATAATAATAATAATGATGATGATGATGATGATGATGCCGTGAATCCCTCTAACATTCGATTTTACTGTATCGATTTGCCTACTTGTAAAATCTAAGACATCATAGCGTCATATCTTTGGCGTTTTAGAAGGGTGGCTTTGAAGATCTAAAAGTTTTATGTTTCAATTTACCCCCTGCTAACGAAGTTGGTAGAACTATATGTATTTTCACATCTTCGTCTATTTGCCCACACAATATCTTGAAGAGTCATCGATGAATTTCAATGACATTTTGTGGAAAGGTGAGCCTTGGGCTATGGAATAATAGATTGAATTTTCGGGCGGTTTCCAAGATTTTTTTGACTGAGAAATATTTCTCATATATTAGGTAGAGATAGTGGGTATTCAGGGGTATAGCGTATATCTATCTCTCAATGTCCAGCGTATACCAATGTCTTAATAGACAGGTTTTTTTTTTAAAATGGGGACATTTATTATAAGCTATTCCCAGGGGCTGTTCCAAAGTAACAGTAACACAGGCAGTCATCCAGACACTTCGGTCATTCCTGATGGAGTCCTCTGTGATCATCGAGCATAAATCCTAGATAAAATTCTGCCATTTACCTGTGGTTCCCAACCTTTTCATTACCAGGGACCCCTTTTATTTAAATCTTTTTTCTCGCTGACCCCAGGCGTTTTGAAAGGTCTTCCTACTTAACAAGCTCAGGGAATCTCAGTAATATCATTGTGAACCCTGGGGGGATGGAGCCCCATGCTGGGAACAGTGGACCACCATGGTACGGCAGAGCCCTCAAGCTGGAAACCTCTACCGTATATCTAGTTCCTAAAACTTATTTTCATCAATGATTAAGGCAATAGTCGTATGCATTCACTCATATTTATTTGTTTGTTCACACAATATCTCCAAAACTTCTCCATGAATTTCAATGTCATCTTGTGAAAGGATGGTTAAATGGCTCATGATAAGAACAAATTATCAAATTTCAAGGCGAATCAGGGATTTTTTTTTCATTTTCTCATTTATAAGGACAATAGCCCTAAATATGGAAAATAGACACTTACACAGTTACTTCCCCTGTATTGTTGCTACTACTTCCCACTTTGCATCATCTATAGACTGATTTTCATTCAGTTTTCAGTGACAACGGCGTTGGCAGAGTGCTTTCCAGCTTTTATTTTAATTTCTAAAATTATCTAAATAGATGCTTAAGTAAAAGGTGGATATTCAATTTGAAGTATTTTCCTAAAGAATTGTTGATTACGACATAATTGTGAATAACGAAATAAAATGAACACCGGGCGTTCACTTTCCGACTCATATCATCGCTTTTAATCGAAATCGCATATTTCCCCTTTTTTTCTTCTACACTCGGATAAAACTTGAAAAGATGAAAAAATATTAAATTATAGCATTAACGGTCATCCGTAGTTGAGGCGCCGAAACAAATTGTGCCACAATTTCACCGGGCGAATAAGATTTGAAAACAAATCAAGGATCTGCTCTCTTTATTCTGATGGCATATCCGACCGTGCTAATAGCTGAATTGGCTTTCATCTTCCGCTTTTTGAAGTAGGGAAACGACTATACGCCCGATCCCCCGTCTGGGTTTACTACTCCCATCGTTATTAGTACTCTTACTACTACCCTTTCGGGCACCTTGCACAGGTTCTCTCTTCTCTTTTTTGTTAAGGAAGCGGTGAGCATTTTGTTGTTGTAGCAGTTTGAATACAGCAAACATCTATTATATATCTAGCTTGGCTTTCATAGCGACTACCTCACACATATACCGTAAGTAAATGTTTCTTTCTTCAAGTTCAGTTCTATTGCATCACGATATCTGAAGATTGCACATCTAATTGATTTAAATGATTTAAAGTCACTTTTATGGGAAGGGTGAAATGGATTCGTTGGTTTTAAAAAATTCTTTTCATGGGACCCGTTGTTGTCACTCTGAGGCATCGTTAAATGAATGACATCTCACTCTAATTTTTTTTTTTTTTTTTTATTGAAGGATAATTTTAACAAAAAACTATGTCATAATAAGTCATTTTTGAGGACAGAGATTACGTTTTAACTTTGATTATTAGTATTTTGTTGACGATCTTTTCATGTGATTATCGAGATTGTTTCTTAGGATGGATAACAGCAGATTCTATATGCTTAAAAATATATATTCAAATGGCACCCGGTATGGTCATTAGTTTGTAAAGGTTGTTTTTTTTTTTATCTCAATTGTTTCTACCCTAGTTTATGTTATCAAACATGTAGAACCCTATGGCAGCTTCTTTAAAAACAATTAAGGAAACAATTTAACAATAATACAATCGTTCAAAAGACGATTTTTTTTGCCTTTTACTTTTGTGATCATTCCCCAAACAAAAACCATTTAAAACTCTTATTCCAGAAAAAAAAAACCAAAAAAAAAAAAACGGACTGAAAGTCACGTGATTATGCGGTCCGTGTTGCCGTAAGTGATTCTGTTCAATAGCTGGTCATTTGCCAGTAGTAGTATCCAAACGAAATCCCCTTTTTCCCCCTCTTTGTTGATGAAAAAAATCAATTTGAATTCGAGAGGGTCCTTAAATAAATGACTGCAATCAACAGAAATGAAAAATTAAAAAAAAAAGAAAATTTATTTTAAGCTTAAAAAAAATCAAGCCATAATTTCGCGACGTAAACATTCATTATTGTCATTCTAGTTTCGATTTTCCGTTACGTGTTTCCATAAAGACCACTGACTGATCGTTAGTCTGAGTGCCACTATTATTTTATTAATATTTATCCTTGATTAACACTAGTTCATCTTCCTGGTGCACCACAGAGAATGATAATTTGTTCAACACGTTCTGTGTCAGAGTTCAGTTCCTGTTGGTAGAAAACTGGATTCAAGTCCGACACCAGGGAGGCTTTTTTTTTCTTGCTTAGACGTTGAAATATCCCCGATTCCACGTGCTTTCTCTTTTGTTCATTTTTTTTTTTTTGTTGATGTCAGTAAATGCCTGTTCATGTTGATGTTTTAGATTTTAAGCCAAGGAGAGAGAAGGAAAGATTGAAAAAAAAAATCAACAAAAAAACAAAACATGTTAGTTTCATAAACTTTATGGGATTGTGATAAAAAGTAACATTATTTTTCTATTCAATACCAGTACCTTGATCATTGAAATTAATCCGTTCAAAAAATGTCCGTTCTGTTCAAGGTCTCCTGATAATCTGATGTTTTTTTTTTTTACCCCCCCCCTCCTTGTTGTTATTATTATCAACATTAACATCCAACGTTGGACATAGACCTTCCGTATATATCCGCATCAATTTGTCGTACTGTAATACTTTAATCGTACTACATCAAAACACGCACTAATCAAAATCACGCTATTTAAAGTACCCTGTTTTACTGCGAATTTAAATAAAAAAAATCATCTATTTTTCAATTTTCTGTTATGTCTCCTTAGAAGCGGGGACAATGGAAATTATCTACTTTGTCATGAATAAATAGATGGATTTTTGTTCTTAGTTGCTCTCCCGGGTATGATACAATGATGCCAACCAAAATGATTCATTCATATCATTAATTCCAGACTTTTGTAGAAGAAGACCCCCCCCCCCTAAAAAAACAACATCATCCGAGTAGCGAGTTGATATTTCGATTTAAAATCCCTGTTCTTATTGAAAAGAAGCACTTGACAATTTTATATCATAGGACCACTGTAAAGTTTAAATAATGGAAAAAAATACCCCCCCCCAAAAAAAACCCACAAAAAACGACAACATTAAATCATGACTAGTACGTTTTATTAGTCACCCGCATTAAAAGCATTCCATTTTTTTTTTTAAAGAAAGCGATGGTATCTTTAAATTGCTGAATTTTTAAAACGACTTTTTAATATTCTATATAATAGAAAGAATAAAAGTTAGGCTGAACTGAAACGTTTTGTGATACAATTTTTCAATGGATCATGTTCATATCTTATTCGCTAGACTTTCAGATGCCTTTAAATGTTAAAAAAATGCAAGAAGGCTAGGTATTTTTTTTTTTCAACATCAAAGGTTGGCATTGACGAAAAAAGCATCATTGGATTTCAAACGTCTGTGTCACATCTGGGACTTTCCAGAAGAATCGTATTCATTTTCACTCTCTCGAAACTGTCAACATGGATTTCTTCAGTTTTCAAGTCAGTCTATCAGTGTGGCTATGAATATATGTAGGTATGCGTCAGGGATACAGGCCGCACCAATGGAGCTAGAGGGCTGAAAATTAAAAAAAAAAATTTTCATGTCTCGAAAAAAGTTATGTTTTTCTTTCCTGTAAAATAATGCAAGTTTATGCTAAATTATTCACTTAGTTTTGTGTTCGGCAGCTTTTACGCTTTTTTGTTTTGTTTTGAATCTGACTTTTTTAGTGATCACTGTAACTTATCCACTGATCATCCCTCAACCCAAATTTTTAATTGATCACCCTCAACATAGCATGCTGCCAAACGACGTTGGTTACGTGACGGTTTTTATTGGGTTACTAACTACACTGGTTTCTTTTTTGCTTGTTATTGATATTTCAGTGTGGCTGTTTGTCACCTGTCAAACCGAACATTAAATCCCATTTACTAATCAATTCGCTCGTTCGAAACTTGAACTAGGATCGGAATTTGCCGGGGTAGAGAAACATTTAATTGCATGACTTTTTTTTCCATTTTCGAAATAATTGAAAGAAAAAAAAGAAAAAACTCGCAAACAGAAGAATTGAAAACAAAAACAAAAAAAAAAAGCCTCCCTGGCGAAGAAACTGTCTGGATTCAGTAATCACTCGTCTCAGAATTAATGTTGGGGCTTGGGTAGGATTCGATGTAGCAGGCTCAATGTGGAAAAAAAAAAAAAATGCCGACGTGTTCTAATATAAAAGGCACGAACCTTATGTCATATTTACATTACCATAATCCCTCCCCTAAACAAACAAAACAAAAAACAACAACAAACAAGCAAACAAACGTGGCAACAGAGAGAAGAACGAGTGTAGGAACATTTGCATATTAAAATCATTTATGTAAACTAAATAGACAGTGATTTATTTATGTTTTAAAACTTCCCTCGCGCAAAAACCGCAAGCCTTTGTAGCATTACAGATTTATTTATGCATAAACGCTGTTTGTTTGCAGTGTAAACAAAATTTTAAAATGGTTGTATATCTGGCTCTATACAGTTTATTCACATGAAGTTTACCGAATATTTTTCTTCTATCTTTCCTCTCTCTAATGACACAAAAACATCTATACATGAAAAGTTTTGAGCGTTTATATACGAATACACCTGTCTGCTTCCAGGCATACGGCATGGGAAAATTTCGCGACTGGCTAAGAGTTAGAGAAAGGACCTCTCTGGAATATTCCCGAGGAATAGTTTATAATTTTGTATAAATCAATTGATTTGTGTCAAAGTAATGTATACTCATTATTCTTCTATTGAATATCCTTCTTTCATTGGCATTTAATGAATGTATCATAAGTTTTGCATCGAACTGGCACTTCCTCGTCCACGACTGAAATCTCTCTGTGAAAAACCCAGGAGGGGCTGACAGATCTTGGGGTGATGCGATGTTTTGCCCCCTCCCCCAATCCTGCAGGAGACGTCGAGTATTGGGGGATTTAGTTATTGTGAATGTCACAGTCACACGGTACACAAGCCCACTCCATGGCCTCTCATTGCCGACTAAGAAACTGCACGGAAGAGTCTGCTCACGCGTGCGCAGTCACGTCCCCTCTTATTGGCTGTAAAGTTACGTCAAGGCTGCGTGACCGGATCTCATGATATTCAAGATGGCTGGATACTTTCTGCACTGACCTCGTAAAACTCTTATCGATTATGCAACCAATGTTGTTGAGTATTTACATATTGTCAACTTCATGTTTTACTATTGTAGTTACATTTGATATGTGCTGCTTTTTTTGCTGTCAGAAAATTTACTGTAAAAAAACCCAAAACATTTCCTCGGTAGAAACACTTAAGAAAGTGAAAGAAAGAAGGCGAGAGGCAATTACTTTTTTGATAGGATCGTTAACTCAAATGTTTCATTCAAACCATACGATTCTTGAAAACTTTATGTATTTTCAGTAATTAGGTGCCCAAGAACCTGTATACCAACTTTCATTCTAATCGGTTCTGCATTTTCAAAGTTCAATACTTTTGCTTATGTTTATTTACATATGAAATGTAAACAAACAACCGGATCGATCATAACTTACCATTTTTCAATTCGTGGGGTTTTGCCAACATCTGGGAAATATATTTAGCAAAATCGGTCATTTGAGTAATCTTCCCTATTGTAAACAAAAAAACGTTTTTCGGTTATAAAATATAAATAAACAATCCGATCGACCATAACGCCCCCTAGTAGAAGCTCTTCACAACCCTACATATAAAATTTCATTGAAATATATTAAAGAATAACAAAATTGCCTGACTGAGAAAAAGGAGACGACGATGACCGTGAGAGGAAAGTCGTTTAAATAATTTCTACTTTTCGTATGTTCGTTTTTTACCTACCTTCTCTTTTGCATTCATTTTCTTTCTTCCTTTCTTTCTTTACATCATCTTTCTCCTTTTTATCCTTTTCATTCCTGTTTTTTTCTTCCCTCCCCGTTCTTTTTTTATTTGCTTTCATTCCCAACCCTTTTAATTCCCGTTTCTTTCATTTTCCTTTTCTTAGCGTTCCGTCCCGCCCCTTTCATTTAATTTCATTTTTCTTCCTTATCCTTTCTTTTCTTTTTTTTTTTAGTTTTCCTTCCCATTTTAGACATTTTTTTTCATTATCTCAATCATTTAAATGCCACTCTTAAAATCTCTCGATCCCATTTTAGTAACACGGAAGCCTTTATCTTTTTTTTTTCTTAATATTTTTTTTACCACAATTGCGACTGAATAAAATGATTCCTTTCATTTCAGAAGAATTTTCACTGAATTTGTTGCATCAAATTTATTAGATTCACTTCTTTCGATGATGGATCAGAAAGGGAAAGTAGTTGATTAATGAGGAATTACTTCGAAGTAACACTCCTCCCTTGTTTTTGCGAAATTATTTTGACTGCCTCTCTCTTGGGCAAACAGCCAAGCAAATCTTTTTTTTTCTTTTTTTGAACGGCATTCGCGGTAGTGGTCAACCGCTGTTTTATGTTGGTAAATTAAATCTAAAGTAGATAATTCATGTCTAGCTGTTGCTGGCCTATAAAAAAAATGCATGAAAATTGTCTGTTTTCAACAACTGATTAAGTTTCGGTTGAGCCGAGTTTCTTCGAAAATCTTGTTTAGACTAAGAGTAAATTCAGTTCTAAAAGCCATTGGATACCTTCTGATTATCTTTCATGGATTCCTTGTGATGCATAGGGATGCAATAACGCCACACCAGTGGACTCGGTTCTGGGCAATTTCCCTCTGCTGGGCCCATGTTAGTCCGGTTGCCTTTGCCTCACTTTTGACAGATCTTTTCCTGGTCCGCTTTGGTCATTCAATTTGTCTTTACTTTTCTTTTAGAATTTGACGGTGACCTGGCTTCCCGAAGGTTTCAACCGCATTCATCATCCGCTGAATTGATCGCTGCGTTTATCTCAGTGATGTTGATGCTGCAGACGTACATATCTTGAGTTGATTCTGGTCGTGGATTGTGTAAAACTCTTCTGACTTGCTCGGTAGGTTAGATAGCTGCGTGGTTAGGGTTCAAGTCAGTTTTGATAGAAAGCTTTATTCAGAATGTCGAGCATTGAATGGTGCGTGTGCAATGGTGAGGTCGAATGAAGGACAAGGTTTCTTAATTTCAAATCATTCAACCCCCACCACAACTCGAAAAGACAGGGAAGTAAGACCTTCGGTGCAATCGCATTTATATATCGGTTCCCAGGTAAAATCGCATGTGTACTTAGTCGGTCATGTGAGTCGCGACCTGTTGTGTCTTTCTTTTAATCACGTCATGTGGCATGTCCTTTAATCACTGGCCTTTTTTTGTACAATCTATGCTGCTGAATACGAAAACACCCTTTAAACTTTAGATACGTGTTTTGTTCTGTTTGACTTACTTTTCTCAAAATGCCATATTCATTTTTGCTAGTGAAGAAAAAAAACAACAACAAAAACAAACAAACAAAAAAAAACAAACCATTGGCTCTGGTTTTGCGGTCATGTGTGGCTTGGACCCCTCCCCCAAATTGTCAACTGGAAATCCATCAGAGGAATACCTTGATGTTTACAGCAATAATCCAGGTAATTTCTGGATGAATCATCATGAAATGGAATCTTTAAGTCATGTGCCGTATCAGGTGGTACATGGATCCGCCCCCTTACAAAATATGTCACATTTTGCCTTTGGGTGGAAATAAATAATGGTCAGTGTAAACTAGGTTTCATGTTTTTGTTTGCATTCATGAGACGAGGAATTGTTGTTATGCACTGAATCACCTGGACTAGTGTCTTCATCTTATAGTTACAGTCAGAACTCTTTAGTCGGTAACTTCCTGTTAATTTTGAACCGAACCCTTTATTCAATTGTAAAGGGTAGATTGTTCTCATTCCGTTGTGTCAGGTGACATCTCGTATCAGTTCGTTACTAGTTAAATCGTCCTTGCAATATCGCTTGTCTGTCTCTTCCACTGAACCAGAGCATATAACGTTTTATCACCGATCCAAAAATTGAATTCCCGGCTGCTAAGCAGGTTACGAGATACAACGCTTTCATCTACGGGATTGATTTTGATATTGCACCGGGAGGGATTTCCGCTTAACAACGTACCGTTTTCGTTCAAGTCGTTGCATGTCAGTCCAAGTCATAGGCGACCCTAAGGCTACTCTTTATGGTGTGCGGCGCGATTTTTTTTTCTCTCCATTACACCATCAGTGCGGGTAGTAGCTAAACGTAATCCGATCATACTTTAACTACGTGACTGACTGAGACCGACAAGAACAGATCAAGATGCATTTGTCATCATCATCATCATCATCAGTCTCTCAACGTCCTTCGTTAGACATAGACTTTCCCCAGGATTCGCCACACTTCTGTATCGTGGGCGTCGCGGAGCCAGTGCTTTCTGAATTTGTCTAGCTCGTCTCTCCATCTAATATTCTGCCGGCCTCGGTTGCGCATGTGATCTCGGGGATCCATGTCGTGAGTCTCGATGTCCATCGGTTATCCGCCATTCGTGCAACGTGGCCAGCCCACTGGCATTTGAGATTTTTAATGGATTCTATGATGTCCCTGACTCTTGGTTGTTCCCAGATGTGCTGTGCTGTCTTGTGGTCTCTCCATGTGAGGCCCAGCATATTTACCAAGTTCTGTTTTGACTGATAGAAAGTCATGATAGTAAAGTATTCGGTCAAGATCAAACTCGTTCTAGAGCAGTGGTTCCCAATCTTATTCTGTCGCAGAACCCTTATCCGACCGCCCCACTTAGTCGGTGAACTCATACCTGCATTTTACTGACAACTCCTGCCTCCTAATTTTGGTAGGACATAAAATGAAACAAAAATTTTTTTAGAGAGAGAATTTATTCATATAAAAAGTACAATAAATGGAACATTGAAATAGAAAAAAAACGACAACTCAATTTTCAATTGTTATAAATTCGTGATCGTTGTGAAGATTAGAATTATTAAAAGAAGATTATTATGAAAAATGCTGCTGCCTCTTGGTCTTCAGTATCCGCCGAAAATTTGGTTTAATATTGGATTATTGAATTCGCATATCTGGTACAGAGTACAGTCAATTGTGATATTTAGTTTTTGTGCCAACGTTTTATTTTGAAAATGGTGAATACCTTCTTGCAAAAAATATATTTCATTAAAAAGATACCTCATCTCGCAGAACCCGAATTTTCTTTCGCGGAACCCACTTTGGGAAATACTGCTCTAAAAAAGCCATGCAAACCGTGTTGCCAATGGATGCTCGAAAATTCAATATTTAGCGCTATTTTTCAGCAATTTCAGCCAATTTATTGCCATTTTGTAGCCATCAAAGATTTATTCAGACTAATCCAGCCAATCTTAGCTATTAAGAATGGCCATGAAAAGGCTAACTTTTAGAAAACATCTTTTTTCAACGTGTTTTAGCTTTTTTGATGCTTTTTCGAGGTCGACTTTTTTGAGTGGGCAACATTGTGTGCCAAATGTCACCCTTCGGCAGAAACCAGTAATGTGTCACTCACCTCCCACTTGCCCCCCTCTTATTAAAACCGATGAACGGAAATTTCCGTCATTGCTGTTCTATACAACGTTAGCTATATAAGTTCTGTTTCATTGTGATTGATGGCAACTCTGTCTATCTATGATTCAGAACTTTCATCTTGCAATGGATAACTATTACACTTGTCACCTTTTGCAGTTACTGTATTCTGAGCTTATCTCTGAGTAACACTTGTCGTGGGTGTTCCATACTTGTGGCCTTGTGTGAAAACTGAGCTTAGCTAACTTAATAACTATGAATACTGTTCCATTTAAATTCGATGGATACAATGAAGGGTGTAAAACTTGAAAAATAGAGAGTGACTTTTCATTCTTAGTGTGAGTGCGGGCGGACAGAATAATGCGTCCGATGTCTCAACCCTCTCGAGTGTAAGTGGGAAATTAAAAAAGAAAATGAATCAAGTGGATTTAGAAATTTCCAATATACCTCAGTATGGAATTTTCACATACTTGTTGATAAAAAATAAGTTGGTAAAATCTAGTCCGAGTGGGCTATTTTCAAAGCTATTCGTTGATTAATGCTTTTTATTGGGAGATGTGTACCACACACTGAAGCTAATTACCATGTACTTCAATTTTATAATTTCAGTTTTTAGAGGCGTCCTCGCCTCTTCATATGAGGCTCTGTCTATCCGCCGGTCGGTCTGTCCCCGTATTGTTTCTGTGCTGTTTCAAGTCAGATTTACTTGGAACTTGGTAGAAAGGTATCTCTTGATAAGTTGCTTCTTACTCAAGATCACGTCATCTGGCAATAATTACGTTCAAACTTTGTTTTGAAATCGATTCAAATCGATTTTCTCAGCGTTTTCGAGTCAGATTTATTTGAATCTTGAAAGAAAGGTGTTAATTGAGAAGATGCTTCTTGCCTAAAATATCTCAGGGTCATGTGACCTATCAATAATGGGGTTTAAACTTTATAGTGGACGCCTCATTGAACTGTCAGTTCTTGTTTTTCTACCGATATATAGTGCTTATCAGTGCAGATAGGTTTGTTTCTACTTTCGTTGAGAGTTGGATAGAAGAATAACTTCAAGGTAAGACCAAACCCACATCACAGTGCATGGGTCTAGAATGTACGTTTTTTCTCAAGTAAAGACTCCTTCTCAAGCCAGAGAATATAGTCTTCCTACTTTTTCTAAAAAACAGCGAAAAATTTTCTCTGCTGAAATTGTGAAAACAACTTTATTAACTCAAGAAAGTTTGCTTTGTGTTGGATTATTTGACTGACGTTTTCTTCTTCTCAATCGAGTGTGTCATGTGTAAATTTCACAGAGGTTTGGTCCAGTTATTTATAGTATAACTTCTTTTTTTTTTCTCTTTGTGCCTATTTTGGTTTTATGCTCTTTGTTTATAAGTTTAGATCTTTTGTAGTAAATTTTTTTTAATCCAGTTCATTAGGTATGAACAATATGAACGCCATTTTCACCAGAAAAGCGACAACTGGGAAATTTAGATTTAAATTTTAATATAATTTTCGATACTTGTTCATTAAATGACGAATTTGAAAAAGAATTGATTCCAAACATCGGAAACAAAACATGTTTTTTTCCATATGGCTCCGACCATTTTGATGATTCATCTTATTTATACATCGCTGTTTTCATTGATTTTTACACATTTAACAGATAAATCCCTGGAGATATTAATTATGTTTACCTTTTTTAGGAAAGCTCTAGGAATTGCTCTAACTTGGAGTCTTATTTTGGGAATTAAAAAACAGGGAAATGAAGTATAATATTTTCCTTCCCGGTAATTCTTTTCAGTTTTCTTCGATTAATTATAATTTAGGCTTTTGATATGGAAGAAACAATTTTTACTCGATACATGAAAAAGAATATTTTTCACCATTTTTATCGATTGCACTCGGTTCAAGCAGTCCCTGAAAGCTTTTCTAAAAAATGGTAAACATAATTAATATCTCGAAAGATTTATTTTTTTAGGTGTGTGAGAATCATTGGAAATAGCGATGTATAAATAAAATTAATCATAAAAATAATGAAAGGTTTCGTTGGAATCTTATGAGAAATATTCTTATTTTCCGATATTTGGAATGAAAAATTATTCTTTGAAAATTTGTCCTTTAGTTTATAAGTATCGGAAATTCTATTTGAATTGGATAATATGCTGATTCTTGCTAGATTTTTGAATTTGTCAGATGTCGATTTTTCAGTGAAAATGGCGCTCATATTGTTTGTACCTACAGTTTACTCACGGTGTGTAAATAAAACCTACTTAGAATTATTGATTTTTTTTTATACTGATCTTCTAGTTTTACCAGACCTTCTTCACACCTGTCGCATGGAATAATTTTTATTGAAAGTTCAATATTTTAATGGCTGTAAAAGCAATTGAAAAGAAGTCGGTTTTCGTGGACTTTGATGAACCGCCATTTTTTCTTTCACATTTGCGTCTTTCCATTTTTTTGTCTTTTTTTCTCAATGCATTGAAAATTGGCATCGGGTTAATTTAGTAAACTTTGCTTGTCTATCACTGCAGTACTCAAACTGTGTTCTGCGGACCCCCAAGGGATTGATGTGACCTATCAATGTGTTCCTCGAAACAAAGTGACATTTTCGCAATATCCTCTAAATTTATCATTACATGAACGATTCCTTCACGGCTTTTATATTTGGGTTCATACACAATCGATCAAATTCCATAAACGAGGCAAAAATCCAATAGTTACATACATATGTAAATATGCAGAAGGGGAGGTTGTTTTTGAAAGGGTTCCCTAGAAGATTTAGTTATCGAAAATGGTTTCTCTGAGTAGTTGAAGTTTGAAGACCACTGGTCCAGCAAAAGGCTGCAA
Source organism: Thysanoteuthis rhombus (assembly GCA_963457665.1). Taxonomy (NCBI): domain Eukaryota; kingdom Metazoa; phylum Mollusca; class Cephalopoda; order Oegopsida; family Thysanoteuthidae; genus Thysanoteuthis; species Thysanoteuthis major. The sequence continues at coordinate 53,180,041 of OY735217.1, forward strand.
GTCGTTTACGGTATCTATTTCTAAACGGACATTCATCTATACATTGATTGGCTAAACGCAGTGATCAGACGATAACCGTTGCTTTCAGTGTTACTTGGCTGTAAGCCGATTGGCACTGAATTGTTTTTTTTATTTCCCCTTGATGAATACTTGAAAAAATTGTAATTTGTATTTGATGCATAAAGGGCTTGGGGTATAAAACAATCTAAAACTGTGTTTCCCAAACCTTTATGGCCGTGTCCTTGAAACACAGATTTTTTTGCGACCCTCAGGGCGGAAACATAATTTCAGTGTTCCTTCATCCAATAAATTATAGTGAATTTTACTTTCATTTAATTACAAGTATTGGACGTTAACTAACTGGGATATATCAGGAGTTTCCACACATCGAAGGATCTTAATTATTCGCAACTATTTTCCTGTTCCAAGGTTTCAATGACGCGTTATATTATAAAATTGTGGTATAAATATGTTTGGGCTATTTGTACCCTTAGCGTTTTTTTCTTAAATAGTCTTTTCTTCTTACAAACCATCCTGCTACCAGTGTTGCCAACTCAAAAAATATTTTCGCTATAGTTTGACTGCCAAAAGAGTTAAAAATCACTAAATACAAAATTGGCCCCAAACGCCAAAAATGGATAAAACGCACCAGAAGGATACTGAAAATGGTCAAAAGAACACCCAATATCCAAGCATGCCCACACTAATTTAGCAGTTTTTAACAATGTCAAAACAAAAAACGTGCTGAATTTAGCACAAAAAGCGCTATATTTGGCAACACTGCTAACAACCCTCATATTGGGTAACGACTTTGGGTTGACTTTTGGTTGGTTCAGTACAAAGATTTCACCGAAAAAAATATCTTCTTTGAAGTGACATCCTATACAGAAACCCTTCTTTAAAATTGCATCGTTGATTTAAACGCTTCATTTTTTATCAGGAATGCCGGTGACTATATTCAATAACATTCACCCTGCCTTTGTCAGACTATCGATCGTAACCAAATCTGCTACGCACTATTGCTTTGAATACGCCCGTCTTGGAAAGTTTTGTGTAGGACGCAACAACGTAGCAGCCACCGACTTTCTTTCACCATATCAAGATTTTATAAAACGAAACCTTAGATTTGTCATTATGATAGTCTGGAACTAATCTAGTACTGCTAGGTAATCAACAATACATCATGGATTAGAATGAAGAGAAACGAACAGTGTCGAAAAACTCCATACAAGAACTTTCTAATCGTGACGGTTTTGAAGCCCAATTGATTAAGGCGTCGTTCATAAAAGGCGAGCTTCCATAATATGGGTTGCTTTTTGAGCATTGTCTGGAACTGCTGCTTTATTCGGAATTCTACATCATCCAATCTTGAACGACTGACGTTCTTCAGTATTTTAAATCCTGGCTTTTCCTATCAGTCCTCTTCAAAGAAGTGACATAACTACCTTATTAAAAGAGTTACATGACGGAGGTTAGCGTTAGGTTAGGATTTTTCAAATGGGTATTCATCCATAACGGGCTATTAAGTTTGACCTCTGAATGAAGAAGTACCGGAAGAGCTTGAACTGCAATGCAACTACTCCAAAGGAGAGCACGATCACCTGAGAGCCGACAACTCAATTATGATTTCGGGTAGGTTGTGTGTGCTCCAGAAGCAATGAGTCATTTCTCTTCCGCTGAAGCAGTAAAAAAAATGATTCAGAAGCGTTTTACATTGTCACGTTGTTACAGTAATAATCACTCCTTTAAAATTCATCTTGAATTTTCCACCCCTTTTTATGTCTCTCCTTCGTTACTAACCCTTTTCTCTAGGTTCGAAACACCGTCGATAGGCGCTTGTGGAAAATGCTCGACTATCCCAGTCAGAAGACAGGCTCCAGACTTTGACGTTCGCTGCCATCTTTCCAGGGTGGGGCAAAAGGATATATTCAAGGTGGAGGGATGGCGAAAGTATATAATGGGGCGGGGGTATATATGGATGTTGGCTGTCAGATAAGGGACTTGGAAGTGCATCCTAATCTGCCCCTGTTTATAGTAACCTCTTGATCCTCGGTTTTTCTAAAAGTTTAAACTCCCAATCCAAATTGTCTAATCCTGGGGAGGGCAAATACCCCGTTCGCACCTCAGTAGACGCCACTGACTGTCTGTTTGCAGGATATACTTGTGGAGATCAATTTGAAATGATCCAATCTGCACAAAACCGATATATACGTTAGTGAATATCTGAATTTCCTGCCGTCTCTAAGCTAAAAATAATCTCTCAATACTATAAATGGTGTTCAGAGTACCGACTGACAGTGGGGTGTCATTAATGCAAGATAAGAGCTTTTTAACACCCGCTAAGTGTGAAAATAGGAAATGATTCTCATTCTCTATCACTCTCCGTCTCTGTCTGTTTCTCTCTCTCTCCTCGCAATATATGGCAACCCCCATGTCTACAAGGAAACGAAAATTTCGATTGACGGAAGTTGTTATTTTAGAGTATTTCCATGCAATTCAGATTCTTCCCATGCACAAAATGTTAGCAATTGATCTACGATAACAAACTTAATTTTATCCCTTTGCCAAAATTATAATTTTTTGATTTGTTCACATACGCATCATCATCATCATTATCATCACCATCATCGCCAGTCTTTTAGCGTCCATCGTTGGACGAAGAACTTCCCAGGGATTCCACCAGATCTCTCTATCATAGGGGTCTCTGAGCCAATACTTTCTGAACTTGTCTAGTTCGTCTCTCCATCTTGTATTTTACCAGCCTCTATTTCGCAGGTGATCCCTGGGAATCCATTTTGTGATCACTAATCTCAAGAACTACGATGACTGAGACAATTTGCTCAAGGTACTGTTGCTGACGAACATGGGGAAATCATGCACATAGTCCTCATCAGAATTTCGTTCTTATTTTCATAATCTTGTTATCAGAGTGTTGCATGTAAACACGTATTTCAATTTCTGGTAAATGTTCATAGATAAGCAGCTTGTTTTTCTCATATATTTATAAAACGGAGTTTAAAACAGAAATTTTGAGATATACATATAAAACTTGGATAATAAAATTAAATTAATCGGGTTTCAGCTGAAAACCTGCTAAGTGTTACTTCTGACACGCGTGTCATAGGTCCGCCATCCCTTTAACAGATCATCACTTGAATGTGTGTCAGGCTATTAAATGCTGATGACGGATATTTCCAGCTTCGCAGTTCTACGGATAACACAAAGAAATATCCGTTTTGTTGTGATTGATGGCAACACAATTTTATCTGTTAATCACGGCTTTTGTCTTGCGATGGAAAACTTGCTATTGGTTATCGTGGAATGTACAAGATGCGATTGGGTTATACGGTATCGGGCGATGAAATCGGCGACCCCTGTTCAAATTCTTGCTGTTTACGTTCACTTTGCACTTATGCTTTCGAGAAAGGCATGGATCTGTCTCCCCCCAGCTATTAGTAAAATAACAGGCCAAAATGGGTTCTCTGGTCTTGGGAAGCCAAACTTGTAATGTGATTCATTTGAGAGTGAATTTATAGTCGAAAACAGTCCCTGCTTGACACGAAAGAAGATTACGCATGGTAAGTTTCAAACTACAAAATGAATTAAGAAAAAATGTCTTGAATATGCTGATTTTATACACTGTTATAATTGTCAAGTGAAGTGGTTTAGACTTCACTAGTACAAGTATACCTTTAACAGTGCGGCTTTCGATATAATATTGTTGTGCAAATTGATGTAACTGTGTATCAGTTGGAAAAACACATTAAATTATGATGAAGACCTTGAACAGTTCAGATTTGAACTGCAAAAACGTTTTGGAACAAACTGACCTCACTAATCAAGATATAGCAATGGATCCTACTAATGAAGAGATCTTTGTCTACCTTGTCGCTAGGATAGTCGAGTATTTTCTACCGGTACCGGATGAAGGTATTCGAACCCATGGAAAAAGGCCAGGATTTCAAATGCTGATTTTCAAGACAGACAGTTCTTGTCAGAATTTGTTAGACGGGTTGTATTAATAATTGTGTATGATATGGTCGAACTATTTTCATTGTCCATGTGTTCATTTGTGTACAACGTTTCGGCCGAGTACCCTCCGGCCTTCTTCAGATGTAGTTGGTTCTAGAAAGTGGAATCACTTCCTAGAACGCCTGTTCGTATTGGACTAGGCCAGTGGTATTCGGACTGTAATATTATTCTTGTTGAAATAATTAAATAAATCGGGCAGATATAGATCGCGAATAAACAAAATGAGAAATTTTGAATTAAAACAGTCATTTTAACCTTTGCATTACCGGAGGCTGTTAATCTCAATGGTAAGAGCCAAGCTGCGTTGAAGTGGCTACCATATCAGTCGCAGGTTTGATTTCTGCAGTCGCCTAATTTTCTTTAATTGTTTATTCTTTTTACGTTGTCTACACCAAATGATACATTAACCGTGTAATAACGGAAGATCATTTCAAATGAAATGAAATAATTTTTTTCTTCAAAAACAGAGCATATATGATTATATGTTTAAAAACTGTTTTACTTACACCTGCTAATGGAGTTGCAAGAGATGTATGTATTCGCTTGTACTTGTTGGTTTATCTACGCAGCATTTCTGGAAGTTCTCTATGAATTTTAATGACCTTTTGTGGGAGGATGGGTCATGGGTTGAAAAAGAATTGATTGAATTTGGGAGTGGATCCAAGATTTTTTCGATTAAGAAATATCATTATGTTCATGTGTATCAATTCACTATGTAGAAAAAACAGAAAAACGTATCCCTCAAAATTCTAGATCAATTTTAGTTACTTTCGTGGAAAGGTGGGTCACGAACTGGAGGAGAATTATCAAATTTGGGAGCGGATCCAGGAATATTTATTTACGATGAAAAAATATTTTCGCATTTTAAAGCAATAGTGAAATTGATACTCAGTTATTTTCCCTGAATTCTAGCTATATATGAACTGATTTTCATTCAGTTTTTAGTTTGCGTATTGCGTTTTGGCAGAGGTATGCTCTCTCTTGAAGTTTTGTTGGACAGTGATTACTAAATAAGTTCTAATTTTTCAAACGAATCCCAGAAACAAACTAAGGAACCAATTTAGCTTATTGTGGCTCGTAACCGAACTTTCAACTGAGAAAAAATCCGGTCTAAATTCTGAGCCGTGGTGATCAGCTTGGCACAAGGTCCCTAATTCTTTTCTGGTCATTATTTGGCCAAAAGCTCGTTACAATTGTCCATGCTCTACGACCACACAGCGTTGGAATTTATTGCATCTCATTTGTTTATACGGACACGTGATTATACGTATTCATTCATCGAGCCATAAAGAGATCGAATCATTGTAGTTTTCACACGTCTTCCATTTACGCCGAATATTAATCACCAAGTCCAGTAATTAATGTGAGGATCATAAAGAGAAACGCAGTTTCGTGGGTAACTGGTTTACATCGTTTCATTGCTCTTTTATCTATTCGCTTGTACATTCACACAGACTCGCCCTTTTCATCTATTTTGGTGCGGGTTATAGCCAGAGTGCTTATCAAAATGTACATTATATACATTATTATTACAACAATTAATCATCCTTCATTATGAATGCATTTAATTAACTTCTGTCAGAAGTGGCTACGTTATTATATCATTAGCTGAATGTTAATCAAACGCATCCTCCATGAAGGTGATTGTTGTAATAAAGTTTAGAAAGAAAAACTAGTCTAGTTAGTCACTCAATAGAAACCGCCTTGAGACAAACATTTTTTGTAAAGTGACGTTTTTGCAGTGATCAATTAAAAAAATTGAAAAAAAAATGATGATCAATGAATAATTTACGGTGATCACTAAAAAAATTATTTCTCTCGTCTTTGGTCAGTACGGCCTGTCTGCGTGATACATTCATACATATGCAGCCAGCCAGAACCACTAAAAAAACTGAGGAAACCTATGTTGCTACAGATTTTCAGTTGTTCTGTCTGGCTGTTCAAACTTGTGTACCCGACAAATGACAGCATATGTAATTGATATTTTGTCACAAATTAATTTCATTTTTACTGTTTGTATGTCAATATATTTCCTTGTATGTTGTCATGTATGTCGTCATACAATAAAGTTTGAGAGCCATTGTTTTAATGCTTCGTGCGAATAGCATTGCAGTAAATCCGGAATGTTACAGACAAAAAATAAATATCTTAATACACATGGTGTATTATTACGGCATTTAATGTCGTCCTTCCGTAGCTAGGAATAGGTTGCATCGTCGACAGACTGTACTGCTAATATCAAGCAAAGATTGGGTAATCCTTGCAAGAACGCAATTTTTGAACAGCCCTTTTGAATCAGCTATTTTGAGTGGTTAAAAGTTGCTAGATTTATCAAAATATGGCTGAAAGTAGGTAATCTATTTCAAGGTAACATTACACGCTCTAAATCTCGTACGAAGGCTCCAAAAAGTATAAATATACAACGCACTGATAAGATATCAACGTCCACGAATAACGTTATTCTCAAGCCTGAGAGCCAAAGTTGAATAATGATATAAAATTAAATAATAATAACGTTATCGTTGATCTAAATATACCGTTCTTTGTATTTATAATGAAATGTTTATATATATATATATATATATATATATATATATATATATATATATATATATATATATATTGTATAATTATAGAATGTATTAGCAAAGTAATGAAAATAAACATTTGTTCAAGACGCCGTCTTTCAAATCATCATCATCATCATCATCATCATCAGTCTTTTAGCGTCCGTCGTTGGGCATAGACCTTCCTCAGGATTTGCCACACTTCCCTATCATGGGCGTCACGGAGCCAGTACTTCCTGAACTTGTCTAGCTCGTCTCTCCATCTAACATTTTGCCGGTCTCGGTTGCGCATGTAGTCTCGGGGAATCCATGTTGTGAGTCGTGATGTCCATCGATTGTCTGCCATTCTTGCAACATGGCCAGCCCACTGCTATTTGAGATTTCTAATGGATTCTATGATGTCCCAAACTCTTGTCTTTTCTCGGATGTACTGTGCTGTCTTGTGGTCTCTCCATGTGAGGCCCAGCATTATTCTCTCATGTGCACGTTGCATAGTTCTCAATTTACGGGTTAGTCTCTTGGTTAGGTTCCATGTTTCAGCTCTATAAGTGACTATTGGGAGGATGCATTGGTTATATACCCTTCTCTTTAGGATTAATGGGATCTTTTTATTTTTGAAGGTTGTGAATTCCCTTTTCTCAAATCTAGCCACTTTTAGCCGATTTAGAAGGGCCGTTCTGGCAAAGATTTCCAATGTTTGTTGACGGAAAGAAGTATTGCGTAATTACAAGGGATATTTCAGTTCATGTCACGGCTGGCTCTAGGCGTAAAGGAACCTTACCGACCCCCACAATATTTTGCTTAGTGCCCATAAAGGATGGAACTGAGCCTGGTTCATGCTTTTTTTAATACCATTCATCTCTGTCAACGATGTGGGAGAGGAATATTAATCTCTATCAACGAACTTCGGTCACACAAATGTCATGTGTAACAAACATGTTGAGGACAAGGACGTATAAATCCTAATTGAAAACGCAGACCTGGAAAAAGCAGATCACATCTACCTAGAACAACGAATATCTATGAAACCCCCAAAAGAAGAAGAAATGAATCGAAGAATTGCTTTGAGATGGCCAGCTCTTGGTAGAGCAAGCTCAACCTTTAACAAGAAATTCCAATCAGTTTTAAAAAGAAGGGTCCTCAACCAATGCATCCTTCCGATAGCTACCTATAGAGCTGAAACATAGAACCTAGCCAAAAGATTGACCCATGAACTGACTGAGATCCATGTAACGCGCACTTGAGAGAATCATACTTAACATAACATGAAGAGATCACAAGACTGCGTAATGTATTAGGGGGAAAACGGGTGTCTAAGACATCGTAGAATCCATTAGAAAACTCAAATGGCAATGGGCTGGTCATGCTGTAAGAATGTCAGACAATCGATGGATATCATGACTCACAACGTGGATCCACAGAGATCATTTGCTGAAACTGTGGCTTGCAAAATATAAGGGCGTGACGAACTTGACAAGTTCAGAAAGAATTGGCTTCGCGATATCCATGATAGAGAGGTGTGGCGAATCCTGAGGAAGATTTATGTCCAACGATGGACGCTAAAAGACTGACGGTAATGATGAGGTATGCGCTCTCTGAGTTACCTCTACGTCTTATCGCATTTATTTGAAAGTGTTTGATTAACGTTTTGGTGATTAACATAACTGCTATCAGCAAATCTCTCTCTCTCTTTCTCTGTCTGTCTGTCTGTCTGTCTGTCTGTCTCTCTCTCTCTCTCTCTCTCTCTCTCTCTCTCTCTATATATATATATATATATATATATATATATATATATATATATATATATAGGGAACGCTTTAGATAAAAGCATTTGATATTTACATCACATGTTTTCTCCTCTGAAAGAACGCAAAGAATCGATGTATCGTTATTCGATTAATTCCAACTAGTCCACGAGATTAGGGTTGTAATTGCACCAAGTTGCTAACCAAACATCTTACACACCAATAGAATAGTAGGACTATGGTAAACATAAAAATGATTGTTACAAGGCTGTATCTATCGGTCGTAAGTCTTTGAGATTTTGAGTAATGCAGGCGATACAATTCAAAGATTTTTTTTTCTCAAAAAGTCATGTGAATGTTCCAACCAGAATTAGTCAATACCAATCATCTTTATTGCTTATCAATTAGGTTGTTTGATGATTTGTATTTATTGTAAAATCTCAATGCCGAATGTTTCAGGAGGTAAACAATTCATATAATTCAGCAAAAATGTTGTGAAGTATCCAAATTTTTTTTTAACTTGCAACCGAACGTTTGTTGTTGCGACCCTCCCGCAAAAAGCTTGAAATACAGATCATTGATGCACTAGTTTGATCTCATGGGTTGTCATTTACAAATAAACCGGTCATATTAATTTGAAATTATGGTTGCTTTGTTTTTCTGTACAAATTATATCGAGTTACAGAAGCAGACGATATTTTTTTCTTTTGTGAAGATGTAGCAAAGAGCATTACTCTGAAAAACGCATTTAACCATAGTTCTCACCCTTGCACTTTTAGACATATATATAAAGAGAGGGAGATTTGGAGTGTTTTGGTCTTCGGTACTATGGATGCTAGCTCATCTAAAAATTAAAAAACCGATAAGCGACATGGGTAGGCGGACATTGAACATTACCGAACGCGACCAACTCTTGTGGCAATAGGATATATGATATGCAAGGAGTCCTCTAAGAAGCTAATAGCGGCTATTAGATATAAGAAGAACATAAAAACGAAATAGTGTTGTGGTCGTCCACGACCGGAGAAATAAACGGATTTCAACGATGGGCAAGACCGTCTGTAGGACGAGAATAATCTGTAATCTGATCTTTTTAAGCCCTCGCCAGCGGTGCATATTGAACAGCGGATATCTGCTAACAAGATGGAAATGAGATTGGTTACTACTTTTACTGAACCATATAGAGCGACAATAATAAACCTTTGACAAAATCGGTTGCTTTAGTTTTGACCGTAAACCCCGCCTCAAACAAAATAATAATAAAAAAACAACGTCTCTAAAATGGCTATATAATAAACGCAGCTTAGTTTTGGTACTCAGCTGCAAGTATTGAGCACCCAGTGAGTATCAAACTCTCTGCTCAGTCGTGATGATTCATGAGACTAACTTGCTAACTATTACACTATGTGTAGGCGCCAAGCGTCTCTGAATTTCTCATTTGCTAAGCTTGGATTAGTTTCGGCACAAGGCCACAGACATGGGGCGCCATGTCAGGATCGCACTCGCTCTTCAGCACTAACTATCAGTGAACCCAGCTTGCTAACCATTATACCAGTACGAGGCGTTTGGCGTCTCTAAAGATCCATATTGATTGACCAGTGTGATCTGCTTCGTGGCTGAGAAAGTTGTGCCAGTTGTCTGTGTTCAAATCCAAGTAAATGCCAGGATCTCCAATGGCGATTTTCGAGGTAGTTGAACTTATCCCTCTGGATTGGTGCAACACAACCTTTCTGCCTACCAATACCACCCATTTGACATAGAAGTAGAGACTACGTTAAGTTGATGTCAACTGACGATTCAATAAGCAAAAAGAATTCCATCATCTATTATCAGAAGTCTGTCCGTTTGTATGTGACAGCTTACCGCAAAAATCACACGACATAAGCCCATGAAATTTTTTTTGTGTACCAATGTGAACCTGGAAAAGTTTTCAGCTGATTATTTTTTTGAAATCCCTTTTCCACCAAAATTTTTTTTAGCGAGGTCACTCTTGTGATAACGACTGCAATAAGGTAATTTTTAAAGATTTACTCTGCTTTCCAAACCAACCAGGGAATACCAAAACACAAGTAATCTATAGTTGTACACTTGTAAAAACTACATACATCGTTGAATGCCAAGGAAGACATTTTTTGGTGCCACTGCGTGGGCAAGTAAAATAATTATGGATGTGTGAATTGCCTGTGTGGAAGTGCAGGTGGCCAAACAGTTTACAGCACAGAGATTGGAATCGGCGAACCGAGTTCAAACTCCGGCTGAGATAGTTGGTATTCACTTGCCTTTGGTCTACTGCCAATGCAAAAGGCATGCATCCACTTATCCCACTTATAGGTATATAGGGCAGGTGGAGCCCTTCGGCCATGTAACGTAGTTCATATTTGACTGCTAGCGCCCCGACCCAGTAATCGCCTAAATTGTTTCCCAAAATGACTGGGTCCCCGGAGACAAAATCACGGCGTCACGTGTCGTGCGATGCGGGAGTAGCTGAATTGAACCGAGGGAGATTAACTGTGCACCTACTCAACCACCTGTTTTTCGTTTTTTCCCCCCAATTAGATTCATGCCTTGAGAAAGTGAAATGTGTGACAGGGATATAAACGGCCTCAATCAGGATTAGAACTCTGTTCGCTGATATTTCTTTCCTTATTTATATTACCGTTGCCCAGTCTTTCACATGATGTTCACCCCAATCTACCTTTTAGGTCTTTTACGTTAGTCCCTTCCACGAAAACGAAAACCCTAACCCTAGTTAATTATTCCGGTTAGATTGAATAAACTTAACACATCGATTCCTACAGGTTGTGATAATTTTGGTCAGAGTTGGGGCCGTGTTTAGTCATAACGCAACAGATCACAATTTCAAGTATCAATTACATCACTATCAAGGTATCCGTGATAGATTTCTCACACCCTTCTAACATTCTTCAATGGATCAATAGCCTTCACACCAATTCAGTGAATACCACTTCAGTTGATACATTTAAACATTATTCGGGCAGTTGCCCCTCTATGCCAAGAAAGTGTACATTTTATCGACTCTGGAGCCACGCAACACACATCCGTTGTTGAATGAGAAGATTGGCCTCAAAGCCCTTGGGTAGGTCTAAAATTAGCTTTTGCTAGGAATGACCTTTACTAAAGTGAGTTACTGTGGCAAGTTACTAACGAAACACTGGGGATGATCAACGAATAAGTTACTTCTCCCGCATTTTGATAGACCCTAATCACTAAAAAAAAAAGTACGAATTTTCAAAAAATAAGTGGGCATAAAATAAGGGATCAATTTAGCATAAACTTACATTGCAAACTGAAATCTCCCCACCCAAAAGTAATGGGGGTTGAAAAAAACGAAAAAAACGTTTTTTTTGTAGACATAATGAGTAAATGGCTAAATTTTCAGGCTTATAGCCCATAAGCCTGCCAGCCTAACTTGGAAACCGGAAGACACTTATGCTGGCAGTGTTAGTTGACGGTTTTAAATAAACACAACAATCCCCTTCGGTCATGAAATTTTTATTACGAACGAAAAAGACCGCACGTTCTTTTTGAAGATACGTGCAACTATCTCATCTGGCAGGGATTTGAAGTAATACCTCATTAAATGAAGTTAGTTTTTGACAAGCGACCTTTACCTGCATTGAAATCAACGAGAAAGGAAATGGTTGTTGATAGTTTCAGGTCGAAGTATTGTCACACCGTGTTGATGTTGGGTGATAAAGAAAAATGGGAGAGGTTAATTAGCTCGAATGGAGACGAACAATAAAGAAAGGCTGTGGGTAACTTTTATCTACCTAATCTTTCTCTTTTATCAAAGCATTTTATCCGTTGAATAATGCTGTCTGGGTTTCAAGAGAATAATGTTACAAGTGTGTGTGTGTATGAGGGGGTGATCTAGCACCAATTTACACTTGCAAGGAGGGCCTTTTCCCCCAGGAGGCGGATATGATTTGAATTGTAATAATTTTGTCACTTTTCGTCTTAGTGAGATTTTGGACAATGGAGCGACAATTTCTGGTTGTCACTTGAAAGAGATTGCTGTTTGAATATGTGAATTATGTCTAAAGTAAATCTATACAGACTTTAAGAAAATTGTCTCTGTGCTACATTTATGTTTTCACAATTCTAATAATTTTACAGTTAACCTGGCTATACCAAACTAATTCAGAGGGGATTGTCGGTAAAGCCGAAAGCTCGTTATATCTGATAGTTGTCTCTTGCTAACCGCATTTAACGAACATCGTTCGGTAAATCCAAAGGCAGTTCGGTTGCACCTCGTTCTATTTTTGACTTTACCTTACATCGTTCCGTAAATATAATGGAAGAGTTCGTGGGACTGTCCGAGTTCAGTGGTCTAGCCTTTTGCGGCGTTTAGTTTAAGATCAAAATGTAGTATCTGTTTTCAATTTTAAACTTTATGATAGCCGTAATTCAATTGTTTTCTCCATGTATTTTATTTTAATTTAGTTTTTTAATTGACAAAAACAACTTATACTATGGTTGCATTTTGATCGTTTTCTTGAATTTTATTGAAATAATTTACGTACAAAACAATAATTTAATCGCAAAAATACAAGACATACAATCGTTTATTCTATCACAAAGTTTAATCATCATTATTGAGTTAAAAAGAGTTAATGGAGAGTTATAATGAGTTAAAATAATTTAGTTGAATCATTGGCTTGACTTTTTCACAGTGCGAGTAGGGTAAACACTTGAGATTCAACACGGGGTTGCTACGTCAGGTGGTTTTGCTGTGACGAGAATATATTAGATTCATTTTAGCTGTTGTTTTCATCAATTGAAAAAAATATTCAAATTGAATTGAAGTTCACGAAGAAAACAATTAATACATAACAATAATAACATTTAAAATTGAAAACGGGAAGTTAATGTTATGTTTCGTTGATGTGCGAAAAACTGATACTACACTTTGATCTTGATCTTGATTTGATCTCAAAAGGCTGGACCATGAAATTAGGATAATGCAAAGTTCGTTATGGTCCACGTGTTAGCTGCATTTATCAAACTCCATCTGGTAAATAAGAAAGTTCGTTATGGTCCACGTGTTCGTTAAAGCCGAAATTCGTTTACTTTTAAAAAAATTGATTCAAACGAAAATTTGAATAGATTCTATAACCGATTTCATTTGCTTTTGCAAGAACATTTATATTTTGGGAAACATGTAGGCACAAGTATTTTGCCAACCAATTAATTGCGAATGACGGGAATTTCCGTCATTACAGAACAATAGCTTATTTCCATTTCTGTGATGAAAAATCAGTTTTACCTGTGTCAGGGCTTTTATCTTTCCATGGATAACCCTTCAATGGACAAGAGCTTCTATCTTGCAATGGATAACGATTACTCTTCACAACCTTCTTCTGTTAATGTGTTAAAGGATTGCCTTTTGAAGATTTTGTATAATTGTAATTATGCCAGTGGAATATGTAATTAGCCTCCAATTTTTGATAACTAACACACACCTGAATTGTTCATGTGCCAAGCCCTGGCTCTCTCAAAAATATGGCTGAATTAACCATAATCATTATTAGAATTGATTCGATCTTAATCAATACTGACATTATGGTCACCCATAGAATGAATGGTGGAGCTTTCTAAACTCAGACTCAGAACTGGAACCACATGATGTAAAAGGAATATTTTTTCATTGATTTAGAAAGAAAGAAAGAGATCTGGTTAGTCACTCAATAGAAACTGTCATGTGAACAATGTCTTTTGACAGCGTACCGTGTTGTGGGTGATCTATTAAAAAATTGGGAAAAAGGGTGATCAATGAATAAGTTATTTCTCTTGCCTTTTATTGGGAAGTGATCTCTAATGTCTGAATTTTCAAAAAAAGTGTAAATGCTGCTGAACACAAACTGAGAGATGAATTTAACATAAACTTACTTTGTAAATTGAGCCCCTACTAAAAACCTATTATGTCTAGAAAAATAGCCCTCTTGCTCCATTGGTGCGGCCTGTATGCGTGATACATAGATATACAGCCAGCTAGCTAGACCAACTTAAAAACTGATGAAATCTAAATTTTGGCTGATGGTCTCTAATAACAAAAAAACACACACTTCTGATCCACTTATTATACACCTACCTTTTTGTTTTTTGTTAAGTTCCATGTGTGGTTTGAAAAACAAAAACTAGTCAATGGGAATTTGATAAAATTACTCTGGTTAAAAGAAGGCTGAACTACAAGAATTATACCAGTAATTGGTCATTATCTGAACACCACTCCTCGTAAGTTGTTTTTCCATCAGGCTGATTCCAATATTGTTCTGCTTTTTACATTAACTTCTTTTCGAAGTTGAGGAAAATATACTGATGGTTCATTATGAAGTGATGGAAACCTGTTGAATCCAACTCGTCAGTCAAGTAACTCTGCCAAAAATCTGAACAGATTGTTGATCCTTCAGTGACTTACTTCTTTATAGCATGAAGGAATATTTCTGCAGTTCAATTGTAACAGAAAGCAGACTGAGGAGAACATAGAAAAAAGTAGAATGGAGGTTTGATTATGATGTTCTGAAGATCACTATGATTTTTGTTGAGAATAGGTCACTAGTGAAGTGAGAAGAGGATTAAGTTATTAGCGAAGTCATTATGTTTCATATGTATTATATTAAAAAAGCTTGACCACTGGATGTTAAGTTTTAACGTGTATTTTGTGTGAGATTATTTATTTATTTGCAACAAACAGGGAATACATTTTTGTTAATTATCTTTGTATGTGAGTCCTCATAATATTTTGGTATGGATTGTGTGTGTATGATTTGATGCGACCTAGTCATTGTGACCCAAATCAATGTATGGACAACTCGACTCAGATTAATAATATAGTCTAAAGCATTGCAGAAAGAAGCTTTTTAGAATATTTACAACAAATAGCTTGTAATAATAGATTTAACTTTTATATAAATATGAAATTAATATGAATATTCTAAATTTTTATACGGGATATAATTTTAAACATTGAAGAAAAAACCCTCTAGAATATTCAGAGGGAAAAGCTTGTAAGGATGAACAGATTTGATTCTTATGTAAATTTGAAATTTATATAAATATCCTTATGAATATACTCAATTTTTATTCGTAATATAGTATTAAAAATTGAAGAAAAAAGCCCTCTCAGTATTCAAAAGGAACAGCTTGTGAAGATGGAAAGATTTAATTTTTATATAAATATGAAATTTATATAGATATTTTTATAAATATACTTAATGTTTATTTGTAATATAGTTTTAAACATTGAAGAATAAACCCTCTAGAGTATTTAGAAGGAATAGCTCGTAATAATAAACAGATTTAATTTTTATGTGAATATGAAATTTGTACATATATTTTCATAAGTATTCTCAATTTCCATCTGTAATACAGTTTTAAAGACTGAAGAAAGAAACTGCTGGAATATTTGTGTCTTTTATTGAATGTATGATGAATGAATTATAAATTCATGCCTTAATCATGTTATGTACTTCAATTTATCTTCATAAAATATCTTTGAAAAATATTAAAACACAATTCGCATTGAGTTTGGTCACCTTAAAATGACTACATTTTCTCCTCATCTTTTTTGCATCAATTTCACTGATAGAAAAAAGTTTGAAGTGAAATAAGATTATGTACTCATATTCTGGTTTAACAGTCACAGAAACAGACAACAAACCTTGTGTGATCCAGGGGACCACTTGATTCGAAGTTCCGAAAAAGGAATATTAGCATGAGTGAGAAAAAAAAGGCTGATTGATGAAAGTTGTTAATTTTTGTCACTAGGGAATTACAGGAAATGTTAGGCGCTATTTTAAGGGATGAGAGGAAGTGATGTAATTGGGTGCTATTTTAAGGGCTCGTATTTGGCTTAATGATTTTTTTACAAAGGGAGAGGAATGCTACTTTTAATTATCTAATTTAATTATTTTTTTCATGTACTGACTGTTATAGCCACTGTGAATAATAATGGAATTCATGACATGATCTGTAAAATGGTCCATGGTCCATGTACCATGTAATGATAGAAACACAAATATATAGAGTAATTGTAATAGAACTTTTGGATCAAATTAGTTGGACTAAATCTGAGTATGAGAGGTTGGACTCCAGAACTTGTATCTACTCCTGAAACATAGATAAATAGGAAATGAGAATAAACCTTTTGAGCAATTTCTGGTGGACTTCTTTCTGCTGGGAAATATCATCTCTTGACTTGGAATTAGAGTAAATATATATATATCAAATCACCATAGCCCCACAAATGGCATGACCAACCAGCCAAGTGAGCTACATGCTCTTTTCTCTTTGTGTGTCTGTGTTTATCTATATGTTTATGTGTATCTTCAGGTGTTCATAATCATATATTTAGGGCTACAACCTTGATATTTTGCATGAGTACACCACTACGCACCATCTACATCTGTTTCTTTCGGGTCTTTATGATTGTTTTGGGACCAACAATGTCCAAATATCGTGCTGGTATTTTTTAGGATAATTCCTGATAGAAGAACAATTTTTTTTTAGATAATTTTCCAGATGATTACTTCTGACACACGTGGGCTATGGTGGTTCACTCATGTGAGGTACAGATATATTTATTGATTCTGCACAGTTATGTTAGCCTAGGCCACTGGGTCTATTTAAGTTCATTTAATTTATGGATGGATGAATTATGGAGGTACTATTCTCTGCTGCTGTTTTGTTGATGGATATGGTTCAAGTCTGTGTTTATTTTCACTGACAATAAATGTGATGGGGTCATGATTATCAACTTGTATGCATTTTCAGAAGTATCTCTATTTATAAATGTTTTTCTTTGTATTTTTATTCTTTCTCAAAGTGTTGAAAGGATGTTGGTCTTCACATGGAAGGATAAATCAGCTTTTTTTTTTTTTTGTACCATTTGCTGGTGAGGGTGGGCTTGTTAGGTAAAAATATCATGTTATTCATTATTTATAAAATTGTTAGCTCTGAACCACCACTACCACTACAAGCCACAACTATACCAACAATATTTGGGCATTGTTGGTCCAAAATGACCATAGAGACCATTAGGAGCACTTTTATGAAAAAATGAAAAAAAAAACGATTTTTAGATGGGGCTTAGTTATGTATTCAGTATTCATGCAGATTTCCAAGGTTGCAGCCCCCAAAATGTGACCAGCAGTGCCCAAGAGACACAGAGACATACATATACATAGGCACAGACACTCAAAGAGAGAAGAATCTCACTTGGTTGGTTGGTCGGGCCATTTGTGTGGTTATGATGATAAGATAACGATGATACCAATAACATATACATGTTATAATGTGGCTCGATATTACACGGAATTACTCATAATGCAGTTTGAGCATGGAGTCCAATTTTGAGAATGTTGTATTTGGTTCTCAAAATATTAGCCAAATAAAAAAAAAATAGAAAGTCTGAAAGATGAAATGAATTAGATGAAAACATTTCAGTTGTCAATAAATTGAATTCCTCGTCTGTCCCCCTTTCCATGCTAGAAAGATTACTAACGCTACATATGTCTCTAAGTTTCAAGATGTGACCTCATAGTAAGGTGTCCCGATTTGAAAAAAAAAAAAAAAAAAAAATTATTTCTGTCTTCCTCACCCTAGCCCCAGCCCCACACTTTTCTGTTCATTTCTGCATGGATTACAAGAGTTGGTCTTGAAGAGGTTTGGGACAGGGAACTAGGATTGAGACTTGTAAAAATAGAAAATCATAGACCCCGACTTCCATGTTATAACAGGTCTATAGTGTATATCATTCTCCAGAATGAGAACAAGCCACTCCTGTAAATTGAATATAGGGTATAGTTTAAAATTCTGAATATAATAGGCATCTGAAGAAGGTCGGAGGTTACAATGGCTGAAACATTGTGACTATAACAATCAAAATGGGGACACAAATTCAAATAAATTGTTGTAAAATAATGATGATTCTGTATCTTAAGAAATTCCTGCAGAAGTTACAATCCTGCGAGTTGAATAACAGTTTATATATTTGCCGGTTCAATTGAAAAATATTTTCCAAGCAAGACTTGGGTAGGGGTTCGGCTTGAATAACAAGTCAACTTCTTGAGATGCGATCAAAAAAGTCAGGGATCGATCTAATTTTATAGTTCGCATAGATACGTAGGTTCCTGTAATTGGTAGATATGTATTAAACAGAAACAACTTCATGTACCCATTTATATCTGTAACATATGACACCAAACAAAATAGTTTTCTAGAAGGTTTCTTCGTCTGGCATCCTTCAGAAGCTGTAACACCGGGAAGTAATCTAGATTTGAGATAAAATATTGTTTACAACATTTGAAATCATGTCATAACATTACTTTCTGATGTTTCATTCCCTGAAGAGTGTCAGATGAGAAAAACACTCAAGAAACTATTATATATATATATATATATATATATATATATATATATATATATGCTGTAAATATACGTGGGTACGTGTAGTGGTTTTTGTTTGATTTTTATCCGCTGAAGCAAGGAAGTTAGTCTGCACAGGAACTGCAGTAAGATAATTTTCAAGTACGACAAATACTTAGAGGACAAAGATACAGCGATCAGAAAAAAATTGTAGAACTGAAGAAAGTAGACCACTACAGCTACCGAGGACAACGACTCTCCATGAAATTCTCAGAAGAAAAGGGAGGCAAAATGTACGGAGATCCTTGGTTGCCCAACGACTGGACACCTAAGGATTGCCGAGCTAGACCAAAGGATAGAACGGAGTCATATGCCTTGCCTTAGCTTGGTTGCAGCAGCTGGACGTCAAATTGGGTGTCAAACTACCTTAAAGAATCTCCACTCTTTGGTTTGGAATCAGAATTGTCTTTCTCCTGGACTGGTTGCCTTCCCAAGGCTAGAGGGCCAGACCTGCCTTTCTATTTTACCCTTGACTGAAGGATATTTTGTCCTATGAAGAGGTTTCCATTCTGGAATCAAGCCTATGACTTCTTGCATGTTAAGCAGAAGTACTAACCATTAAACAATCTCATGTGTTGACATCATGATGAATGTTACAACCATCTGTTCATAATTCGAAAGGATTATAAGGGTCACCGTGGTAATCAGAGTGGAAAGTAATACCTCTGTACAGAAAAGTATTATTTAGCAAAGTCAAAATTGCTTTGGCCCGTGCTGTAATTTATTAGATTCCTTTTGTTAAGGAGGGAAACTATAGAATCAAATTGAATAGCCAACTTTGTGGTTGATGTAATTGCATATTCATCAAGAGTGGTCAGTGTTCATGCCTACTAAAAGATGTGATTTTAGATGCCAAACGTTCAAGCCTAACAACACCTCCCTTTCTGCACCTTAGTTAGCAATTTGATTAAAAGAAAAAAAAAATACTGAAAAATAATACAAGAATGAAGAGAGAACATAAAATATTTGTTTTTTTTTTCTCAGGTGTACCATGAGCTTCATGGAAAACATTTTGGTTTTTGTTAAGGGCTACTCAGAGCTTCATGGAAAACTTTTTTGGTTTTCGTTGAGGGCTACTCAGAGCTTTATGGAAAACATTTGGGCTTTAGTTGAGGTATCCCTTGAGCTTTATGGAAAACATTTGGGCTTTAGTTGAGGTATCCCTTGAGCTTTATGGAAAACATTTGGGCTTTAGTTGAGGTATGTGTCACAATATCAGTGTTAAAATCTAAGTAAAAGCTAGGATTTTTTAAATGATTTTTAGGGCAGGCAAGCCCTGCCTATTTGGAAAATTAGTGTAACAAAATTTTGCCACCCTCTTTTTCCACTATTGAATCACTGTAGCCCCACAAATTATCTGTCTGATCAACCAGCCAAGAGGGCTATAGATTCTTCTCACTTTGCTTGTGTGTGTGTATGTCTGTGTGTGTTTCTGTGTGGGCACTCTTGGCTATATTTTTGGGGTTACAATTTCAAAGATTTGTACGTAGACCTTCCCCGGGATTTGCCACACTTATCTATCGTTAGCGTTGCAGAGCCAGTACTTTCTGAATAATGTCTAGGTTGTCTTTCCATCTAGTATTCTGCTGGCCTCGGTTGCACGTGTAGTCTCTGAGGATCCATGCTGTGAGTTGTGATGTCCATCGGTTGTCTACCATTCTTGCGACATGGCCAGCCCATTGCCATTTGAGTTTTTCAATGGATTATAAGATGTCTCACACTCCTGTCTTCTCCCTGATGTATTGTGCTGTCTTGTGGTCTCTTCCTGTGAGGTTGACACCACTAGGCACCATCTAAAAATTTTTTTTTTTTTTTAAATCTTTTTTGGATTGCTATGGTCATTTTTAACCAACCAAAAGTTCCCCAAGTAAGGTATTCCTGTTAGATAATTTTTTCAGATAATTTGTTTTGGTACTCACGCTAAGGTGATTCATTTATGTGAAGTACGGATATTTGGTGTTGTGCTAGACTTGATAAATATCCATAATGTTACCTTTGTTCCATCCACAGTTTTACTACACAATTAATTTCCCCTGTATACATGGATATTTTTCAAACTCTTGTCCTCATCTTCTAAACACAGCGTAGAGGTCAGCTATTTCTTTGCAATTCTATGGGGTCGGAATAATTTGAAAACAAAAACAATGCTTCTATAACACCAATAATGGGCATCATGATTTTGACCCTGGAAACTCTCTCACCTAAAAATAGACAATGGAATAAGGATATTCTGCCTCCACGCTTTGAAAGGTCTCCAAATTCCAAACCCTCCCCATTATGATACCTGCCTGGAAGAAGCCGTAGGGTATAAGATCTGAAATGCTGTGTTCAAAAGAAGGGTGAAGTTGAGGCCAACGGTCTAGTTATACTGATGGTCCTTCATCTCAAAAAGTCGGACAGAAATGATTTTTCCTGGCTGATACAGAAAATTGTACTCTTGGTCTGACATGAAAAAGACTATAAATTGCTTGTTGAGCGTTTGTGATGTTAGTAATGACCGGTATCATATCGGTCTAAACAGGACATGCCTTATCATTGTTTGTAATTGAATGACTATCCACATTCGGCCTTTGTTTAGATTTGTAACCCTTACCACAACCTATCCTACTTAATGATTCTCTCTATATCTTTTTATTATGACATTTCTGTTTATTTTTCATTATCTGTCTCGTCTTTCTTTCTTCTCTCTCTTTCTTCCTTTTTCTCTTTTATTTTTTCTTCCTCTTCTTTCTTTTCTTTCATATTTTCTATCTCTTCTTTATTCCGTCTCTTTTTTCTGTCTCTCCTTTCTTTTTTTTCTCTCCCTTCTTTCTCTTTTATCATTTCTTTTTCTCTCTCATCTCTTCTTCACCCTTTTCTTTCTCTATCTATTCTTTCATCTACTCTTTCTTTCCTTTCATCTTCTATTTTTTTCTCTTCTTTCTTTCTTTTCTTATCTTCTTTCCCTTCTTTTTTCCTATCTCCTCTCTTCTTTATCCTTTTTTTCTTTTCTAACTCTCATCTTTTTTCTCTCTCTTTTCTTTTTTCTCATCTGTTTCTCTTCTCTTTATCCTTTTTTCTTCTACCCCCTTCTCTTCTCTCTACCTTCTTCTCTCCCCTTCTCTCTGTCTTCCTCCCTCCTGTCTCTCTCTTCTTTATATATTTTTTTCTTCCCTCTTTTCCCTTCAACATAAGAACAATAAATAAACAAACAGATAAAGGACAGCAAAGGAGTAAAAAGAGAAAGAGATGGCACCCACAGAAAAAAGAGAACACTAATAGAGAAAAAAGAGAAAAACAAACAAATCAATTGAAAAGGAAGAAAAAAAAAGTAACTCCTAAAAAAAAGGACGTTATAAAAACAAACAATTTGGTTGCATTATGACTAGATATGTATTTTGTCTAGCCATAGGCTTCTTTGACCAAATTGATTAAGTCATTGTCCATGAAAGATGATCGATCACCCAGGATATGAAATGTAAATTCAAGTTTGCTCTTTGTTGCTAATTCACTTTACTTACTCAGGCAATCAGAGAGGATTCGATCTAGAAAGATGTGATAAAACAAAACAACAATGAGATGAGACAAAAATCAATAAAGTGATTCATTTCTGGAGCTCAATGTCTAGACACTGCATGATTTGTATAGCTGTATTCAGACTGAGTTCCATGGAACCTTTCCAGGGGTTTCTCAATACGAAGTAACATTTTTGCAATATGATTAATGATTCTTCATTAAATGAATGATTCCTTCACAGCTTTTACATTTCTTTATACTATTTCTTAAACATTGACCGTAATTTTTATGTAAGAAAAATTTAATGCCAATTTCTTTTTTAGTTATAAATGTTTTGGTTATTTACGTGACACAGACGCTGCTCAGTCAGTAGTCAATCATATGTCTATTTTTCTTCAGTAATCTTCAGTTTTACTTTTCCATTCAAATGTGTATTTTCTGTTTGGGTTTATATATATTTTGATAAATCCATAAACAAGGCCTGATTCCAATACACATACACATTATTTCTATTAATAGTTGGACCATCCTCATCTTAGTTGCTTTTCATACAACGTTTCGGCAGTTGTACTCTACGGCCTTCATCAGGTATCATCTGGTAGGTGTGGGGATGTAACAAACCCCAAACCCTTTATCTAACCGACAGGTGTGTATTGACCGCACTCCCATCTTAGCATTAGTAGTATTATTATCATCTCACACTGGGATTGAACCTAGAACCATCAGATTACTTGCAGTAATTTGTCTGATTCTGTAACCACTACACTATGTGTCCAAACAACCAAGATGAGGATAGTCCAAATATTAATAGAAATAATAATGATACCTCATCTCAAAAATTCAGAGATATACACATACACATGTTTTATAAATTGTGTTATATCATATACAAACTTATTTGAAATGATCTCCCATCATTACATGGTTAAAACTCAATTTAGACAACGTAAATAGAATAAAAAATTGAAGGAAATCGGCTTGCTGTAGGAATGGAACCTGCTACCAAGTAGTGATGCTCTTACCATTAAGCTAAACAGCTGCTGGTAATTAAAAGCCCAAATAACTGCTTTCAACCCAGATTCTCATCTTGTATAATTTCGGTCTCTTTGTCTCTTTCAATGTATCGGTTATATTTGTGTAGAATGAGTCGTTTTGTGAAGGGGTTCTATAGAAGATTTAATCATTGAAAAGGGTTCCTTGTGGATTTGAAGTTTTAAGATCACTGAACTAGTGAAAAGAGTTTCAGTGAATGGGGCATGCTTTGTGGCTGAGATAGTTGCATATTTCCCAATTGACAACAGTGCTCTATATCTTAGTCATGGTTACAAGTGCTGACTTTTCATTCAAGATGGGCAGTCCTTCTCCAATTGGAAGATTGGTACAACATGGAAGAAAAGATTAAATACCCTTCCTTTCCATTCTTATGATCAGTTGACGACACATAAGGCAATCATTTTGGCCCCATTACTCAAACGATCCATGGAAATTCAATAATTTTTTTGTAGCAATAGTGGATTATTACAGGGCTGGGATACTGGCCCAAGATTGACTGCTTTATAGGGCTAAAGGTCTCCAGTAATCCAACAAAAGGTGACTTATTCATTGATTATCCCATTTACCAATTTTTCTAATTGATCCCCCCTAACGCAGCCAAGAAACGTCAATCATATGGCTGTTTCTATTATGTGATTAACCAGACCTGTCACTTTTTTGATGCGTTTTGTTTTTATCAAGTTGATCATACATAGCAACTTTCATTTTGATACTGAACTAATTCCGTTCAAATAGAGAGGAGAATTAATTTCAATGTTAATTGATTTATCAAAAAAAGAAAATTTGAAACTCTTATATTAATTTATGAATAATGCACTCTGGTGAAATCCTCAAAAGAAGAAGAAATCATGCAAAGAATGACTCTAGGTCAGCAAACTTTCAATAGAGCCAGCTCAACCTTTAAAAATCAGAGAATCCCATTAGTCTTAAAAAAAAAAGGGTATATAACCAATGCATCCTCCTGATAGTCACCTATGGAGCTGAAACATGGAACTCAACCAAAAGATTGACCCTCAAATTAAGTACTGTATAATGTGTACGGGAGAGAATCATGCTCAGCATCACGTACAGAGAAATTAAAAAAACAAAACAGCACAGTACGTTAAAGAAAAAAACAGGAGTCAGGGATATCATAGAATCCATTAGAAAACTCAAATAGCAATAGGCTGGTCATGTTGCAGAAATGGCAGACATTATGACTCACAGTGTGGATCCCCAGAGATCATATACAAAATGTGCCTGGCAAAATATGAGATCGCACGACAAACTAGTCAAGTTCAGAAAGTATTGGCTCCACGATGCTCATGATAGAAAGTTCTGGCAAATCCTGGGGAATTTCAATGTCCCAACAACAGACGCTAAAAGACTGATGATGTAATGAAACTCCCTCAAATGTATTTTTCGTGGATAAAAAATGCTTGAAAATGTCTATATAATTACAAGCACATGCTGTTACAATAAAACAGCTGGGCCACCAACAAAAATTTACTTAATAAGAACCATTTGTTTTCTACATCACATAGAGAGAGAGATGAAAAAGATTTTAGATGTTTTTGTAGATGTTTTTACTCTATTTTAGATGTTTTCCAACGTAAAACGCCAGTGATGTCATAAATGGAATTTAGTCTGACCATATTTATTCTTCAATGGATTTTTTTTTTTTACCTAAGTTCATATTTTGATTCTGCTGTTTTTCAATTGTTGACGGTGATGGCTTTTTTCAACAATATAACACTCAGTATATCTCGGAATTTTTGAGATGAGGTATTATTATTATTTCTATTGATATTCACATGGACACATAGCGCAGTGGTTACAGCATCAGACAAATTACTGTTAAGTAATCTGATGGTTCTAGGTTCAATCTTAGTGAGAGACAGTATAACAATACTACTAACGCTAAAAGAGGGGAGTATGGTCAATATACCCCCGTCGGATAAATAAAGGGTTCGGTTCGTTACTTCCTAAAAATCTCCCAGATGATACCTGACGAAGGCCGTAGAGTGCAACGGCCGAAACGTTGTATGAAAAACAACCAAGATGAGGATGGTCCGAATATCAATAGAAATAATATAACACTCGATTCCGACAATGATTTTGTTTCTGTTTCTTGAATGATCCATGGAGAGACAATTATTGTTTGTAGCAATTGTGAGTTTTCATAGGGCTGGGCTGCCAGCCCGATGCCCAAAATAGATGTTCATCTATGTGAAACACCAATGATGTCATGAATGGAATCTTTTCTTACTGTATGTATTCTTTGATGGGATTTCTTTTACAGGACTTCAAATTTTGATGCTACAGTTGTTCAATTATTGACTGTGATAGCAAGTCATTATTATTATCATTATCATTATTATCATTATTATTATCATTATTATTATCATTATTATTTTAATGTTTTCTCCAGTCTTTTCAGTGAAAGCTCAACCAAATTTTATTTTCCCTTGAGAGGAATCAAACGGCAATTTTGTTGCGAGTTTGACTTGATAGAAAGTCATAATGTTTGAGGCTACATCATTAAGTGAATTACTTCATTATGCTATTTTATTTTTGTACTTATGTTAATTAAACGCATAATTGAACGGCACTGTAAAGTGGACATGCCATTCCTCAAGGAATGTTAGAACCATTCCGCCCGACAGATGGTTGTGTCATTTCATCTCCCCGCCCTCTAGATTGCTCCTTATTTCAACCCCTTTCTTTTTCTGCGTGATTTTAATCGGAAAGAAAAGTCAATTATTTTATTATCAGGACGACTGAAAAGGTTGTTCTGTTTTTATCATTATATGGCATTGGGAGCATTTAGGCCTTTCATTAAAAAAAAAAAATCTTTTTTGAATGTACTGTGACATATGCATGCACATACACACACACAGTGTATATATATATATGTCTTGAAAGCTTTACAGCTTTGAACACTAAACATTAAAAACTTTTTCAAAAGATTTTTTGTGTCACTTCAGCCATCTATTTCCAATGTTTATCAATGTAATTCCCTTCAGTGTTTTTTTCTCTGTTTCACACATACTTCATTATTATGGTACAATGTATAAATTTTCTCTTGTTGGAATCATCAGTTTTTACCATGTAAATGTTTCGGGGATTTTAAAAACAAAACATCTATATCAACATGGCACCCCACTAGTTTTGATTAAACATCATCCCCCTTTATGGCATAGTGCAGACAGTCTGACAATTGCATTGACATGAAACTTGAAGTCACCGTGAAGCATTGAATTTTCTATGTACATCTATTTACATATGCTCTATCCCCAATATTGTGCTATATTCATTTATAGATAACTCAACCCTCAAAAAATGATAACAATATGTAAATATATGAAGGGGTAGGATGTAGATCCAACAGAATGTCGAAGTTCACAGTTCTTATGAGAGATATGGTAACAAGTACAGAAATTCATGGATGACAGTTAGAGTAGAGATATCGTCGGGTATGACACTTGGTAAGGAGAAATGACAATTGATGGATCGAAGAGCTTATCAATTGGTGCCCATGGGACAATAAATGCTATAGAAAAGGACAAGACACAAGGAGATGGGAAAGGCTCTTGTCCAGCAGTGGACTTACAATGACTGATGATCATGATGATATATGTAACAGTTAGCCAAGGAAGAGATTGACAACTTCTACGATGACTTGAACTCCAAAGTACCAAAATATACTTCAAAATCATTATGGGAGACTTCAATGCTCAGGTTGGACATGGCATTAAAAGTTGTGTCTGCAACTTTGGATACAGAATTCAGAACCGAAGAGGTGAGGATTTTCTTAATTTTGCAACAGTGAATAGGTTCAAGATGATGAACACCTTTTTCAAGAAGAACCCAAATGGACTTAGAGGAGCCCCAACCATGAAACTAAGAACAAAATCGACTATATCTAAGCAGACAAGAGTGACATTGTCAAAGATATCCAGGTCCTAAACCAAGTCAATGTAGGAAGCAACCACAGAATAATATCACGTAAAACTCAAATTAACACCAAAAAAAGAATGCAGGAAATGATCCACACCAAACTGTAACCACTAAGTGTACAAAAAGAACTCCGTCAATCCTTTGAGCTCAAACTGAAAAACGGATAATAACTTCTCATTAAACGATAAGAAAATATCAACAAGCTCAACCACAAAATAAGAATGTCTTTAATAGAAGCTGTCAATATGTTGGAGCTACCATCAGTAAACTCTCAGAAGAAACCAAGAATCTCATGGAAAAATGCCGAAACCACAAACCACCAACAATGAGAAGATTGATGCAATCAAAATGAACAAGACCTTCTGAAGAAAACAAAGAGAAGATAAAAGGAGATTCTTAACTACAGTCATTAAAAACATTCTTGAAAAAAGTAGAGGCTTTGAAACTAGTGGAAAAGATCTCAGTAACTAGTGTGTCCAGAGAATATAGAACCTTTGTAATGGATAGGGACTGAATTGTTGAATGTGCCCAAGAATTCTACAAAAATCTTCAATCCCCTAAACTAGGGATACAAATCAATGGACAAGATACAAGTATGAGTGATCATATCTCTGAATTTTTGAGATGAGGTATTATTATTATTATTTCTATTAATATTCGGACCATCCTCACCTTAGTTGTTTTTCATACAATGTTTCGGCCGTTGTACTCTACGGCCTTCATCAGGTATCATCTGGTAGATGTGGGGAAGTAACGAACCGAACCCTTTATTTAACCGACGGGGGTATATTGACCGCACTCCCATCTTAGCATTAGATGAAGGTCGTAGAGTACAACGGCCGAAACGTTGAATGAAAAACAACCAAAATGAGGATGGTCTGAATATTAATAGAAATAATATGAGTGACCTGTTTGAAGATTTCCCAGTGGATACTCTGTAGGGGGATGAAGCAAGCCATCAGATATCAGAAAAGGAAAGGCTTCAGGACCAGATAATATCACCATTGACTTGCTCAAAAAAGCTGCCGTTATTATGCTACTATATATGCAAAGGAACCCAAAAGATCTTGGTAACCACAGACCAATACAGATCACAAAAACACTAAATGAAAACTAACCATGGAACAGATTGGCTTCAGAAGAGGCTACTCTATCATAGCTCATCTCCGTTTGGTAAATCAACTAAAAGAGAAAGCAGCAGAACATAAAACGCCACTCGCTGTGGCATTGGTTGAATTCAAGAAAGCCCCCTACTCAATGGAAATCCCTAAAGTCATTGATGCTATCTTGCCAGGCATAGTCCCTATGCATGTCAAAATATTACAACCTAAAAGTTATTGAATAATATACTCTGTAGCCTCCAGTCTAATACTCTGCTGAGAAGCTGTTTTTTCTTTTCAGATTTTAAATGAACAAGAAAAAGAAGTGACTCTGTTCAAAAACTGTGACATTGTATATACATTTTTTGAGAGCATTTGTCTACATTTGTATATCTAATGAAAACTGAGTTTTCAAGATAATATCTGTTAACATGTCCAAAACAAAAATAATGATTGCATCAAAGATAAAACAAAAAATATCGTCCAAAATGCCATGGTGATATATATATATATACATATGTATATATATAGAGTTTGTATAAACACTATTCAGCTTTCTTTCTTTTTTTTTCTCTCTCTCTCTCTCCTCTTCCTTTCTTTCTTTCTTTTTCGTTACTTTCCATTTTTTTTTATATCTGGAGAATGCATCTAAAAAATGATATGACGTAGGTTGATATAAGATAGAAGAAAATATTCTTCTTTCTTTGTCCACTCTCTATATCTTATCTCTCTATCTTTTCCAATGGTATGGACTGATGAGGAGAGAAAAAGAAGAAAGAATGCTGTGTATATCCTTTTGATCTTTCACTTTTTGGGTCATTTAATTATTCACAAACGCTGTTAGCCTATTTGAAAATTAGTCTCAACATGAACTTCTCACTGTTCTGAGAACTGTTGACTGTCCTTGCAATTAAAAATGACTATAGCAGAAACCAAATTAAGTGATGAATCTCTATGTAATTAGTCCAAAGATTTTCATGATTTTGTATTTAAGAAATGTTCTTTTGAATTCCTTATCTGTGTTCCCCTTGTGTACACTCATTACCTCACAGTAGGACAGAGGAATACAGATGCTTACACAGGGTGTGGCTAGGTAAGAGTTGGCTGACTAGTCCAATGCTTGCTTAGGGTGGAGTTAAGTATTTGTGTTCACGTCTAGAGTGTTGTTATAGTAAAGGTTATTTAGTTATGTTGTTGAAGAACACTGAGGAACAGACATTGGTTATAACCCATAGAAATTGGTTTCTTTTTACCCTATAGTATTATTTCATTGCTAGTTCAACTCTATTTTATCATTGTTCTGAAAGTACTGACTCCGCGATCCCCATGATGGAGAGGTATGGCAAGTCTAGGGGAACGTCATATATGTTATGAAGCATTTTGGCTATTATTTCTTTTACTAATTTATTCATAGTGCCAATAGATAATGGAAATATTCTAGAAATTTCGCAATTGGATTATATTTGGGCTTTTATTATTTTGCTTGAACATACCTGTCAGAAATGACAGAGTTATCTTTATATGGATCGGCAAAAAGGAGCCTGAAACTATTTCATTGGGTAATTTTTTTTTTATGGTTCAAGTAATCTAAGTTTAGAATTTTTTTAAAATTACGACTCATCTCAAACTGTTTTGATGTGCGATGATCAGACACAAATTTTTAAGAGTTTCTATGACGTAATTTTTTATTGTCATGTCACGATAAGAAGGTAAACCAACCAATGAGATCATCCCATTTGAGTGTAGTCAAACAAATAAGCAGAAAAATTTACATATGAGCTCATTATTTGGTTAGATGACTAGTTTTACTCCATCTTATTATTGTTGCTTTTTTATCCTGGCAATCTGGGTCGAGGCTCTCTTTATTTATTCTGCTATTTTATTACCAGCTTTATTCCATCTTATCATTGTTAGGAACCATCAACCAAACTTTTCACCTTAACTGTCGACATAAGTTTCTTCTGTTTTTGAAGTGGTCTGGTTGGTAGGCTATCTATCCATTTACCTCTGTTCATACATTTTTTGATATCATTTGTCTACATTTGTGTCCCTAATAAAAATTGATTTTTCAAGATAATCTTTGTTGAAATATCCAAAACAAAAATAATGAGTGCAGCAAAAATAAAATGAAAAATATTGTCCAAAATGCCATACTTATAAATGTATATATATGGAGTATATATAAACACTATTCTGCTCTCTCTCTCTCTCTTTCTCTCCTTCTCTCTCACTCTTTCTCTCTTTCTCTCCCCCTCTCTCTCTCTCTCTCTCTTGTGCTTTCTATTTTTTTATCTGGAGATTATGGCTGTTAAAAAAAAAACATCAATTAAAATTGTCACCAAAACATAGGGTTTTTTTTTCTTTTAAACTGGTCTAGCTGACAGGCTACCTATCTATGTACATACCATCAATGGAGTTAGAGGGCTGAATATTTAACCATTTACTCCTTATCAAGTATAGAGAAATTTATTTTTGTTTTTTGACCCCCCCCCCCCCAATTTATTCTGAATGTAAGTATAAGTTTATGCTAAATTGGCCCCCTTAGTTTGTGCCTGACAGGGTTCCCCCCTTGTTTTTTGAGAATTTAGACTTAGAAGACTTAGGTGAAGGAAGTAACTTCTTATTCATTGATCACTCCTCTTCCCAATTTTTCAATTGATCACCCCCATCAAGGCATGCTGCTAAAAGGCATTGGTCTAATGACGGTTTGTATTGAGTGACTCTCTAGGTCTGTTATTGCTGCTTTGTTTCTTTTTTTTCCCAAATTAAAGGTTGAAAACCATTCCGTCTATTTTTGCAATAAAGAATCATGACTGAGTTAATCAAAACAAGTGAGATTTATGGAGTCAGTGTCATGAGCATTAATACTGCAGATGTTATGATCACAATGTATTCAGAAAGAGAGAGAAAAAGAAAAACAGCCAAAGTTAGGCATGGGAGAAATGTGTTTAGATATTTCATTTCACCAAGAATTTTTGCCTTTACTTCATATCAAAAGTAAACATCTGAAGGGTACCTTTATCAATTAATGTATACAGTAAATAGATGAGTTTGCATGATATGTTTCCTGTGTTATGCACATATATATCTTTATTAGTATTATACACTTATTTCTATATGATATAAAGCAATTTATAATTCATTCTATTGGACCAAATATGTCCACTTCTTGAATACATACTGTTGTGTTGAAAGAGATGAAAAAGACCAAGAATAAACAAGAATCAAGCTGGAAGCAGTTATTTGACCTTTGCATTACCGGCTGGCTGGTTAGCACAGTAATGAGTGCATCCCTACGTTGAAGCAGCTACCTATTGGTGGCAGGTTCGATTCCTGTAGTAGCCTCATTTTCTTTAATTGTTTGTTCTATTTACGTTGTCTAAATTGAGTGATATATTAACCATGTCCCGGCTGGAGATCATTTTAAGTAAGTTTCTATATAATGTAATACGATTTATAATTCATTCTGTTGGACCAAATATGTCCATTTCTCAAATACATACTTTTTGCGTTGGAAGACATAAAAAAGACTGAGAATAAACAGGATAAGAATTTAGGTTAAAATCAGTTATTTGGCCTTTGTATTAATGGCAGCTGTTTAGCTCAATGGTAAGAGCATCGCTACATTTATATAATGTACATTGTGTGTTTGTGAGTATTGGTAATGTTTAATTTGCTGTACAAAATATGAAGTCAAAAAAGCAATTAATTATCAAGTCTGTATGTGTATATCTGCAAAGCGACTGTCATTGTGGACAATTTTTCAAAATTTTCCGAAGAAAAAAAAATGAAAGGAAAATTTTAAGTTAAGAACATTAAAAAGCAAACTAAAAATTTTCTTTTTCCCTTTTTATCTTCTTTGTGGAAGTCCAATGGAGAAAGGCATGAGGGATTAATCCCTGCTACTGGTACCATATAACTCAGTGCAAACTCTGGTATATTAGAGAGAAGACGGACTTAGTATAGTACTATAGGTTATGGGATAAGTTGGTTTTGATGTGTCTTATTCTTTCCTATATAATACTTGTTCCAATAATTATGAATATGCAAATATTTAATTTCTAATCATTTGATTTTGAGAGTTGAAAGCAGGATCATTTAGCAAGAAGAAACAAATTTTCTTGTAAGTTGTATATTTCATTTTGCTTTGTGGTTCTAAAATCCAAATATCTGAAAAATATGTTTCTTTTAGTAGAATCAAACTGTTAAAAAGGAAAAAAAGCAATTTTTTTCAATCCTTCTAAAATCTTGTCCAGAATCAATCAAGGAGAATTGAAAAGGTGAATTCATATCGCTAAATGGAAGAGTAAAGTTGTAAATTAATTTTGATCTTTCCAGCTCAAAATCCTCAATGTGCCCCCGAAATACCCCCCCAGATTTTATGCTTGTTCAAATACTTATGAGCAGTACATCTTATAAATAAAAATTTTTGTTTATAAGAGAAGTATGTATACAACAGATGTATATGTATACACAAACAAATATATAATGAACTTGTATGAATGTATGCATTATATGTAAGGTATGGATTATAAAACCTGAAATGAAAGGACATTCAAAGAATAGAAAAAAGATTGGAAAAAAGCTTGAAGAATTTTTTTCCAGCTACTTAATGGAGGCCAACTCTAAGACTGTAACTCGAATATGAATAATACATTCCTAAGATTTCATTGAAGCAACCAATTTTGTGTTTAAAAAAACAAGAAAAACATTTATCTTTTTTTTATTTCTTGTTCACGGCAACTTAGTTTGCTTTGAAATATTTAAAATGTGTTTATTTTTAGGTGTGGTGTTTCAATGTTTATTATTCTAAGTATAAACTCTTTTTTTTTTCATAAAAAACACATAACGAACAGGTAAACTCAAAACATACAAAGATAAATGAAAAGTCATACTGGCTGGATGTAAATATTTGATTAATCCCCCAGAAAGCAATTTTGATATTGAAAGAGATTTGATTTAGCACAATGAGGCCCAACTATGCACATGTGCAGCCTTTGAGAAAACAACACTGGAAACATTGTTCTGCCTTGTGGTAGTGGAAGAAGGTCCTCCTGTTCAACAAGGTATATTGGGCAACGTTTGTCTCCATTTTTAATGATATGGGATTTCTTCAAAGGAAATTTCTTCAGTGAAAATTTCTTCATCAAAGATTTCTTCATTGGAGATTTCTTCATTGGAAAATTCTTCATTGTTTTTGTAGTGATGGCACATATTTTTTATGGGGCTGAGGTGCTTGCCCAACACCTGACATCCTAATTTTTGAACTGGATTTAGGACCAGCTATAATGACTGCCAAGCTGTAGATTTTTTTTTTTGTCAGAGTAACCTTCTCTTAGATGGATTGTGTTTTAAGGGGCCCCAACTGCTCTGCTATTCACCCCTAGCTGGAGGTATAGGTGGATTCATGCCTCTCCAAAGGCAAATATGGGAAGTTAACATAAACAGCTATGTCCAAAACTTGAACACTGTTTACTGAATCCTTTTTCTTTGCCACACACTGCTATGCCACTCAGCCTCATGGTTGAGATTGTTTCAAATTTCTCTCCAGTATCAGGGGTCAGAGTCAGAACCCAGATGAGATTTCAGTGCTCTGGCTGTTGGAAAATTCATGGAAAGAGTGAATCCCTAGATTCTAGCCTTATATTGGTACTGCCAGGTCTAGATTAAGCTTAATATGGGCATCAGGAACAGATAAACTTGGAAACCCCTACCCTAAAGATATACGGGGTTTTCCTATAATCCTTGTGTGCTTTTAAAAATTTATTACTCAACATATACAAAAATAGAACTGTATATTATATATTATATGAAAGATCTGGCTTTAAAGTTTTGTCAAAGTGGAGGTTAATCCTCAGTCTTCAAGATAACTGCCATCATTACTTATACATCGATCAAGCCAATCTGCAAACTTTGTGAAAACATTATTCAGTTGCTACTCTGTGATTGTTTGAATTGCATTTGTAATCCTGGCTTCGAGGTCACCAGTTGTTTATCGAGTGTTAATGAGGTGCATCTTTTCTATAAAGAGTAACAAACATTCTTCTTACAGCTGTTACTTATTTTAATTCTGCCAGCCACAGCACGCAATGAACCTTTTCTTTGACAGTTGACATTTTTGACTCCTCAAAGAATCTGTAAAATATAAGTCAGAATTAGCACAATATTTATGAAACTTCATTGAAATCTGTATTAGTTGGGTTTTTTTATCACATGCTATTCACTGCATGATTTTGATATTTGTACATTTCTGGTTATTATCATCACAAGCTCAACGTTCAAAAAAAAAAAGATCCTATTAATACTAAAAAGAAGAGTATAGAACCAATGCATCCTCCCAATAGGCACTTATGGAGCTGAAACATGGAACCTAAGCAAGAGATAGACCCACAAACTGAGAAGCATGCAACATGCACATGAAAGATTCATGCTCAGCCTCATATAGATCACAATACAGCAAAGTATATCCTGGAGAAAACAGGAGTCCGAGACATCATAGAATCTTCTGGAAAACTCAAGTGACCATGGGCTGGTCATGTTGCAAGAATGGCGGACAACTGATGGGCATCATGACTCACAACATGGATCTCCAGAGATCACAAGCGCAACTGTGGCTGGCAGAATACAAGATTAAGAGATGAACCTGACAAATTTAGAAAGTACTGGCTCGGCGACACCCATGATAGAGAAGTGTGGCGAATCTTGGGAAAAGTCCATGTCCGATGACGGACGATAAATGACTGATGATAATGATGATGTTGATGTCTCGAATATAACTGACCATGAGTCATAAACTATTCAATTTGCCTAAAGGAATCTTCTTCCTATTTTTCCACAACTTTCATCCTCCCTGTCAACTTGTTTTGTTTCTTCTGGTTGAGGGAATAAATGACTTTTGTCCCTTGAATTCTCTTCACCACCCTCCTGGCTATCATCCGTATGTGTGTGTGTGTGTGTGTGTGTGTGTGTGTATATGAGTGCTGTGTGTTCGTTCATGTGTATGTATCTTTCTCCTTGTGTCTGTATGTACTTGTGCATGTATAAGTATGTGTGCACATGCTTCTGTGAAACCTTTTCAGATCTTACTATCTTCCTATTTTTCTCAATTTATTTCGCACACACTTTTTCTCTTCTTTCCTTTTCAACTTATTTTGTTCCTCCGGGCTTTAGAAATAAATGATTCTTTTTTCTCCATCTGCTGCCACCTAGCTATCATCATCCTCCTTGCTCTGCGTAGCTATCATCGACCCCCCCACCCCCGCCAGCTATCATCAACCTTTTTTTGAACCTTGGCATGTCGGGTTACCAACAGCTGCACATAACATCATTAGTTATCGCCAGTCTAATAAGGCATAAATTTTCATTATGATAATAATTACGACGTTTATAGCTTTTCAAATATCAGCGTTCAGTACTTGTGCTGGAGCAGAGTTATTGGATGGATATATTTCTAACTTCCCATCAAAATGCTCTGCGTAGATTTACTCACTCCCAATGATTCCGATTCTGAAACCACAAATTTTATCCAATAAGATCGATGCCTCTTGTTAGCACACATTATCTATTTACTAACTTCTTTTTTATTTTGTTCAATCGTTTCTTGGCAAGTTGATTTTCTGACCATCTCCTGAGTAAATTTTGTCTACTGCTGAGTCTGTTTTTGGTCCATTTTGCTTGTGCATCATAAGGGACTCTATCCACCAAAGGGTAAGAAAATTCCTAGATGACATTAGTATTTTTTAGTGGAGATTTTCGAAGGCAAGCATCTTTAGTAATGATAAGATTAGATGTCTTTAGTTTTTATGGATTACTTATCTTGTATATTGATCTTTGAACAAATGTGTTCCTATTTATAGTTCCTCTGATTACTGCTTCATCTTCTTTAAGATCTGAACTATTCGGTCAATATAAAATAGGTTTATTGTATTTTTATTTTGTCATCTGTATTTATTTTATCATTATCATCAAAAAAAGATTTCTTGTCCATGGTCTTTAATCAAGCTTGTATTGATCTTGGACTTTTGCATGAATTCACATTTTATACATAATGGGCTGGTCATGTTACGAGAATGAAAGACAACCGATGGATATCATGACTTACAACATGGATCCCCAGAGACCACATGCAAAACCGAGGCCGACAAAAAATAAGATGGAGAGATGAACAAGACAAATTCAGGAAATATTGGCTCTACAATGCCCATGATAGAGAAATGTGGCGAATCCTGGGGAAGGTCTATGACCAACGACGGCTGTTGAGAGACTGATGATGATATACATGTATATATCGTTAGCACAAAAAGATATCCGATTTCATAAAGTTAATTTTAACATCCTTATACAGCTTCAAAATTGAGAGAGTTTGGACCAAAGAATAGAAAAATACAATAATGAAAAATGATATTGAACATTGAAATATTATGTACAAAAATGAGAGAATTTTCATCCAAATTCTGTGAATTTTGAAAGTGTATAAGGGTCTTAAAATAAATCTTTTAAAAATTCATTGGATACTCTTCTCACTCATTGTATAAGCAATTTTTGATAAAACTTTGCTTTGCCTGGCACAAGGCTTATAGTATAGAGAAATCCTGTGTTGGATCAAACTCACTTACAAAGGTCATATAGGGTATAGATAGCAAGTTGCCTTGAAAATCTGAATTTGAAATTTTGACTTCTTACCCAGGCCCAAATCAACACTAGTAGGTAATATGTAATGATCTCATTGATAAGGCAGGCCAAGTGATGACTGGTAATGTAGTTCTATTTACATATCTGTTTTGGCATGATCATTGGCATCTATGTTTGGACTATTTACATCTATGTTTTTCCAACCAGGAGTTTATTTTGCAGATCACCTGTTAACAAGTTAATTTTTATCGACTTCTATGTATAATACTACGTAGATCTTGTGTCACAGGACATTGTTTGTCTTGGATAAGATGGAATTTTGAGCATTCTTGTGGGGGTGGAGAATGAGAATTTTCATTGCTGTTATCGGTGTTCTTTCAGGATTCATTCTGATAATATTTTATACCCTTGTTTTGATTGAATGAACTTATTATCAAATTAGAACTACATATTTATATTCTGTAAAAAAAAGGCTATTTCAATAATTCAGCATTACTTATATACTTGGTTAAGTATACACACGCACACACACACATATATATATATATATATATATATATATATATATATATAAGGTTGCTTTGACAAAAAACAAAACCAAACAAGCCCGGTTGAGCAATGGTCAAGGTGTAAAGCAAAGTTGGCTCTCTAAACTTGATTGATGACTTATCTGAGAGGCAGGCAAATTCATCATACTCTAAAAATGTTCCTATCTATGGTGTTTTTGATTGGTGTTTCATCTTTTTTATGATCTGAACTATTTGGTCAATATAAAATAGGTTTATTGTATTTTTATTTTGTCATTAATATCTACCTTATTATTATCATCTAAAAGATTTCTTGTCCATGGTCTTTAATCAAACTTATACTTTTTCAGGACTGCTGCCTGAACACACATTTCATGTACTCACTAAAAATATCTGATACATATCAAAAAGCTTATTTTAACATCCTTATACAGCCTCAAAATTTATAGAATTTGAACTGAATATTTAAAAAATACAAAAATGAAAAAAAAATATTGAAACTGTATTGAGTGTTGGAAAGTTATGTACAAAAATCAGAAATCTTTTGTTCAAATTTTGTCAATTCTGAAGGTGTATAAGGGTATCAAATAAACTTTTAAAAAATTTATCGCATACTATTTCACTCATTGTACATGCAATTTTTGACTAAACTTTTCTTTGTCTAGCACAACCAGGAGCCCCTTAGGCAGATTTCTGGTAAACTCTACCTCATTTCTGGCAATTCCTGTAATCTAACAGGCTCGCAGTTGTGATGTTTCCTCGTGTAATGGGAACACAATCCTGATGGCATTTCTGGTGCAATGACCAAGCCGGTCTGAAATGAATATTTGTGCACAGGTTGTTGAGTAAAACTTGCACAGCCATAAATGTCATTTGGAATGACGGTCATTCAACTCTGGGTCAAGTCCAGCAGTCTGATTTGGTTCGAATCTGACCGAAATTTGACCAAACATCATCTAACTCCCACGGAATTAGACATCTGGGTAGCAACATGTTGCTGAGACCATGTTTACTAGGCTTTGACATTTTGAATATCTACCATTTAGTGGGTTGACTTTATTAAATAATTTATAGGTGGTGCATATTATTGAATGGTTTCATTCAAATTTGTTTGTACTTCAATCTATGGTAATTAGGTCATGGTGAGTGTATATTAATTGGGTCAGCAGTGGTTTGTTCAGTTTTGGCTAGATCCTGTGATCCTTGAGACTTCTGAATATGATCATAGGGCTGGGCGGCTAATCCAATCAGGCTTTTAAGCCATCAAAGTTGGACAAGAGAATGGACAATTACATGTATGTATGTATATATATATATATATATATATATATATATATATACATGCGAAGGCCAAAAGGCTCAACTCCAAATTCTCATCTTGCTCATTCATGGTCTATATCTGCTCTATTTGTTTCTTTCAATGCCTTAATTATGTTATGAAAAAATATTATCTGACAGAATGATTATAAATTGCGTTATATTATGTAGTATCTCTTATTTTGAAATGATCACAAGTTAATATACCATTTGTAAGAGAAATCACTCAACACTTATTTTTTAGTTCAAACATTTATCAAGAATAAGGCATTGAATAATTTGAGAATAACTCAATAATCATTCTTGTTTTGTCATTTTTTTCAAGAACAAAATCCATAGAATAAAATCTACATAGGTTAATTTTAAATACTGTGTTCTGATGGTAACTTGAAAAAAAAAAAGATTGAAACTAAAAATAATCCACCACTCTTGAGGAGTGGTTGAACCAAGAAAGATGTTTCCTGTCATTTCTCTCCCAAATTTTTAATATATTGTTCTGTACCATATGATAAGTATATTGAGCACTCCCTATTTTGATTTATTGAAAATGATTAGATTTAAAAATTCAAATGCTTTACTTGGTTTTCTAAATAAAATAGTAGTGATATGAATCAGCTAGTCACCTCACAAGAATGGCGGACAACCGATGGACATAACGACTCACAACATGGATCCCCAGAGATCATATACACAACTGAGGCCAGTAGAATACAAGATGGAGAAATAAACTAGACAAATTCAGAAAGTATTGGCTTTGCAACGCCCATGATAAAGAAGTGTGACGAATCCTGGGAATGTCTATGTCAAACGACGAATGATAGAAGACTGATGTTGATGATGATATTTGTATGAGATAGGTCTGTAAGAGACAGGGTCAGACGGTTTTGTTTCTGTCTCTGTAGATGTTTGGCTTGTTTTAGATAAAAAAAACCCACACACACTCTTCCTATGAAATGACCATTTTAACCCCTCTCCTCTCTTTTCACTGCTCTTCTTATCTTAGACAAGCCAAATACCCACTGAGATGGGGAAACATATATATATATATATGAAGCCATATTTGTGCATGGGGAATGAAAATGATAAGGGGTTTAGTTCTTCCTTAAACAAATGATTTGAACTTTGATAAAAACATATTTTCTCCTTTTCCACCAGTAAAAGATAAGATATTTAGAACAATAACAATAATAACCACGCCTCTTCTCTGAAATTGTTATTTTTCTAATTTGACATTTGACAAGAGAAAACTGTCTCTTGAAGCATGTAACTAATTACTACCCATTTTAATGTTTCCGCTGGGTCAATCAAAATCTCCACATATGTATTCTAGAAAGCTTTACAGCTTTAAACACTGAACATCAAAAAGCTTTTTCAATAGATTTTTCGTGTCATTTCAGTCAACCGTTTCCCAATATCTGTCAACGTAATTTATGTAATCTCCTAAAGTGTTTTTTTCCCTATTTCCCCTGTACTTTCTTATTATTGTACAATGTATAAATTGTCGCTTGTTGGAATCATCAGTTGTTTACCATGTAACTGTTTCGAAGATTTAAAAAACAAAACAGTTATATTATCGTGGCACCCCAGCAATGTCAATTAAACACCATCTCCTTTTATTGTATAATTAATGCCATACACGTAGTGTGTAATTTTGTATAAAGTTTTATGTGTATTTCATATTGATATTATTTTATACTATATACTTGTTTTTTGAAACAAGGCTTACTTATGTAAGTTACCCTAAAAACGTTTTTAACAAGTACGACAACAGACATGACTTGCTGTTTGTGTCATTTCTATTGAATGTTCACCCAGGTGAATATCAAGTCTGTGGTCAGTTTTAATTTCAGACTGCATGCAAATCAATATCATCTTTGAGAATAGTAATTACAGAAAGAACTCCTTTGAATCGATTCTCTACCAATGTCTTCAACC